>OY740792.1:58489990-58964048 GCA_963514005.1 Raja brachyura | reverse complement strand
AGCAAAAGGATAACGAGGGATAAAATTGACCCATTAGAGAGCCGGAATGAACAGCTATCTGCAGAGCCAAAAGAGATGGGGGAGATATTGAACAATTTATTTTCTTTGGTATTCACCAAGGAGAAGGATATTGAACTGTGAGGTAAGGGAAAAAAGTAGAGTAGCTATGGAAACTATGAGATTCAAAGAGGAGGAAGTACTGACACTTTTGAAAAATATCAAAGTGGATTAGTCTCCAGGTCCTGTCAGGATATTCCCTAGGACATTGAGGGAAGTTAGTGTAGAAATAGCAGGGGCTATGACAGAAATATTTCAAATGTCATTAGAAACGGGAATATTGCCGGAGGATTGGCGTACTGCACATGTTGTTCCTTTGTTTAAAAAGGGTTCAAAGAATAAACCTAGCAATTATAGACCTGTTAGTTTGACGTCAGTGGTGGGCAAATTAATGGAAAGGATACTTAGAGATAATATATATAAGCATCTAGATAAACAGGGTCTGATCAAGCACAGTCAACATGGATTTGTGCCTGGCAAGGTCATGTTTGACAAACCTTCTTGAATTTATGAAGAGGTTACTAGGAAATTGATGAGGGTAAAGCAGTGGATGTTGTCTATATGGATTTCAGTAAGGCCTTTGACAAGGTTCCCCATGGAAGGTTGGTTAAGAAGGTTCAATCTTTGGGTGTTAATGGCGGAGTAGCAAGATGGATTCAACAGTGGCTGAATGGGAGATGCCAGAGAGTAATGGTGGATGGCTGTTTGTCAGGTTGGAGGCTGGTGACCAGTGGGGTGCCTCAGGGATCTGTGTTGGGTCCACTGTTGTTTGTCATGTACATCAATGATCTAGATGATGGGGTTGAAAATTGGATAAGTAAGTATGCAGATGATACTGAGAAAGGTGGTGCTGTGGATAATGAGGTAGATTTTCAAAGTCTACAGAGAGATTTGGGCCATTTGGAAGAGTGGGCTGAAAGATGGCAGATGGAGTTTAATGCTGATAAGTGTGAGGTGCTATATCTTGGCAGGCCAAATCAAAATAGAACGTACATGGTAAATGGTAGGGAATTGAGGAATGCTGTGGAACAGAGGGATCTCGGAATAACTGTGCATAGTTCCCTGAAGGTGGAATTGCATGTAGATAGGGTGGTAAAGAAAGCTTTTGGTGTGCTGGCCTTTATAAACCAGTGCATTGAATATAGGAGTAGGGAAGTAATGTTAAAATTGTACAAGGCATTGGTGAGACCAATTCTGGAGTATGGTGTACAATTTTGGTCGCCTAATTATAGGAAGGATGTCAACAAAATAGAGAGGTTTACTAGAATGTTGCCTGGGTTCCAGCAACTAAGTTACAGAGAAAGGTTGAACAAGTTGGGTCTTTATTCTTTGGAGCGCAGAAGGTTAAGGGGGGCTTGATTGAGGTCTTTAAAATGATGGAAAGGGATAGACAGAGTTGATGTGGATAAGCTTTTCCCATTGAGGGTAGGGAAGATTCAAACAAGAGGGCATGACATGAGAATTAAGGGACAGACGTTTAGGGGTAACATGAGGGGGAACTTCTTTACTCAGAGAGTGGTGGCTGTGTGGAATGATCTTCCAGCAAAAGTGGTGGAGGCAGGATCGATTGTAACATTTAAAAGTAAAGTGGATAGGTATATGGACGGGAAGGGAATTGAGGGGTATGGTCTGAGCGCAGGTAGATGGGACTAGGGGAAAATGAATGGTCGGCACGGACTGGAAGGGCCGAGAAGGCCTGTTTCCGTGCTGTAATTGTTATATGGTTATATGGTTAACATGCTGGAGCATCTCAGCAGGACAGGCAGCATCTCTGGAGAGAAGGTGATGTTTGGGGTCGAGCCCCTTCTTCAAAAGTCTGGTAGACTGATGAGATTGAAGGCTGATAAATCCCCAGAACCTGATGGTCTGCATCCCAGGGTACTTAAAGAAGTGCCTCGAGAAATCATGAACGCATTGGTGATCATTTGCCAATGTTCTATAGATTTAGGATCAGTTCCTGTGGATTGGAGGGTAGCTAATGACATCCCACAGTCACTGTATGTCATGTTGTCACTTGCGGGCGGAGCACCTAGGCAAATTCATTGTATGTGAATAGTTGGCCAATAGACTTATGCATTCAAGAAAGGCGGGAGAGAGAAAACAGGGAATTATAAACCAGTTAGCCTGACGTCGGTGATGGGGAAGGTGATGGAGTCAATTATAAAAGATGAAATAGTGGCATGTTTGGATAGCAGTAAACAGGATCGGTCCGAGTCAGCATAGATTTACGAAGGGGAAATCATACTTGACTAATCTTCTGGAATTTTTTTAGGACGTAACTTGGAAAATGGGCAAGGGAGAGCCAGTGGATGTAGTGTACCTGGATTTTCAGAGAGTATTTGATAAGGTTTGACGTAGGAGATTTGTGGGCAAAAATAGGGCACATGGTATTGGGTATAGAGTGTTGACATGGATAGAGAAGTGGTTGGCAGACAGGAAACACAGAGTAGGGATTAACGGGTCCCTTTCGGAATGGCAGGCAGTGACTAGTGGGGTACCGCAAGGCTCGGTGCTGGGACCGCAGCTATTTACAATATACATCAATGATTTAGATGAAGGGATTCAAAATAACATTAGCAAATTTGCAGAAGACACAAAGCTGGGTGGCATTGTGAATTGTGAGGGGGATGCGATGAGTATGCAGAGTGACTAGGACAGGTTGGATGAGTGGGCAGATGCATGGCAGATGCAGTTAAATGTGGATAAAAGTGAGGTTATCCACTTTGGTGGCAAAAACAGGAAGGCAGATTATTATCTAAATGTTGTCAAGTTGGGAAAAGGGGAAGTACAGCGGGATCTGGGTGTCCTAGTTCATCAGTCACTGAAAGTAAGCATGCAGGTACAGCAGGCAGTGAAGAAAGCTAATGGCATGTTGGCCTTCATAACAAGAGGAGTTGAGTACAAGAGCAAAGAGGTCCTTCTGCAGTTGTACAGGGCCCAAGTGAGACCACACCTGGAGTACTGTGTGCAGTTTTGGTCTCCAAATCTGAGGAAGTACATTCTTGCTATTGAGGGAGTGCAGCGTAGGTTCACGAGGTTAATTCCCGGGATGGCAGGCCGGTAATATGTTGAAAGAATGGAGCAACTGGGCTTGTAAACACTGGAATTTAGAAGGATGAGAGGGGAGCTTATTGAAACATATCAGATTATTAAGGGATTGGACGCGCTGGAGGCAGGAAACATATTCCCAATGTTGGGGGAGTCCAGAACCAGGGGCCACAGTTTAAAAATAAGGGGTAGGCCATGTAGAACGGAGATGAGGAAATACTTTTTCTCACAGAGAGTTGTGAGTCTGTGGAGGGCAGTGGAGGCTGGTTCTCTGGATGCTTTCAAGAGAGAGTTAGATAGAGCTCTTATCGATTGCGGAGTCAAGGGATATGGGGAGAAGACAGGAATGGGCTACTGATTGTGGATGATCAGCCATGATGACATTGAATGGCGGTGCAGGCTCGATGGGCCGAATGGCCTACTCCTGCACCTATTGTCTATTGTCTATTGTCCCGACCCGAAACGCCACCCATTTCTTCTCTCCAGAGATGCTGCATGGCCCGCTGAGTTAATCCAGCATGTTGTTTAGCTTAGAGATAAAGCAGGGAAACAGGCCCTTCGGCCCACCGGGTCCACGCCGACCAGCGATCCCTGCACACGAACACTATTCTACACCCATTAGGGACAATTCTTTTTTACATTTGCCAAGCCAATTAACCTACAAACTTGTGCGTTTTTGGAGTGTGGGAGGAAACCGAAGATCTTAGAAAAAAACCCACGCAAGTCACGAGGAGAACGTACCAACTCTGTACAGACAGCACCCGTAGTCAAGATCGAATGCTGGTATCCGGCACTGCATTAGCTGTAAGGCAGTAACTCTACCCCTGCACCACCTAGTCTATCTTCAGTTTAAACCAGCATCCGCAGTTCCTTCCTATATATAATTCCACGGAAGAAAGATTCAACTACAAGGTTCGACTGGAATGTAAATGCTTGATAGGTGGATAGGATCATGAATGGCTCAGGCTGGGCTGCATAGTGATGCAGCAGGTAGTGCTGCTGCCTCACAGTTCCAGCATCTGGGTTCATTCCTGACCTCGGAATTTGCACATTTTCCCTGTGGCTGCCTATATTTCCCCCCAGGTGCTCAGGGAATGCATTGAGAGCCTGATGATGGAGTGGGGCCTGGTGTTTTCCAAGGAAATATGAGGTGCTTTGAAGGAAGTCGTTCCCACCAGTGAGTGGTTCAAGCAGAAGTGAGCACAGGTTAACAAAGCAAGACAAAATATGCAGGCAATGTACGGAAAAATATTATTTGCAGTAAGTAGCTATGATCTGGAACACTGCCTCTATGACGGATGGAATAAAGTCTATCAGGTCTTCAAATAGGAGTCAAATAGGGAAAATAATTTGCTGTTGCGTATATACACATAGAACCTTTTTTTTCTCTCTCGTTTATCATATTGTTTACAGTATACTATATTTAAATATTCTGTTTTGCTGTGGCAAGTACGATTTTCATTGTTCTATTGGGACATATGACAATAAAACACCCTTGAGTCTTGACACAGTAAAGGGGCTGTCCCACTTGGCCGTCATTTACGCGACAGGCCGGTAATGACTGACGCGCGACGGTTGCACGGTGGTCGCGTGCGTCATCGTGCGTCTGCACAGCCGTCTGGAGTGCATGACATCATTTGAAGATAGACACAAAATGCAGGAGTAATTCCGTGGGACCAGCAGCATCTCTGGAGAGAAGGTATGGATGATGTTTCGGGTCGAGACTCTTCTTCAGTCTGAAGAAGGGTCTCAACCCGAAACGTCACCCATTGCTTCTCTCCAGAGATGCTGCCGGTCCCACTGAGTTACTCCTGCATTTTGTCTCTTTCCAATCGTCTTGGCCCCGCTTTGGGAGTGGGAGTGGGGGCGGATCCGGATCCACAACGGCCGTGAGCCCCAGGCCGAGCTCGGTGATCGCTTGCCTGCTTCTGCTGCTGTTGGAGGTGAGACATTGCGCCGCACCAGGATGTCCCACTTGGCCATTATTTACGCAACAGGCCGGTGGCGCGCAAAGATTTCGCGCAGCACGAAATCCTGGCGCGCTGTGCGATGGCGCTCTGCGCGATACCGTGTCCACCTCCACACCCCTCCACGCCACTCCATGCGCCCGTCCCGCGCTACCCACATGCTACCCACACACTACCCACACGTTACCCACCCGTCATTTGCGCGCTATTTACTCAGCGGGTCAGGCAGCATCTCTTTCTACATGATCATTTTCTATGTGATCATTTCTGGAGATGTTACAAATGGATGTTGCCCATTTCTACTCTCTTGTCTTTCTCCTGTCATCCCTTCTCTGAACACCAATGCTTGTCGGTGCTTCTTGTGATCCTGATACATTCTTGTGAGTTAGGCATGATGTTCTATCATCCTCTCTGAATTATTTTACACTCTGTTATTTGTGTCATTGTGGCAGGATTCTTGTCTCTGAGTCAAAGATTGGGGGTTGGAGTCCTGCCTCGGAGATTTGAGAACATAGTCCAGTCTGACATTTCATTGCTGGAGTGCTCTGCTTGTCAGAGCTGGTTTTCTTCAGCTGGGAATTAATCGTCCTTTGGAGAACTATATACTTTAATTGCTTTGAAAGCAGTTGTGAAAGCAGTTTCCTGAGCAGATCCTTAACAGTAGAAAAAAAAACAAGGCTCTTTCTCCCTGTCCTCTCATCCAAGCAACTTAGCCAAAGAGCATTTTTACCCTAGATATTCCCTCTACTCCCCTATACAGCCAGCCACAAACTATGAGGCTTGAAAGCAAGTATCACCAGATTTAGCTTCTTCCGCACTGGTATTAAACTACTGAATGATCCTCCTACAAGCCAGCGTGTAGTCGAAATCTTCCAACCTACCTCATTACAGACCTTGTCCTTTTTCCCTGTGAATGCAATGCTATATATTACACTCTGGTATTTTCCTCTGTGCTTTACCTGTTGGCCTTGTGTATGGTTTGATTGTACTCATGCATAGTCTAATTTGACCGGACAGCCCGCAAACAAATCTTTCACTATATCTCGATGCACGTGACAATAAGAAACCTATACCAATATCAATACTATTTGTAATTATCTGATGACCAACATCCCAAAAGCAGATCGTCACATTGCTCTTCTCGGTTTTTCCAAATTGCAACAATGGCCACACTTCAAAGGTGTTCACCGAAGATTGACACAAAATGTTGAAATAACTCATGCGGCACGGTGGTGCTGCGGTAGAGTTGCTGCTTTACGGTACTTGCAGCGCCGGAGACCCGGGTTCAATCCCGACCCCGGGTGCTGTCTGTACGGAATTTAGATGTTCTCCATATGAAAATTAAAACAAAATCTGCGGAGGCTGAAAATCTGAAATAGCCCATTTTCTCTCATCTCCCTCCGGTTAGCCCAAGCTTTCCCTCTTTTCCTTGTGTCAAATGGTGGGCAGGTGTGTTTCACACAGCACTGAAACCGCTTGGCAACAGCTGCTTGCCATGCACAGAATAGTGAAAGGCTTGGATAGAGTGGAGAGGTTGTTTCCACTAGCGGGAGAGTCTAGGACTAGAGGTCATTACCGCAAAATTAAAGGATGTTCTTTTCGGAAGGAGATGAAGAGGCATTTATTTGGTCAGGGGGAGGTGAGTCTGTGGAATTCTTTGCCACAAGAAGGTTGTGGAGGCAAAGTCAGTGGATATATTTAAGGCAGAGATAGATAGATTCTTGATTAGTACGCATGTCAGAGGTTATGTAGAGAAGGCAGGAGGTGCAGGAGTAGGCCATTCAGCCCTTCGAGCAGCACTGCCATTCAATATGATTATGGCTGATCATCCAAAATCAGTACCCCGTTCCTGCTTTCTCCCCATATCATTTTGATTTTGTTAGCCCTAAATCGAACTCTCTCTTGAAAACATCCAGTGCATTGGTCTCCACTGCCTTCTGTGGCAGGGTTAGGAGGGAGAGATAGATCAGCTGTGATTGAATGGCAGAGTAGACTTGATGGGTCGAATGGCCTAATTCTACTCCCATCACTTATGACATGATGTACACAGGTTTTGGTGATGGGCATTCCTGGAGGTTTTCCGATACAAGTTGCACATATACTATGCCCTTCACCGCGAACAACACAACCATAACACACTGCTATGAGAGGAAATTACATGCGGTGGAGTCATTAGTTTAGAGATACAGCATGGAAACAGGCCCTTTGGCCCACCACATCCACCATGGCCAACAATCACCTGCACCCTAGTGCTATCCTACGCACACTAGGGACAATTTACAGAAGCCAATTAACCTACAAACTCTGTACGTCTTTGTAGTGTGGGAGGAAACTGCAAAACCCAAAAAAAAACCACGGGGTCACAGGGAAAACGCACCTGTAGTCAGGATCGAACCCAAGTCTATGGCACTGCAAGTACACAATGGGCTCTGCTGTCAATTAAGAACATCAAGAAATAGAAGCGTTTGGGTATTTGGCCTTTGAGCTAAAACCATAGCTAACTTTGAGCTCTAGACTTTAGAGATGCAGCGTGGAAACGGACCCTTCAGTCCGTTTCTCCCCATATCCGTTGATTCCACTAGCCCCTAGAGTTCTGTCTCTCTCTTAAATCCATCCAGTGATTTGGCCTCCACTGCCCTCTGTGGCAGGGAATTCCACACATTCACATCTCTCTGGGTGAAAACGTTTCTTCTCACCTCAGTCTTAAATGGCCTCTCCTTTATTCTAAGACTGTGGCCCCTGGTTCTGGACTCGCCCAACATTGGGAACATTTTTCTTGCATCTATCTTGTCCAGTCTTTTTATAATTTTATATGTTTCTATAAGATATCCCCTCATCCTTCTAAACTCCAGTGAATACAAGCCTAGTCTTTTCAATCTTTCCTCATATGACAGTCCCGCCATCCCTAGGATCAATCTCGTGAACCTATGCTGAACTGCCTCAATCACAAGGATATCCTTCCTCAAATTAGGAGACCAAAACTGTACACAATACTCCAGATGTGGTCTTACCAGAGCCCTATACAACTGCAAAAGAACCTCTCTACACCTATACTGAAATCCTCTTGTTATGAAGGCCAACATTCCATTCGCTTTCTTCACTGCCTGCTGTACCTGCACGCCAACTTTCAGTAACCGGTGTACAAGAACACCCAGATCTCGCTGCACCTCCCCCTTACCTAACCTAACCCCATTGAGATAATAATCTGCCCCTTGTTAATGCCATCAAAGTGGATATCCTCACATTTATCTATATTATACTGCATCTGCCACGCATCTGCCCACTCACTCAACCTGTCCAGGTCCTCCTGCAACCTCCTAACATCCTCTTCACAGTTCACACTGCCACCCAGCTTTGTGTCATCCGCAAACGTGCTAGTGTTGCTCCTAATTCCCCCTTCCAAATCATTAATATATAAAGTAAACAGTTGTGGCCCCAACACCGGCCCTTGCGGCACTCCACTCACCACCGCCTGCCATTCTGAAAAGGACCCGTTCACTCCTACTCTTTGCTTCCTGTCTGCCAACCAATTTTCTATCCACGTCAACACTCTACCCCTAATACCATGTGCTCTAATTTTAGTCACCAGTCTCCCGTGCGGGACCTTATCAAAGGCTTTCTGAAAGTCTAGATACACTACATCCACTGGCACTCCTTCATCCATTTTACTTGTCACATCCTCAAAAATTTCCAGAAGATTAGACAAGCATGATTTTCCTTTCATAATTCCATGCTGACTTGGACTAAATCCTTTTACTCTATCCAAATGCCCCATTATTACCTCTTTAATAATTGACTCCAGCATCTTTCTCACCACCGAAGTCAGGCTAACTGGTCTGTAATTCCCCATTTTATCTCTCGCTCCTTTCTTGAAAAGTGGGATAACATTAGCTATCCTCCAGTCCACAGGAACTGATCCTGAATCTATTGAACATTGGAAAATGATCGCCAATGTGTCCACTATTTCCAGAGCCACCTCCCTGGGGTCCATGGGATGCAGACCATCAGGCCAAGGGGATTTATCATCATTCAGTCCCATTAGCCTACCCAATACTATGTCTTGGTATGGGAGCAGGGAAACATTTAGAAGGTAGCATGCAGAGCTTTATTTTTAAAAATGTTTGATTCTTCAGCCCTCTGTTGTAAGGCTAATGGGCCTTGAAGGTTGAGAGGGAAACATAGATCAGCCATGAATGAATGGCGTGGCGGAATAGACTTGATGGGCCGAATGGCCTAATTCTGCACCTAGAATTTATGAACCTCCTGAACAGAATGTAGATTGGAGCTTAACTGGAGCAGAGACCTAGGGAATGCGAGCTTGGCATTACCAGTTGATTAACCTACTCCCCTTCCTGGCCTCCAACCTTTCAGCCCTCAGCCACCATGTGATGTTTTCCCTGAATCCATCGACTCTGATGGCTTTGTTAGTTCTTAGGTCAAAACGCATCGAGAATCTGCAAAACACAAGTCTTTGCTCAGGCATTATTACCCTGCGGTTTAGCTGGTGTCACGCTCAAACAGTGACCTTCTAATTCCAGTACCGCGAATTGTGGAGATATGATTACGCCTCTTTTTCCGATGTGTTGGCTGCTTTCAAAGGAGCAAGATTGCACGCCCAGCACTGAAGTGGGTTCCAATTTTGGATCATCTGAAAGATGGAAAATACCGACTGATGTGCGTGAACTCTGATACGTCCCGCTTTCTAAAGGACCATTCAGTAAGCACAGTCACACACTAATAGCCTCCCGAAAAAAACCTTCAAGGCCCATTAGCCTTACAACAGAGGGCCGAAGAATTAGGTCAGTGAATCAAACATTTTCAAAAAGAAAGCCCTGCATGCTACCATCTAAATGTTTGCCTGCTCCCATACCAATGAGCTCATTGATTTCCTTTATCTGAAATGTGATGTATGTATTGATGTGTGGTGCTGAATAAAAGGAATGCCTCTGGGTTCGAAGCCCTCCTTTCTCACCACGCCGTACTGCTATGCCGAGAGAACATGTTTACAGTGAGATAGACACAAAGTGCTGGAGTAGGGAGCGTCTCTGGAGAGAAGGAATGGGTCGAGACCCTTCTTCTGAGGAAGTCTGAAGAAGGGTCTCGACCCGAAATGTCACCCATTCCTTCTCTCCAGAGATGCTGCTGCCTGTCCCGCTGAGTTACATTTTGTGTCTATCTTCGGTGTAAACCAGCATCTGCAGTTCCTTCCTACATGTTTACAGTGAGGCTGCACATAATGAACAACATGAGGTTTCCTGGTGGGAGTTTAATGGGTGCAATGAGTGAAAGCCCATCTCCAGCAATTCTCTTTCTCATTCTCTATCTTCTTGCACAACGTGACGTTATAACTTTAGTTATTTTGGTTCTGGAGTAATACAGCATGGAAACATACAGCAAGATGCCCAAAAATGCCAGTCCCATTTGCTCACATTTGACCCATATCCCTCTCCATGTTTCCTTTTTCACATCCCCAAAGATACTATGCCTCTGACCTCTCACCCCACTGGTAAGCTCATTGATGAAACTGGTAACAAGTACAAACATTAGCAATGTTACAACATTTGGAGATTTTAAAAATCAAGTCTGCAATTTATCCCATCATATAAAGCATAAAAAGAACTTTAATTTGACACTTAATTCACTTTCATATCTTCAGTATTAAAAAGGTTATGGCCATTTTCATACTCGGAAATTAGCATCTTGTTCCCTATTGCTTTTCCATTGACTTAACACCAAAGCTGTGATCGAGGACAATCAAAAGCCCATAACATTCTTAAAAATTAAGAGAACTGAATGAAATTTTCATTTATTATAGATTGAAGCATTCTGAAACAAATATAAAACATCTTACTTGGATGACCTGAAATTAAAGCATATAATTAGTTAGTTACCTAATTGTAGTCAATTACAAAATTGACTGTTGGAAATAGTAATAAACACCCAGACTGCCTTGAAAATTCAAAAATGTGATATTCTCAAGATCAGAACTTTAATATTATTGTATTATATGCTGTAAGTCTGTAACAGATAGGTAAATAAATGACAAATTCTAGCAATAGACCAAGTCTTTATGGAGAAGATCAGTTGCTAGCTGGTACATTGGCATATCATAGTCAGTAGCATCATCATACTCGTCAGATTGTAACCAATAAGCAACTCTGTACACCTTGTTTTTCCTCAACTTTTCAATGTTGGCATTGTAAACTACAAGTTTTTGCTCTTCAAACCGCGCATGACGTGTCTTTCTGCCCACTAATTATATATTTTTTAAATAGCCTAAGTATCCAAATAACAAACTAATCCCATTCACACAAGAATTCACAATATAACATGATTTTTAAATCTCACGTTCACAAACATGAGATTTAAAAATTCATATGCCAGATGGAAGGAATTTGATGTTTAATTCCCATAAATGAATCTAGAAACATCCACTCAATATAATCAAATGTTTTATTTCTTTGCACAATAGATGGGACTAAAACTGATATTTAGTATAAAAATATTGACTATGGATCGACAATAACACAAAATATAGATGATTTAAATGCTCTTAGAACATGATTGTCCAAAAAAAAGAGCATTTAAATCGATCTATCTCTCCCTCCTAATCCCATTCTCCCGCCTTCTCCCCATAACCTCTGACATGCCTGACAAATTTATATTACCTGAACAGCCATAACACATTATTTGGGTCTCGACCCGAAACGTCGTCTATTCCTTTTCTCTCGAGATGCTGCTTGACTTGCTGAGTTACTCCAGCATTTTTGTGTAAATCAGCATTTGCAGTTCCTTCCTAGACATCCTCTGTATGTAAATCCTCATGAACTGTTTAAAAATATCTCTGATGGTGAGAGACATTCGCAAGCTGACCTCTAACTCCTGTTCAAACTCCAGTTTGAAGTCCTGAAGCGAGCCATCAGGATCTTGTGGGTAGAGCCTTGAACCCTGCCGCCGGATAACTAGTCGGTGCAAATGCACCGTTCCACTTCACAGAGAGATGCAGTCGCAAAACCTTGGGTGTAGTCAGCAGCTAAGGACCACAAAACCAATTGCAGCTCTGAAAAGAATGGACGGGGTGAGGGTGGGCAGCAGGCCAGATCAAGCACAACCTGCCCCATTATTCTGATATTGGTAGAAGTAAGTGCCAATGTCATCCTTTGCCAAAAGTAGACACAAAAAGCTGGAGTAACTCAGCGGGACAGGCAGCATCTCTGGAGAGAAAGAATGGGTGACGTTCCGGGTCGAGACCCTTCTTCAGACCAACTTTTTGCCAACCCAGTTGACCTCCATAATATTGAGCATGCATTTTGCCCACACAATAATATTGCATATAGTGGATTCCTGCCCTTTGTGATACCCACAGGGATGTTTGCATATTTGACTCCTCACTGTATTGCTCATCATTCGGCATTTTGCAAGGAAACTTTCAAAACTGCAGATGTAATGTATAGCATGTGTGTAATTACTGGCGATTTTCAGAGCACCACTGCCAATACTCTTGCTTGCTTTGATGATTATTTTTCGGGTTTATTTGGAAGTAATTTTATTCTAAAACACTGTCCTTTGCAGTGTTCAGTCACTACCAAAATATCTCACAAAGATATACAAAAGCCTTATAAAGTGGTTTTAGTGATCACCCTGCAGTATGTATCTGGACAATACTGTTGGATGTTGTGAGATTCCCAGTAAACATCAGTCTCTGACCCGAGTTTTTAGTGTACTGTAATATAGTTTAGATATACAGCGCGGAAAGAGGCCCTTCAGCCCACCGTGTCCGCACCGACCAGCGATCCCCGCAGAGTATCACTATCCTACACACACTCGGGATAATTTACATTTATACCAAGCCAATTAACCTACAAACCAGCATGTCTGTGGAGTGTAGGAGCAAACCGACGTTCTCGGAGAAAACCCACACAGGTCATGCGGAGAACGTACAAACTCCATACAGACAGCACCTGTAGTCAGGATTGAACCGGGTTTCTGGCGCAGTAAGGCAGCATCTCTACTGCTGTGCCATCATGCCACCCTGTTCTAAAGTGTTCTAAAATATCCTATTCACTGTGGCATCTCAAATGTTCTGGTCATTCTTTTTTTTTGTCAAATACCAGAATATATTGTATTATATGATGCAGATAATAGACAATAGGTGCAGGAGTAGGCCATTCGGCCCTTTGAGACAGCACCCCCATTCATTGTGATCATGGCTGATCATTCACAATCGGTACCCCGTTCCTGCCATCTCCCCATATCCCTTGACTCTGCTATCTTTAAGAGCTCTATCTTACTGTCTGTTGAAAGCATCCAGAGAATTGGCCTCCACTGCCTTCTGAGGCAGAGGATTCCACAGATTCATAACTCTCTGGGTGAAAAAGATTTTCCTCATCTCAGTTCTAAATGGCCTATCTCTTAGACCGCTCCCTCGTAACTCCCTGGTCAATTTGTCCCTTCCCACCCAAACCACCCTCTCCCCTGGTACGTTCCTTTGCAACCGCAGGAAATGCTACACTTGTCGCTTTACCTCCCCCTTTGACTCCATCCAAGGACCCAAGCAGTCTTTCCCGGTGAGGCAGAGGTTCACCTGCACCTCCTCCAACCTCATCTATTGCATCCGCTGCTCTAGGTGTCAACTGCTCTACATCGGTGAGACCAAGCGTAGGCTGGGCGATCGCTTCGCCAAACACCTCTGCTCAGTTCGCATTAACCAACCTGATCTCCCGGTGACTCAGCACTTCATCCCCCTCGCATTCTGTATCCAACCTATCTGTCCTGGGCCTCCTCCATGGTCAGAGTGAGTCCCACCGCAAATTGGAGGAGCAGCACCTCATATTTTCTTTGGGTAGTTTACACCCCAGCGGTATGAACATTGACTTCTCCAATTTCAGGTAGTCCTTGCTTTCTCCTTCCTTCCCCTCCCCTTCCCAGCTCTCCCACAGCCCCTGTCCCCACCTCTTCCTTTCTTCTTCCCGCGCCCTCCACCCCCACATCAGTCTGAAGAAGGGTCTCGACCCGAAACGTCACCTATTCCTTTGCTCCATAGATGCTGCCTCACCCGCTGAGTTTCTCCAGCATTTTTGTCAACCTTTGATTTTTCCAGCACCTGTAGTTCTTTCTTAAACATACCTCTTATTCTTAAACTGTGACCCCTGGTTCTGGACTCCCCCAACATCGGGAACATGTTTCCTGCCTCTAGCGTGTCCAATCCCTTAATAATCTTATACGCTTCAATAAGATCTCCTCTCATCCTTCTAAATTACAGTGTATACAAACTCAGTCGCTCCATTCTTTCAACTCATGACAGTCCCGCCATCCCGGAAATTAATAATTCATAATAATTGAACAGCAAGTCTCTATGGAATTTGTTGTCCAGTGACTGGAAGTTGTAGTTTTAAATACATAGAGCTGGTCAAATATGCCACTCTGGCTGCTGGTTCATAACATGTGCAAGCAAAATAAAATTGTATTTCATTTTAAAAATCTGTAGATAAACTTCTCAGCCACTGTTGACTGCCACCAGTCAGATTCAGCATCTAAGGGGACCTGTGTGGGAAGGAACTGCGGATGCTAGTTTAAACCGAAGAACACCTCATGCTGGAGTAACTCAATGGAACAGGCAGCATCTTCAGGAGTTAGAAGAAGGGTCTCGACCCGAAACGTCACCCATTCCTTCTCTCCAGTGATGTTGCCTGTCCCGCTGAGTTACTCCAGCATTGTGTGTCTATCTAAGTGGAACTGCCTGTAGGGTGAGGAAATCCATGCTGGGAATATCAGAGATAACTGGGATAATTGAGATGTACAGTATTGATATGAAACGAGAGATACAGATGGTGATATAGAGAGATAGAGATCAAATGAATGAAAGATATGCAAAAAAGTAATGATGATAAAGGAAACAGGCGATTGTTAGCTAGGGGCCAGGTGAAAACGAGTTACAGACAATGAGACTCAACAAGACAACTTTAAAGATGGTATGACTTTGATGGGGGAGTGATGGAGAGAGAGGGGAAGAAGGGTAACTTGAAGTTAGAGAAATCAATTTTCATGCCGCTGGGTTGTAAGCAGCCCAAGCGACATACAAGGTGCTGTTCCTCCAATTTGCGTTTGGCCTCACTCTGACACCCTTCTTCAGACGTCTCCACCCAAAAAAAATCACCTATTCCTTTTTCCAGAGATGCTGTCTGACCCACTGAGGTACTCCAGCTTTTTGGTGCCTGTCTTTGGTCTAAACCAGCATCTGCCGTTCCTTCCTACACACCTAGCCATTCTCCATAAAATAAGTTTTGCAATCCACTCGCAACAGATTAGGGGCAATTTGCAGAGGCCAATTGACCTACAAAGTCGCACATCGTTGGGATGCGGGAGGAAACCAAAGCACCCAGAGAAAACCCACGCAGTCACAGGAAGAACGTGCAAACTCCACACAGACAGCAACCAAAGTTAGGATTAAGCCCAGGCCTCTAGTGCTGAGTTAGCAGCACTACTTATACTGCCCAGGCCCCACTATGCTGCCGGTTGGAAGAGATACATTATTTTATGTCAATTAAAAAAATATTTTTACATGACAAGGGGACTGTGTACTGTGATGGAGGTTTAATGGAATCTTTTTGTGTTGTGCTTTGGTAGTAATAAATCTCCCAGTACTAAATATAGTGAACACTGACGATTACCCGCCGACATGGCCTGATGTTAATAAAACGTGATTGCCTCTCAAAATATGCCGAGAAAATATTAGATATCTGTGGCCAGTGAAACAGAAAGGAAGCAAACACCTTTGATATTCTTGACGGTAATAGTAAATTAATAGCAACCTAGAGTATCTAATTTTATGAGTCTATTTAATGGTTGTAATATTAACAATTCAATTTGCCTTGTCATGCAAAAAAAGCATTAGCATTGAGGGATTTTCTTTGTTTGTTTTTATTGCTGTACTTCAGATTTTCAGCATCGAATACCTGGTAGAAGTAAATCAATTGCCACAGAGATGTACTTTGCACTGGTAAATCACTTGTCTCCAAACCGCTAAAACTCACTCACGCGTTCAGTAGCCAGCATCATTCCCCTTTACAGTCGTAAAACTACACTTTATTTAGTGGCATTTAGGCCATTAATAGAGAGGTCTTAATAAAGAAGAGTCGACCTCAAGACAGTACTATTTGAAACAACAAAGAAACGGGTGGCATTTGTTCCTGGTTCATGTAAACTGCAATGTCAATTGGAAATGGGGAGAAGCATTAAAGAGACGGACATAAAATGCCGGAGTAACTCAGCGGGACAGGCAGTGTCTCTGGAGAGAAGGAATGGGTGATGTTTCGGGTCGAGACCCTGCTTCAGACTGAGTCAGGGGAGAGGGTGACACAGAGATAAGGAAGTGTTAAGGGCCTGTCCTACCAGCATCCGACTCCATGCGATGAGCGCGATCAAACTAGAAGCGGGGGCCGCGCGGAGGTCGGGTGATCCCCTGTACAGGGCCGTTCCCACCAGCATGCGCCTGCATGTGCAAGCACGACCAAACCGGCAGCGAGGGCTGCGCGGAGGTTGGGTGAGTGGCGCAACGCGGCGCAAAATGAGGCGAACTTGGAGCAAAGTCTTAAAGGTAAGTTTGCCAGGTCATAGAGGGGCACACAGAGAGGGGCACAGAGGCACACACACAGAGGGTCACGGAGCCACACACAGAGAGGGTCACGGAGGCACGACGTCGAGACAGTGTGTAATGCGTCGAGGCGACTGCGAGCCGACAAGCCGTTGCAGCGCGGAATTTTTGAACATAGTCAGTTTTTCGGAGCCCCGCGCGATGTCGGGACGAACTCCGCACAATTCCGCACGGCTCTGACGATCGAAGTGGGACCGGCCCCGCGACGCCGGACATCGCAAGCGACCACGTAGGTCGCGCTCATCGCATGGAGTTGCATGCTGGTGGGACAGGCCCTTAAGGTGTGAAAACGGGACATCAAAAGAGAAGCAGTTCAAAGAAAATGTAGAATAGACCCTTGTTAGCTAGGAGAAGGAAACAGCAAAGCAAGCAGAGATAAAATGTAATCGGGGGGGGGCAGTCAGACTGGTTGGAGAACTGGGAAGGGGGAGGGATGGCGGGAGAGAGAGGGAAAGCAAGGGTTACTTGTAGTTGGAGATGTCAGTATTCATACTGCTGGGGTGTAAGCTGCCCAAGTGAAATATTATTGAGATTATGAGGGATATCCCTGGAGTTGTTAACCAGAAAGAGGAATGCCTTTTCGTGAGGGAATATCATTTGTGTGAGGCACCAGCTTGATGTGATGGAAGATTCAACCCTGCTTGAACGAGATAACATTATTTTGGCTTGAAATTACTCTCACAAACGTTGCTTTACATTCTCACCTCCCCATTGCCCAACGGCATATTTGAAGAAGGATTCTGATCCGAACTAGGTCTGAACACCGGGCGGCACGGTTGCGCAGCGGTACAGTTGCTGCCTTACAGCGCCAGAGACTCGGGTTCGATTCCGGCTGCGGGTACTGTATGTACGGAGTTAGTACGTTCTCCCCGTGACCTGCGTGGGTTTTCTCCGGGAGCTCCGGTTTCCTCCCACACTCCAAAGACGCACAGGTTTTAAAAAAAAAAATTGTTCCTCGTGTGTAGGGAGGAGTTAATGTGTGGGGATCGCTGGTCGGTGCGGACTCAGTGGACCGAAGGGCCTGTTTCCACGCTGTATCTCTAAACTAAACTAAACTATCATCTGTCCGTTTCCCATCTCAGATGCCTACTGACTCACCAAGTTTCTCCTACTGTCTGCTTTTTTTGGATTTTAATTCAGAAACCTTGAAGCCCTTTTTAAATTTGGTTTGGCTATGTGGTGGAGCTCAGAATTCTGCTGCCCCATTCTGATAGCCGGTCATCACCACTCTCCACTTACCCCGCTCCTGCCCCCCCATGCCACACTGCTGATTGACCCCCCCCTCCCATTCCTACACTAACCTTTCTGTCCTGGGCCTCCTCCATTGTCAGTGAGGCCCAGCGCAAATTGGAGGAACAGCACCTCATATTTCACATGGGCAGCTTACAACCCAGCGGTATGAATATCGACTTCTCTAACTTCAAATAACCTTTGCTTTCCCGCTCTCTCCACCCCCCCTCCCCATTCCCAGTTCTCCGACCAGTCTGACTGTCCCCAATTACATTTTATCTCAGTTTGCTTTGTTGTTACCTTCTCCTGGCTAACGATGATCTGTTCTACATTTTCATTGAACCTCATCCCCTTTGATGGCTCATTTTCACATCTTACACTTCCTCACCTCTGCACCTTCCTCTCCGCTGACTCTCTGTCAGAAGATGGGTCTCATCCTGAAACATCACCCATCCAGAGAAGCTGCCTGTCCCGCTGAGTTACTCCAGCATTTTGTGTCTATCTGCTGTTTGAAGACCCTACGTTGAGCCCAGCTTTGAGACTGCACTGCTTCTCCTCAGCAACCCACAGAAATAATTCATTCATCGTAGTATGTCATCTGTTACATCAGGGACAGCAGATAAAATTGGGTCCATATATTGACTTGCATATTAAACATCAATCTTGTGTTAATGTGTTAATGCCATTTTGAAGCTGATTTATGATGTAGATTTATGAGGAGTCATTGTAAACCTTTGGCAAGCTTGGGTCAATCAATCCTCTTCCCCTTGCAGATTCCGTCATCATTAAAATGCGTGTTTAGAAAATAAAAATTTCATGAGTAAAACCTAGTTTCAAAGGACTTCAGTACAGCCAACAGATCATTGCTCCAAATTCCAGCTCCAACTGCTAACAAACTTATTTTTGGAATTCATCTGGACTGTGACCACAGGCAGAAAAAATCACTCACAAATTACCGAAGATAGACACAAAAAGCTGGAGTAACTCAGCGGGTCAGACAGCATCTCTGGAGAAAAGGAATGAATAGGTGAGGTTTTGGGTCGAGACCCTTCTTCACAAATTACCTATTGGCATCACTCCATTATCAAGTCAGAGGTTGGGTGGAAATGGTTGGCCAACTAACTGACGGCAATCAGACTATCGTGAAGCGAACATAATCAACTTGTTTACTAAAAGGGCAATTTAAAGAACGGTGAAAATAAACTATAGCAACTTTTCCTGAACATTGCAATGAGTGAAGCTCAGCTCCACATAAAGGTAGTGCATAAAAGCATTTTGGGTCAGATCTCGCAGTGTGTCTCAACATGGAGTACTTGTATATCACTGACCATGCCCGTGTTATTCATCTGAAGCAAGTCACTTTTATGCAATCTTTTCACAGAGTCCTACAGCATAGAAACAGGGCCTCCAGTCCTCCAAGTCCCCACCAACCATTAATATTCAATGTTCAGTGGCACTCATTCTGCCCAGGCCAGAGGTTGCACAACTCGACAAGCCATAGTTTTGTCTTTCAGCTGCTTGTTCTCTGTTTTCAGATAAGGAGCCATTGTCAACGGTCTAAATCATCACGATCCAAAATTGTAGCGTTCAGGATGTTAAAATTGTAACATTTGCTTTTTATAAGTTGAGGGCATTTTTGATTGTAAGCGCAAAGATTTAATGGTCTATGTGAAACCAATATTCAGTGGTTTAATGGTGCTTTATTGTCACGCATGCAATGGACAGTGAAATTATTTTTGTATAAATCACACATGCACGAATCGCATTTACAAAAAGGACAAAGTCTGGTCCACCGCTCAATTTAGTTTAGTTTTTCAGTTTAGTATGGCTTCTAAGATGCGTCCAACCCAGGGACTGTTTGCCTGCTGGCCACAGAAGCAGATCTACAATCACACATTACAATCGCTCCACACTCTTACATCTCTACTACAGACTGGCTTTACCTTGCACTAAACTTTATTCCTTTATATATCTATACACTGTAAATGGCTCGATTGTAATCATGTATTGTCTTCCCACTGACTGGATAACACGCAACCAAAACTTTCCACTGTATCTCGGTACACGTGACAATAAGCTAAACTAACTAAACTAATTAACTAACTATTAATGTGTTAAAGAAGGAACTGCAGATGCTGGAGAATCGAGGGTACACAAAAAGCTGGAGAAACTCAGCGGGTGCAGCAGCATCTAAGGAACGAAGGATATAGGCGATGTTTCGGGTCGAGACCCTTCTTAACTAACTAACTTTATTGTCGGGTGTACCAAGGTACAGTGAAAGGCTTTTGTTGCGTGCTATGCAGTCAGCGGAAAGACAATACATGCTTACAATCGAGCCAGCCACTGTGTGCAGATACACGATAAAGGGAATATCGTGATTAACATTTCGGAGGAGAATTTGAGGAGATCTTCAATCGTTTTTGCACTCCGACTAACCGAGCGATAAAATAGAAGAAATTAATTTGTGCAAATGATTAGTTTTTCTGCTACGCAGGTCCCCACTTTGTGGGCATTTTTGCATTGGGTTTGATAAGGTTGAATGGTGCAAGATTGCCTGTGGAATGCAGAGTGAGCAATGACGGGAAATACTTAAAATGTGCGCTCCATATGCAACTAATGCACAATGTGATCCACACAGGAAATTGGGAGTGAATGCAGACAATTTAAGCAGGTCCGTAATAGTTTGCAGTGTTGTTGTGAACTGACTGGGGACGGCATGGTGGCGCAGCGGTAGAGCCACTGCTTACAGCGCCAGAGACCCGAGTTTGATCCTGACTACTGGTGCAGTCTATATGGACTTTGTACATACTACCCATGACCGCGTGAGTTTTTACTGGAAGCTCCAGTTTCCTACCATACTCAAAGACGTACAGGCTCGTAGGTTAATTGGCTTGGTAAATTGTCCCTAGTGAATGTGAGGACATTGTTAATGTGCGAGGATCACTGGTCGGTGCGGACTCGGTGGGCTGAAGGGCCTGTTTCCGCGCTGTATTTCTGAACTACACTAAACTAAATTGAAGCAGTTGTGTTTATTTTACTGATACAGTGCGGAAACGGGCCCTTCGTTAGCTCATGCACTGCAATTTATGAAGTTGCCTGTTTGACAAATAACTTTCCCTTTAGTGAGGTGAAGGCTGCTGTACTTTTGTTTACATGTAGGTCAGGAATGGTCCCATTGAAGAAGAGGATTCAAGTTATCCAATAGCTCGAATACAAGATAGGTCAACGGTTGAAATTCTCTGCCCTAGACTAGAGCACTGTGGATGTTCAGCCATTGATTGCATTCGGAGATCAAAAGATTTCTGGATATCTCAGAAATCAAGAAATTTGGATGGAACAGGAAAATGGCATTGGGGTAGACGAATATTATCTCACCGATCGGCAAAGCAGGCCCGTGGGGCCGAATGACCTACTCCTGATCCAATTTCCTGCTTCCTGTGGAGATTTTTAAAAAGTTATTTAATTTAATTGTGGGGGGTTGGGGAAATGTTGAAGTCTGAGGTAATTTTTCCTGGTCTTATTTGCTTTGTGTATAGCCATTAAGAAGAATATTGAATTGGGGACATCTCCAAGGGCAAAAGGATAACAAATTTTTATCAAATGTAAGATAAGAATAAAATATATTTATTTCTGACAATTGATGAAATTACAATTAAAATACATACTTATGCTGTAGTACCAGGTTAAGCGCTCAACCAAACAAGGCTAAGGTATGATCTGAACTGAATATACAGTGCCAGCTTATGCTCAGGTCAATAACTAAAGGGGCTGTCCCACTTGGGTGACCTAATTGGTGAGATTAGAAGAGTTAGGAGAGTTTGAAAAAATGTCATGTTGAAGACCTCCTTCGACTATGTAGAAGACCTCCTTCGACCTCCTTCGACTATGTTGGACTAGCTTCGACTAACTTCGGGAAAATTGGAGAGTGAAGATGACATCCGTCGATCTCCTTTGACCTCCCTTTGACTATGATGAAGACTATCTACGACTACCTTCGACTACCCTCGGTTACCTACGACTCACATGCTGACCTACTACGACCTACTACGACTAAACCTACGAGTAAAAAAAGTTTTTTTAACGGCGACCTTTTATTCGAGGGCATTTTTCAACATGTTGAAAAATATGCCGTGATCCAGCTGAGGCCTCGAATACGCGGAGACCACTCTCGAGCATGAAGGAGACTTACGAAGACCTCCTACGACCTTGTGTCGACCATGCTGCGAGTACGGGTTGAGGGCAAACTCGCCAGAACTCGTGGATTAGGTCGCCCATGTGAGACAGCCCCTTACCTCCACATGCAATATGAAAACTCAGCACCCTTACAGCACTGTGAGAATCTTTATTATAAAAACACAAGTATCAGTGATCGAAGGCACTATTTTTCTTAGCCTCTGCGGGAGGTTTCCTTATTTCCTTTCATTCATTGAATCCGTGGGGACTCATATTAAATAACCAACATTATCACCTTTATACTGAGAGGGAAATTACATTGCATTGTGTATCTTGATTGTCCGCAACTTGATCATATTGCAAAATTTGGCGAAGAACAAAAAAGGCCTCACTCAAACCAGATAGGAAAACAGAGAGAGTGTTCCCACAAACAGCCCAGAAAGGCCTTTGAAACAGCAGGATTTATTTCTAAGTCCCTTCACTGTTTGGTGCATTGCTGATTAATAGGCCTTTCCTCTCCAAATGAGGATGGAATTATACTGTTTAACACAGCAGCTTTGTTTTGCAATTGAAAGACCCACTGCCTGCATTATATTCGTACAATGCATTCATGCTTTGAGGCAGTTGCATACATTTCAAACCAACTCAATCTTGGAACAATTAGACAAGATGCTAAAAACGTCAGGGTTTTAAATGACTCAGTTGTCGTGCGAATGTGGCTTCATAAAGATTTGGTCCATGTCATTGTGCTGCCCTAGAAATCTAATAATAGCCCTTGAGGCTTTCTATGTGTAAATAATCTCATAACTTTGGTACAACAACATGTTAAGTAGCCACGGAGAGGTTTATTTCATATTTCATTGTTTGCTTGGGCAGCTTGCAACCAGCGGCATGAATGTTGATTTCCCTAACTTCAAGTAATCCTTGCATCCCCTCTTTCTCCGTCCATCCCCCACCCAAGTCATTGTGCCAGATACAAAGACGTCTTGTTGAGTCTCATTGTCTGTGACGTGTTTGCACCTAGCTCACAGCTAACAATGGCCGGTTCCCTTTATAATCGTTACATTTTTTGCATATCCTTCATCCATTTGTTCTGCATCTCTCCATATAACTTTCTATATCTCTCATTTCCCTTTCCCCTGACTCTCAGTCTGAAGAAGGGTCTCGACCTGAAACGTCACATATTCCTTTTCTCCAGAGATGCTGCCTGCCCCCACTGCGATACTCCAGCTTTTTGTGTCTCTCTTTGGTCTAAAGAATGATATATATTTTACAAATCTGCCGAAATACCCTCTTTTTGTTGAAAACCCACACCACGAGGTTCAGGGACAGTTTTTTTCCCCAGCGGTAATCAGGCAACTGAATCATCCTACCACAACCAGAGAGCAGCGCTGAGCTACTATCTACAAGGCCCGTCCGACTTGGCAATTTTTTCGGCGACTGCCGGCATCGTTGAATGACGTATCAGGTCACCGAAAAATTCGCGGCGTGGTGCGGCGTGATGACGTATAGACGCGCGGTGTTTTTTCAAGTGTCGCAACATTTTTTTTGTCCCTGCTGGATTTTGAAATGTTCAAAATCTTTTGGCGACCCTGATACGTCAGTCAATGACGCCGGCAGTCGCCAAAAAAATCTCCAGGTGGGACAGGCCCTTGCGTCTTTGATAAACCTTGGACTATCCTTGATCGGACGATGCTGGCTTTACCTTGCCCTAAATGTTATTCCCTTATCATGTATCTATCTATGCACTGTAAATGGCTCGCTTGTAATCAGTACACGTGACAATAAACTAAACTGAACTGAACTCTCCAGAGTTGTTGTACGTTGGAAACGTGACCCTTCTACCCATGTTAAATATTTACAGTATTTGACTGCCTTGATTCTAACTTAATAGCTGATAAAAACTGATAATAATTGATAAAAACACATTGATAGCTGACAGAATTTTTGTTAACTACATCAATATAGCTTGGTGTACAATGTCAACCATTCATCTTGGTTAATACAGAATGCCGATATCCTGATGAACAGAATGCCGATATCCTGCATGAACTGCTGAGAAGTCACATTTGCTCCTAAACATGTCACAGGTTAACTTGAATGGGAAAACACCCAGAACAGTAACCAAATGGGTAATACTGAACAACAGTGAATGTCAGTTTAATTTTATAATAGAAATCAAAAAAGTAATTAAATCTAATAAGCAAACTGGGGAGAAGGCAGGAGAATGGGATTAGGAGGGAGAGATAGATCTCTGAAAAAGGGTCTCAAACTGTAACGTCATCCATTCCTTCTCTCCAGAGATGCTGCCTGTCTCGCTGAATTGCTCCAGCTTTTTGTGTCTTATCTTCGGTTTAAACCAGCATCCGCAGTTCCTTCTTCCACAATAGATCAGCCATGATTGAATGGTGGAGTAGACTTGATGGGCCGAATGGCCTAACTCTGCTCCCATCCCTTAGGATCTTATGATCCAATTTTTCCCAAACTGAGAAACATCCCAAACTCAATCAAACTAAAAAGTGAAAAATTCAAATCTAAAATATCTACTAAAGAAGTCTTTAAGAGTGGCTTCCATGTGTAATTGCCAGTTTGTTTCCTTTCTCTGACTGCCAAAAGCTCTGTCTCGATTGATTGCATCTAAGACATCCATTTCTGATGTTGGAGCTGCCATCTTTGACTTCAGATGAAATGTGTACTCTGGTTTTGCTGATGATTTATATTGGCAATAATCTCCAGAACCAGTAATGTTATTTCTGTCATGGTTGTGCTTCTAATTGAGGGTAACCAGATTGCCCTGTCAGCAATTGAGCCAACCCTGTAAATTACAGGTGCTTTTAGTTTAGAACTGTGTGGGATAGGGTTTCCTTGCAGCTTTCTATATCTTTGCTTCATTCCTCGTAAGTTAAATTCCTAGTATGTTTTTGTTTCATTTCACTTATTTATGAGATCCACACGGGAGATATTGTGTTCTGGAGCCATTCAGTACAGAAACAGGCCTTCGCCCCAACCTACGTATGCTAACCAAGATGCCCCATCTACACTCGTCCCACCTGCCCTCGTTTGGTCCATGTCCCTCGCAACCTTTCCTATCCATCGTGATTGCATTACCACATGAAGGTGATTGAATGAACCTTTCTTCTAGATTCTTCAAATGTACTACTTCTTGATTAGTACGGGTGTCAGAGGTTATGGGGAGAAAGCAGGAGAATGGGGTGAGGAGGGAGAGATAGATCAGCCATGATTGAATGGCAGAGTAGACTTGATGGGCCAAATGGCCTCATTCTACTCATATTCCTTATGACCTTATGACTTATAACTAGAGCATAAAACATGGAAAAGTACAGCACAGGGATGGGCCCTTAGGCCTACAATGTTTAGCCAAACATGATTTAAAGTTACACTAATCATATAAACCTGCACATGATCCATATCCCTCTTTCCCTTTTACACACCCACATGCCTATCTAGAAGCTGTTTAAACACCACTATCATACATATCTCCCCCCCCCCCCCCCCACCAACCCCGGTATTGTGTTCCAGGCCCCCACGTCTCTCTGTGTTGAAAACAAACTTTTCCCACACACCTGCATTAAACTTTTCCCCCTCTCACCTTATTAATGCAGACAAATTCAAATAGCAAAGAGGAGGAAGCATCAATGGCAATGATATATGGGGCCTCAATCAATGGCCGTGTGCAGCACCCACTAGTGGGTTAATTGGATGCTGTAAATAACTAGTATGTCAGGTGAATGGCAAAAGAATCACAGGGGAGTTGGTGGGCATGTGAGAGAGAATAAAGGGCCTGTCCTACCAGCATCCGACTCCATGCGATGAGCGCGATCAAACTAGAAGTGGGGGCCGCGTGGAGGTCGGGTGATCCCCTGTACAGGGCCGTTCCCACCAGCATGCGGCAAGCGCGACCAAACCGGCAGCGAGGGCCACGCGAAGGTCGGGTGAGTGGCGCAACGCAGCGCAAAGTGAGGCGAACTTGGAGCGAAGTCTTAAGGTAAGTTCGCCAGGACAGAGAGGGGCATAGAGGCACACACACACAGGGCCAAGGAGCCACACACAGAGAGGGTCACGGAGGCACCTACAGATAGGTTCACGGAGGCACGATGTCGAGGCGGTGTGTAATGCGTTGAGGCGACTGCGAGCCGACAAGCCGTTGCCGCGCGGAAGTTTTGAATAGTCAGTTTTTTGGAGCCCCGCGCGATGTCGGGACGAAGTCCGCACAATTCCGCACGGCTCCGGCGATCGAAGTGGGACCGGCCCCGCGACGCCTGACGGCTCAAGTGACCACGTTAGGTCGCGCTCATCGCATAGAGTTGCATGCTGGTGGGACAGGCCCTTAAGTAGCAGACGCACTGGGCAAAAATGGAAGATAAAAATGGAAGATGAAACGGGATTGCTGTGCAGGAGCTAGCTTGGGTACAGTGGGCCAAATGGGCTTCTTCTGTGTCTCAATAAATAGATGATAAGTAGGGAGTTGCAATTGAATTTAAAACATTTCTATCTGCAGGTGAGTTGTTAAGTCTGTCTCAGATATGCGGAGCATATTAAAATTGGTTCTCCACTTGAGTGCATTATGGTAAGTATATGTAGCAGCAGAACCACATGGAAGGATTATAATTGGAAGGTTCTGCTAGGGTAATTGTACAGTGCAAAGTGACTCACTCAGAGACACATTTAGGTTATTCTTTGAGCTTCATGAAGATTAATGATATGGGGGATATTTGTATAAAAATTATATCCAATGAAACCGTGCAGCAGAAAAATCTGAGCTAGATTTTCGAATTCGTTTAGTTTCGAGATACAGTGCAGAAACAGGCCCTTCGGCCCACCGAGTATGCACTGACCAGCGATCCCCAAACATTAACACTATCCTATACTAGTGCCAATTTTTACATTTATACCAAGCCAACGAACCTAAAAATCTGTACGTCTTTGGAGTATGGGAGGGAACCGGAGTTCTCGGAGAAAACCCATGCAGTAACGGGGAGAACGTACAAACTCTGTACAGACAGCCAGGATTGAACGCGGGTCTCAGGCGTTGTAAGTGCTGTAAGGCAGCAACTCTACCGCTACGCCACTGTGACGCCCAACTAACTTGAAGGCTTTTATGTAGACTTGGCCCGAGTGTGTCCTAAATTAGATTGCACCATTTTTAATACTTTGTTGCTATGCTCTGTGTATGATTACGACATCAACAAAACAACGCGAGTGTGAATAAAATGGAGGATGCAATTGAGAAGACATATCTAACAAAATAGCAGCAAAGTGCAGGACACATTGGGAAGATTCTCCTGCAGAGTAATGTGTAGGACAGAACTGCAGATGCTGGTTTAAACCGAAGATAGACACAAGATGCTGGAGTAACTCAGCGGGACAGGCAGCATCTCTGTTGAGAAAGAATGGGTGACGTTTCAGGTCGAGGGATAGGTCTTCTCAGCGATGATGCCTGACGCACTGAGTTGCTCCAGCTTTTTCGTGTTTATCTCCGACAGAGTAACGTGTTCCCAGTCATAATCATATACTGCGTCCCTCTTGCAACAGAAGGGAATCACCACATTTTCTCTCTGGGTTACAACATTCGCTTCAGTCAAATTCATTTTGTATTTTTTTTTATTCTGAATTTTAAAAAATAATCTGTGACTCAAGATTTGGCAGATTGTTGTGCTTCTGCCCTAGAAAATTAGTCACAAACAGTTAAGGAATAACAAACACTACTCCAGGATCAAAAATGTTGCTTTACGATCAATAGTGCCAGAAATTCATCTTATAGAATTAAAACCACAGGTCATGCATTAGTTTTGGAATAACTCAAAATTTGTTCTAAGTGGAGCTGCCATTTCAAGCATTATGACGGTCTGATGATATTGTTGTATCAGGAATTGGCAATGGCTCCTTTCTGTTTGCTAATGTTATGATCAGTGTAACCTCTTCATCTTGTGGAAGATGATTGCAGGGAAGAACAGCTGCTCTGTCCGTGCTTTAACACGCCAGCATGCATGACTTGCTTCATGAAGTAATCACACCTGCTGACAGCATTGGGCCAGCTTCGCCATTCATTGGTCAGTTCTAGGCTTCTTAACCACGTAGCATCTAGCCACCCAGAGTGAGGCCAAACACAAATTGGAGAAACAGTACCTAATATTTTGCTTGGGCAGCTTGCAATCCAGCGGTATGAATATTGACTTCTCTCACTTCAAGTAACCCTTGCATCCCCTCTCTCTCCATCCCTCCCCCACCCAAGTCGTTGTACTAGTTTCAAAGCCATCTTGTTGAGTCTCATTGGCTTTAACTCGTTTTCACCTAGCCCACAGCTAACAATGTTCAAGAAGGAACTGCAGGAAAATCGAAGGTAGACAAAAATGCTGGAGAAACTCAGCGGGTGCGGCAGCATCTATGGAGCGAAGGAAATGGGCAACGTTTCGGGCCGAAACCCTTCTTCAGACTGATGCAGGGTGGGGAGGCGGGAAGAAGAAAGGAAGAGGACCCACAGCTAACAAGGGCCTGTTTCCTTTATCATCGTTAGATTTTTGCAGATCTTTCATTCATTTGTTCTATATCTCTCTACATCACCGTTTATGTCTCTAGTTTCCCTTTCCCCTGACTCTCAGGGTGAAGAAGGGACTCTTCGCCTATTCCTTTTCTCCAGAGATGCTGTCCGACCCGCTGAGTTACTCCAGCTTTTTGTGACTATTCATAATTCATTGTGACCCATTCATTGATCACTGACTGTAATCATGTATTGATCATTTATGAATCTTCATCTGAAACCATGCAGTCACACAACAATCATGGACTCCAATCATTCCCAGGGACTATTGTGTGCCTTTGGCAGGGGCAACCAGGTTTGAAGCAGGGTCTCGACCCAAAACATCATCTATTCCTTTTCTCCAGAGATGCTGCCTGATCCGCTGAGTTACTCCAGCATTTTGAGTCTATCTTCTTAGTAAGCAATCAGGCAAAATGGAAACAGGACTGTGATTGCAGGCTGGACAGTGTGCCCTAAGAGTTTAGATCATGGCTTGTCTGCATTTTATCTTTACCAAACAAAGATCTATAAATTTAAGATTTGACCTTTCCAGTTGAGGCCCTGATCCAACAACTTGTTTTAAGAAGAAAGTTTTGGCATTTCATCCACGCTCTGTGTGAAGGGTGCTGACTTTGTACCCCCCCCACCCTGGGACAAATTGGAACAAGGTTCTAGGGTGCTTGGAGCGTGAGCTCTTTGAATGGATGTGAAATGTGACAACAGGGAAAGCTCAAAGTGAGGGACTCGAGGCGCAGAAACCTCACACAACTTAATTGTGCCCGTCAGAGCTGTGAGTCGGTGGGGCCAGTTGCTGAATCAGTTTATCCAGTGACTTGACCCTTGACTCCTCCTGCTGTGTGTGTTGGTGATGCGGATGGAAGTCGATAATTGGAGCCTTATGCGCTCAGCCTCCAGTTATCCTGAGAAATGCAGTAAAGTTAAACAAGGGAAGTGTGGCGTGCTTAACTTCAAATAAACCCACAAAGCCTTATTTGTACCAAGTATCTGACACGAATCCTGTTTTGCACAAAATGCACTTTATAGCTTTGTGTTCTAGCGTCGCCAAAGCCAAAACTTAAAGCTCATAAAATCAGTAGCAAAAATTATCTTAATCTTAGGATTAATAATTTGTATAATCGGCCAACATAATTTGTATAATCGCCAATCCACATTTTACAATAGTTATTTATGCTTGCTTTATTATTGTGAGTGTTTATTGTTGATAGCTCGGCACATGAAATGAGATCCCTGTCATAGATAATTAAATTGTTTATTCCCCCACAGTTAATACCCATCTTTAGATTTATTGATTAAGCTCACCGAGTGTGCTTTGGATAAATGTAGACATTAATTTTAATATGTTGGCTGGAACACACTTGTTAAGCATCTTTAATGTTCATTCATCATCGCAAAAAATAGGCAGGGTTTCAATGCGTTCATTTAATTGATATGCTTGTTAAATTCTGCATGGCTCATTTTACAGGCGGTTACCATGGCAATTCCTGGTATTTTTTAAATAATAAAAGATAACTTGCGTCTTGGGTTACTTGATGTGCAACCGAGAAATAGTTTCTCAATTAATCCCCATGATGTAAAACTCTTTGTCACTTTAAAACAATTATCTCCGTATTTGAACTGATGTTTCTAAGCTGCTGAAAACTTGTGTCATTCAAAATGCAGTGAAGTCTTGCAAAGAACTTCAGTTATGCTCTGGTGGAGTGGGGTGGGGTGTAGTGGCGTTTTTTCCTCCCCGGGGTATGGATTGGAGCCAACTACTTATTTGTAGGCCGGGTTTGCATTTGGGGTTCAGTTGGGGGAGCCATGCATTGCCTCTTCCTCCTCTGTATGCTGGTGGTGTTAAAGCAAGTTGCTTTGCCTTTTGCTGTGTGTTGAAGAAAGCTAATCCAACATAATATGCACGGATCAATGCCGCGGCACAAACCTCCTTCTTGGGTTTTGAACGGCAGTTACCCAAGCAATTTTTCTTTGTTTTGTTCCCTTGTCACAGCTGAGATATGAATAATGATGAAGGAGTGAACAATGGGAGAGGCTCTCCCTGGTGAGCCTCCACTCTTGTCTCTATTATCTATTCAGAGTGGGGGATGAATAGATCTGAAGAGTCCATTCACCCATGAAGACCCAGGACCGCCGAGCTGCCCCAAGGCGAGCAGTTTCTCATGGGTAGCGTCGATGAGAAGAGCTGGCCTGTTGCGGAGGCACACATTAATAATGCTTGCTGGAAAATCACAAAGACTGAAACAGATGAGTGTTTGTCATTCCAGCGGTGTCCAGTTTCCACAGTTGCTCAGTGCAACTCTCTCTATTTCGCAATTCCTACACATGATTTAAATGCCGTATGAGTTTAAAAAATCCTTCAAAATTGCCGAGGTGTAATAGTAAAGATGTGATTTGGGTTACGTTCACCGCCGAATCTGACGCAGCCACAGTGTAATCTGATGTGAGAGAACGATAAATAAATATCACCGCATGCAGAGTTTACTTCCAAGATGTGAATAATTGGCAGAGAATGAATATTTTCTAAAGTGATGCAATTAGTATCATTCTTCCCAGCAATAAGATTCCAAGGTACGTTGAAAATAGAAGCAACCGGGTGTCGTAAGATATCCACGCGCATCAGTTTCACCACTTTCTCTTCTTCCCTAGTAGGTTGTCGTATCATCCTGTACCACCAGAGATTTTGTGTCTATCTTCGGAGTAAACCAGCATCTGCAGTTCGTTCTTTCACATTAAGAACCCACAATGATGGATTGAAGTGCACTGTTTTTATTGCTCCAGTTTGACTATTTTACCCAGCTTTTAATTTTTGGTTTGAAGTTAATTGAGGGCATCATCCTATCGGATGTGGTCAAATGCTGGACCCCATCAGTTCATCTGTTGAGGTTTTAAGGAAAGATAGACATAGAAACATAGAAAATAGGTGCAGGAGTAGGCCATTCGGCCCTTCGTGCCTGCACCACCATTCAATAAGATCATGGCTGATCATCCAACTCAGTATCCCTTACCTGCCTTTTCTCCATACCCCCTGATCCCTTTAGCCACAAGGGCCACATCTAACTCCCTCTTAAATATAGCCAACTACTGGCCTAAACTACCTTCTGTGGCAGAGAATTCCAGAGATTCACCACTCTCTGTGTGAAAAATGTTTTTCTCATCTTGGTCCTAAAAGATTTCCCCCTTATCCTTAAACTGTGACCCCTTGTCCTGGACTTCCCCAACATCAGGAACAATCTTCCTGCATCTAGCCTGTCCAACCCCTTAAGAATTTTGTACGTTTCTATAAGATCCCCTGTCAATCTTCTAAATTCTAGCGAGTACAAGCCGAGTCTATCCAGTCTTTCTTAATATGAAAGTCCTGACATCCCAGGAATCAGTCTGGTGAATCTTCTCTGTACTCCCTCTATGGCAAGAATGTCTTTCCTCAGATTTGGAGACCAAAACTGTACCACAAATGAATATAGTGGGAAATTGGTTCCAACATTTCCAATTCAAACAAAAGACCTGAAGCACCAACTTTGCAGATGCTGCAAATATGAAATAAGCATAACATGCTGGGAATACTTAGAGTCGTACTGCATGAAAACAGGCCCCTTAGCACAACTTGCCCATGGCAAGCAGAAGCTCCATCTAAACTAGCTCAAGTCAGTTATGAAATACAGCATGAAAAGAGGCCCTTTGGCCCACAAAGTCTGTGCCAACCAATGATCATCCTACACACTAGGGACAATTTACAGAAGCCAATTAACCTACAAACCTGCACGTCTTTAAAATGTGGAGGAAACCGGAGCATCTGGAGAAAACCCATGGGGTCACAGGGAGAATGCACAAACTCCGTACAGACAGCACCCATGGTCTGGCTCAAACCCGGGACATTGGCTCTGTAAGGCAGCAACTCTACCACTCTGCCAGCCTAGTGCCACCTGCATGAGTTTGGCCCATACTCTAAACCTTTCCTATCCATGATCCTGTACAAAGGTATTTTTAATGTTGTTACCTGCCTCAACTACCTTCTCTGGCAGCCTGTTCCATATACTCACCATCCTCTGTGTGAAAAATATGCCCCTCAGTTGCTTATTAAATATTTTCCCTCTCACCTTGAGCCTATTTCCCCTGGCTCTTGATTCCAATATGCAAGGTAAAAGACTGATTTGTTCTATCTATTCCCCTATATGATCTTGTACACCTCCATTGGATCAACCTTCATCCTCCTGCCTTCCCAGGAATATAGATCGTGCCTGCCTGTAGCTCAGGCCCTCAAGTCCTGGCAACATCACCGTACATCTTCTCTGCACTCTTTCCAGCTTAACAACATCCTTCTTATAGCAGGGAGACCAAAACTGAACATAATACTTCAATGGCAGACAGACATAAAATGCTGGAGTAACTCAGTGGGTTAGACAGCATCTCTGGAGAAAAGGAATAGGTGATGTTTCGGGTCGAGATCTTTCTTCAGACTGAGAGTCAGGGGAAAGGGTTTCAATGTACATCATCATACACTGTTCCATCAGTTCATGATAAATTAAGACAGGAACTACTGCTCACAGGAGTAGAGGTGGCTATTCGGCCCATTATGTCTGTGCCATCTCTCCGAGAGGAACAATCCCTTCAATCCCATTATCCCGCTTCTTATGTTCCTGTGCTTCTTGTTTTCTCTCTCATGTGCCCGTTAACTACCCCTTGGTGCTTGTTTCCCCCCATTGATCTACCTCAGGGGTATTTTCAGTGGCTCATTAAACTACCAGCGAGCCCTTAAGGTGAGAAAGCCATGCAGTTACAGAAGTAAACTGCACAGACCGCACTCGAGATTAGATCAAACCTGGATCATTGGAGCTGTGAGGTAGCAGCAATAACTCATGTGTCGTGTAGGAAGCAACTGCAGGTGCTGGTTTAAACCAAAGATGGACACAACAAGCTGGAGTAACTCAGAGGGTCAGACAGCATCTCTGGAGTAAAGGAATAGGTGACGTTTCGGGTCGAGATGCTTCTTCAACTGTGTCATCGCGCTGCCCATAGGAATTTGTTTCTTCCTGTTGCTGGTGGACAGTTCATGAGTAATATGAAAACGAACATGTGATTCTGTTTGTAGTTTATAGTTTGTTGGTTGTTTGTTTTTTGCACCAAGTCCTGCAGGCACAGCCACTTTTCATTTCACTGCACATCCCGTATGTGTATGTGACGAATAAACTTGACTTGACAGGAGCAGGATTAGGCCATTCAGCCCATCACGTCTACTCTGCCGATCAATCATGGCTGATCTATCTCTCCCTCCTAACCCCATTCTCCTGCCTTCTCCCCATATCCCCTGACACCCGTTGATCCTATTGAAGCAGAGTGATGCACCCAGTAGCCAGGGAAATCTTTCAAATTGAGTTTTCTGGTTGTCAAAACGTGCATGAAATGGCTGGTTAAAGTCCTACCAAAGACTGTGTGAAGCTCAGATTAATCTGAATGCAGAAGCTGAATAATGTTTTGTAATCGGAAGACAAAAGATGCAAACACATAACAGGAACCTGTCGATTTTCCACCCTAGCTGGCTAAATCCTGCCTTATAAACAATTGGTTTGCAGTGGAAAATTTGATTCTCACTGTGATTGCTTGAGAATGCATGAAATGATCACCGAGGAACTGATTTTTCTTTTAGCTTAGCTAAGAGATTCAGCACGGAAACAGGCCCTTCGGCCCACTGAGTCCGCGCCGACCAGCGACCCACGCACATTAATACAGGCCTATACAATACTTCACAATACTAGCTTGTTTGACATATTTGAGGCATTATTAGTTTTAATTATTTTCTTGAGAAGAATGTAGGCAACATTTATTTTTTTTTTAAAGAAAGCCATGCATGTCATTTTGTGTCCTGGAATGGGCCTTGGCAGAAAAGAGGAGGATTGGTTTTAATGAACAGTGTTCATAAGTTCATAGGTTACGGGAGCATTTGACCAATCGAGTCTACTCCGCCATTTTATCATGGCTGATCTAACTTCCCCTTCCAAATCCATTCTCCTGCCTTCCCTGGAAACCTTTAATACCCATATTAATCAAGAAACTGTCGATCCTTTCTGAAGGTACGTCCTTATATTCTGAGGCTGTGCCCTCTGGCCCTAGACTCTCCCATTAGTGGAAGCATCCTCTCCACATCCACTCTATCTAGGTCTTTCATTATTCATTAAGTTTCAATGAGATCCCCCCCTCATAGAAACATAGAAATTAGGTGCAGGAATAGGCCATTCGGCCCATCGAGCCTGCACCACCATTCAATATGATCATGGCTGATCATCCAACTCAGTATCCCGTACCTGCCTTCTCTCCATACCCTCTGATCCCCTTAGCCACAAGGGCCACATCTAACTCCCTCTTAAATATAGCCAATGAACTGGCCTCAACTACCCTCTGTGGCAGAGAGTTCCAGAGACCCACCACTCTCTGTGTGAAAAAAGTCCTTCTCATCTCAGTTCTAAAGGAATTCCCCCCTTATCCTTAAGCTGTGACCCCTTGTCCTGGACCACCCCATCATTGGGAACAATCTTCCTGCATCTAGCCTGTCCAACCCCTTAAGAATTTTGTAAGTTTCTATAAGATCCCCTCTCAATCTCCTAAATTCTAGAGTCTATGCAGTCTTTGTTCATCCTTCTAAACTCCAGCGTGTACAGGCCCCGAGCCGTCAAACGCTCATCAAACGTTAACCCAACCATTCCTGGGATCATTCTTGTAAATTTCCTCTCGACCCTTTGCAACGCCAGCTCATCCTTCCTCAGATATGGGGCACAAATCTGCCCACAGTACTCCAAATATGTTCTGACCAGTGGAGAGCGTGGAGGGAGTACTGCACTATGAATTCAGTTGATGTGGTTTGGCGTATAGCTTCTGGCAGTTTAAGACACTGTCATCACCACTGTAATGGATTTTCAAAGTCTGCCAGGTGGCAAGGTAAATGGGCACTAAATGTGGGATATGGTCTGAACTTGTCCATGCGGGGCACTTGCTGGCTGCCTCCTTTGTGTGTGGCATCGAGGCTGGCACCGTGTAGGTAGGGAATAACACAGAAAGCAGTGATGCAGAACAGTAAGGTTGCTGCTTTCTTAACACTGAAAGTGTTAACAGTTTCTTAACAGTTGCCCGGTGGCTATTTGACAGATCTTAGAGAAAGCACCTGCGCAGAAACAGATTTTGGAGAACACATCAGTTTTTAGAGTGGTGCAAGATGGCTAAGGGACACATTTACTTTGGAAATTGGGAAGAAACTTAACAATGCCAGAAAATAGACCATTCTTCACTGTTCTGTATTAAGTGTTGCAATATTACTTCAGCAGACAATTTAATTTTTAACCTGTGGGGTGTAGACACAGTCAAGGGTAGTGCGACAGCACTGAAAGGTTGTGTTTTGGACTGTAGGCCTGTGACTAGCGGTGTGCCTCAGGGTTCGGTGCTGGGCCCATTGCTGTTTGTCATCTATATCAATGATTTGGATGAGAATGTACAAGGCATGATTAGCTTGATGTCAGATGCCACTAAAGTGGGTGGTATTGTAGATAGTGAAGATGGTTGTCAAAAATTGCAGCAGGATCTTGATCGATTGGGCAGATAGGCTGAGGAATGGCTGATGGAATTTAATACTGAGAAATGTGAGGTGTTGCATTTTGGGGAATCTAACAGGGGCAATGACATACACAATGAATTGTGGGGTTCTGGGGGATATTGTAGAGCAGAGGGATCTAGGAGTGCAGGTGCATGGTTCCTTGAAAGTGGCGTCACAGATAGATTGGGTGGTCAAAAAGATTTTCGGCACATTGGCCTTCATCATTCAGAGTATTGAGTATTGAAGTTGGGAGGTCATGTTACAGTTATATAAGATATTAGTGATGCCATATTTATAGTATTGTGTTCAGTTTTGGGCACCATGTTATAGGAAAGATATTGTCAATCGTGAAACATGGTGCGGAGAAAATGTACGAGGATGTTGCCAGGTTTCAAGGGACTGAGCTGTCGGAAGAGGTTCAGCAAGCTGGGGCTTTATTCCGTGGAGTGCAAGAAGATGAGGGGTGATTATATAGAGGTGTACAAAACTGTCAGAGTAATAGATCGGGTACATTTAGAGTCTTTCGCCCAGAGTAGGAGAATTGATAACCAGAGGACATAGGTTTAAGGTGAAGGGGGGATGATTTAATTGGAACCTGAGGGGTAACATTTTTACACAAAGGGTGGTGAGTGTTTAGAACAAGCTCCCTGGGGAGGTAGAAAATGGCAGGGACAATCGCAACGTTTAAGAAACATTTAGACGGGTACATGGATAGGACAGGTTTAGAGCGTTATGGGCCAAATGAAGGCAGGTGGGACTGGTGTAGATGGGGCATGTTGGCCGGTGTGGGCAAGTTGGGCTGAAGTGCCTGTTTCCACACTGTGTGACTGTGTGACACTCCCCATTGACCATGTAGAAAACCTCCCACAGAGATGTAGCGATCCCTACCGCTTGGATTTTACTTTTCCAATTGTGTAATTTCTTAGGTGTTGGCTCCAGGAGACTTCTGGCATCCAGTAGCAGGGATGTCTTCGAGCAGGGCAAGCTGAAAATCACATTGACAAATTCTCAGCAGTAAACCTGAAAGGAAAAAAGCATGACTTTCTACTGGGCGTTACACAAAAAGCTGGAGAAACTCAGCGGGTGCAGCAGCATCGCAGGAGCAAAGGAGATAGGCGACGTTTCGGGTCGAGACCCTTCTTCAGACTGGTCAGGGATCAGGGAAACGAGAGATATAAACAGTGATGTGGAGAGATAAAGAACAATGAATGAAAGATATGTAAAAAAGTATTGATGATAAAGAAAACAGGCCAATGTAAGCTGTTTGTAGTGTGAAAATGAGAAGCTAGTGTGACTTGGGGTGGGGGGGGGGGGAGATGGAGAAGGAATGTCAGGGCCCGAGGGCTGAGGGAGAGGTGGGGAGGGGAGGGGGCAGTCTGGGTTAACAGAATTGAGAAAATCGAGTTTCTCCAGCTTTTTGTGTAACCCTCGATTCTCCAGCATCTGCAGTTCCTTCTTTGTGACTTTCCACTGATAGTTTACACGTAGAGCCAAAACTAAATGTTGGGGTATTAGCATTATAATAACAGAAGCTAATAAAATTTCATTTTAATATTTAACAATACTAATATTTATTTAAAATCCATCATCATTTGAAATATTTATGAGGGAATTATACTCATCCCCAGAGTTGGTTATTTTTTCAAGAGTTAGCTACTTTGTAGGCAGTCAATCTGATTTAGCATGCCATTATAACTCAGTCCGCCTTGCACAACAAACCATTATATTGTACAACAAAAGCCCTGTTATCCCCAACATTGGCTGGATGATCCCTCTAAGTTGCTAGTTAGTGGGCACACTGGTTAGTTAAATACTGGTTAACAGTTGACTCATGCACTAGTTATCAAAATGGTTTACTGAGATGACACCGTCCACTTTGATCTGTAATTTTCACACCTAATCCTTCCATTTCTCTATGTCTCCCTCTCCCCTGACTCTGTCTGAAGAAGGGTCTCGAAGATCGACGCAAAATTCTGGAGTAACTCAGCGGGGCAGGAGTCTGAAGAAGGGACTCGACCCGAAACGTCACCCATTCCTTCTCTCCGGAGATGCTGCCCGTCCCGCTGAGTTACTCCAGCATTTTGTGACTTTGTGCTGTCTGGTGCTGCCACGCATGTGGCAAGAGAACTTAAATACAAAGAGCATCTCAAGCCTGCGTTACCATTCCAGGAAGATCATGGCTTATAACCTCAACTTCATTTTCCTGCTTTAGCCCCATAGCCCTGCAATTCGTCGTTGGTCCAAAATTTAACTCTGCAGTGAGCATACTTGAGGACTCAGTATCACAATCCTCATCTTAATCTTAAATGGCATATCACAATATCCTGACTATCCCCTTAATCTCGATAGACCCAAAATGCTGGAGTAACTCAGCGGGTCAGGCAGCATCTCTGGAGAGAACGAATGGGTGATGTTTTGGGTCGAGACCCTTCTTCAGACCTCGCCAACCCCCTTATTCCAGTCTCTCTTACCAGAGCAGGTATCTTTATAGAGTCTTTAACTGCTGTAAACTGCTGGCCCTGGACTGCTACAGGGGAACCACGTTATACGTTGCAATATTTAATTAACCAGCCCTGATTGCTATTGTTGGTACAGGAGTACAAGGTCGCCAGGAACTGTTTGGAGTATGGAGATTGGGGAGGATCAAAAAATGTGAATAAACATATGGCAGGAGCGAGACATTTTTTCGCACATTTTTAAAGGTGGGAATATGTAATAGGGCATTTTGAATCCCTAAATGGGAAGGGAAGATAGACAAGGATATGTGTTGCATCTCATTCTATATCTTGTTAAAGAAGGAACTGCAGATGCTGGAGAATCGAGGGTTACACAAAAGGCTGGAGAAACTCAGCGGGTGCAGCAGCATCTAAGGAGCGAAGGAGATAAGCGACGTTTCGGGTCGAGACCCTTCTTCAGACTGGTCAGGGATCAGGGAAACGAGAGATATAAACAGTGATGTGGAGAGATAAAGAACAATGAATGAAAGATATACAAAAAAGTATCGATGATAAAGGAAATAGGCCATTGTAAGCTGTTTGTAGTGTGAAAATGAGAAGCTGGTGCGACTTGGGTGGTGGGGGAGAGATAGAGAGAGAAGGAATGCCAGGGCCCGAGGGCTGAGGGAGAGGTGGGAAGGGGAGGAGGCAGCCTGGGTTAACAGAATTGAGAAAATTCAATGTTTAAGCCCAGAGGATGCAGACTCCCCAAGCGGAATATGAGGTGCTGTTCCTCCAACTTGCGGTGTTGCTCACTCTGGCCGTGGAGGAGGCCCAGGACCGAGAGGTCGGATACGGAATGGGAGGGGGAGGTGAAGTGCTGAGCCACCGGGAGGTCGGGTTGGTTATTGCGTACCGAGCGGAGGTGTTCGGCGAAACGATCGCCAAGCCTCCACTTGGTCTCACCGATGTAGATCAGCTGGCATCTGGCATTCTATATCTTGTTGGTTGCATGGTATGGTGCTGTGGAAGAGTGTGGGTAGGAATGGAAGAGTGATTCTGTGCATTATTTTAGGAATAGTCCTTTCAGAAGGCTGGGACGCAAGTGGGCAGTAGATTTGGGGCAACACTTTTACACAGAGTGGTGGGTGCCTGGAACGTGCTGCCAGGGTTGGTGCTGGATAGTAGTATTTACTACTACGATAGTAATACTCAAGAGGATTTTAGATAGTCACGTGGGTATGCAGGGAATGGAGGATTATGGATCATGTGCAGGCAGAGATTATATTTGGCAGCATGTTCGGCACAGATATTGTGGTCTGCAAAGCCTGTTCCCATATTAAACTGTTCTGTGTACTAAGCGCAGTCTGGTAGTGATTCAGAGTGGAAGGTCCTACCTGTTACCCACCTGAGACCTGTTTAACGGTCCTAGCCTGAACCTCTGAAAGCTTCTTTCATTGTGAGTGGTCTCATACGGTACGTGGTAAGCAAGTACCAGGTACACGTTGCATGTTGTGTCGGAAGGAACTGCGAATGCTGGTTTAAACCGGAGATGGGCGCAAAATGCTGGAGCAACTCAGCGGGTCAGGCAGCGTCTATGGTGCGAAGGAAATAGGCAACGTTTCGGGCCGAAACCCTTCTTCAGACTCATACTGATACTCATACTGGAGAGAAGGAATGGGTGATGTCTGAAGAAGGGTGTCGACCCAAAACGTCACCTGTTCCATCTCTGCCTGTCCCACACGTTGCATGTTGTTATACGCCACATTGCAGTGTCTGTGTTTAGCGTAGTTTAGTTTAGAGCTATAGCACAGAAACAGACCTTTCGGTCCACCGAGTCCGCAACAACCAGTGATTCCCGCATGTTAACACTATCCTAAACACACTAGGGACAATTTATACCTACACCAAGCCAATTAAGTGTGGGAGGAAACCGAAGATCTCGGAGAAAACCCACGCAAGTCACGGTGAGAACGTACAAACTCCGTACAGACAGCGCCCGTGGTCGGGATCGAACCCGGGTCTCCGGTTCTGCAGGCGCTGTAAACCAGCAACTATACCGCTGCACCACCGCGCCGCCCTTCAACATGTCAGACATACAGAGGACTCAAAAAGATGCAGCCTTTCTGCAGAACTTGATTTTCAGTGACCTTCCACTTCATTATCGTAATTGATTGTGCAGCTTGTAAAACCCTACTCACATCTCAGTTTGTTTATCCTCCTCATATTTCAGATTTCATTCATCTCTTCATGTTTACACTTCTCTTGATGTGTATTCTGTTATCTGCCTGCCTTCACCACCCAACCCCCAGCATTTCATGTCGTTCAGTTCCTTCCAGATCCCACACTCCCTTAAACCGTTCCTCTTAGCGCAAGCATTTTATTTCTTAAATTTAATTCACAGGTGACTCTTACTGATGGTGGGGGTTGTATTCCATTCTGCATTCCTAGAAAATGTATTTCAGAGATAATTAGATAGAGCTCTTAGGGCTATCAGAATCAAGGGATATGGAGAGAAAGCAGGAATGGGGTACTGATTTTGGATGTTCAGCCATGATCTTATTGAATGGCGGTGCTGGCTCGAAGGGCCGAATGGCCTAATCCTGCACCTATTTTCTATGTTTCTATGTTTCTAAAACAGTGCATCGTGATTTTCATTAATGCTCAAATTTTGTGTTGGCTTTCTGTATTTTTCACACATTCCGGAAGAGTGAATTTCATTCCGTATCTCGAGTTTTTGGGTCAAAAGTTAGGAGTTCTATAAGGATGAATTTCTATAACCTGAAGGACTCGGACATGGGAGTTGCCTGTATTATTGATATGACGTGTGCATATTCCAATCTTCCTGGCCAAAAATCTGATGCTAGGTTTTCTTGATATCTCCACAGAAATGACTACAAATAATATTGCCATGAGACAAAACAGAAATTAAATGCCAATGTTATGCTAATCCAGGTGCAGCAAAGTATTTATACCCTGCTTGATCTGTTTGGTTTAGAAGTGAATGGGGCCAGCTTGGATGGGTGGGGTAAGAACCTGTATTCCACTAATTTCATCTGGTGTGAGGAACACCAGATCTGGAAAATCCAAGGATGAAATTTAATTTGGAGATTCAGCAAGGAAACGGGCCCTTCGGACCACCAAATCCTCGCCGACCCGCGATTACCCTGTACACCAGCTCCATCCTACACACTAGGGACAATTTACAATTTTTTTTACCAAGCCCAATTATCCTAGAAGCCTGTACGTCTTTGGAGGGTGGGAGGAAACCGGTGAACCCGCAGAAAACCCACGTGGTCACGGTGAGAATGTACAAGCTCTGTAGGTTATTACTCGTTCGTGGTCAGGATCGAACCCGGGGCTCTGGCGCTGTAAAGCAGTAACTCTACCGCTGCGCCACCATTCCGCCCCAATCTCGGGATATCCCACGGATATTGACAAGATACTGAAACACACAATTTAGTTCAGTCATTCAGTTGAATACCTAAAGGTTCCCGCCCATCAGCACTGATTGAATCACACGTAATGAAGGCCTGTGTGCATTAGTGTGCAAAAATACGGCAGAGGTTTGGAAGCAAATCTTCTGCGTTATAATTAATCCGTTTATTAATTCTGCGTGTAATTAATGTTTATTACGGGTGGGGGAAAAAAAAGAATTGGTAGGTTTAAAGGGACAGCAAAGAATAAAATGTTATTTTTCCCTAAATCCCATCAGATAGAATTAATTAAAGCTGTGGACTGTGTGGAAATTCAAAAGTGCTCTTTGGGAAAAATGGTCTTCTCATTGTGTGATGACATGCATTCTCCTCAGAGACCAGGGCCATGGTGACTGCTGTGAGGAGATGGAGTCCCTGTTATTGTAGTGCTCAGACTCTCATAATGTAATCAATCCACCGCCCACCCCCCCCCCCCCCCCCCCCTCCCCCCCAGCCTCAGTGTTGCCATTCTTTGGTCATTTCATTTAGCGTGTTGCAGAAAGGGAGTCAGAAATGTACTTTTAAACTGGAGCTGGGCAGGAACTTGAGTGGAATTTTAATTCGGCACTGCTATTTGACAACCGGAGCCCTCCGCGACGCATGTGTGACCAGTCGCTGCCTGGGATTTTCATGGACCAGTAAGTTGAGGCAAATCCGATCTGACAAGACCTCTGCATCTCTGGGAAGCGCAGCTTTTTTTGCCGAAAGCAGCACTGCACAGCTCAATCACAGTTGCCGTGAGAGTTAAAGGTGAAAAAGGGAAACAAAGAGACAGCGGGAAGTGTTGTCTCTGAATTTGTCTTTGTGTCTAGAATGAAGCCGGCCCTGGAAACTACGACCCCTGAGGACAACCGCGAACTAAGCCAAGAAAGCAAAGGTATTGTACTGTGAACTCTCAGCTCTGCAACGCCTTGGTCTTGCTTGCGGTGGGCTGTTAACCACTGCCCTGAGTGCTACTGCTGCCATTACTGTTACTATCGCAGTTTTTCTCCCCAGAGATTAAATCAATAATCTAAATGCCATTTAATTATATTTGGCTGGAAATGTTTGCAATGCCATTCTTGCATTGCCACCGACACATTTGTCAAAAATTTGTGGTCGAGATTGAGTCGCGTTTCAGGAGTGTCCTGGTGTTGTAGGTGATGGATGTGAGAGAATTCAGTGCTTCACCAGACTCGGTAAATCTAGTGCAGTCGTGCGTCTCTTACCAGAAGCTAGGCTCGGTGATATAATGCATTACAGGACAGTAAGAGGATTCATCTCTCTGAATAAGTCTTTACTAAATGGAGATTGTCAGCACAGTGTTCATCATCATCAAAGTTCACAGTTGGGAAGACAATCTGCTCTAATTTAATGCAGTATAAAACGTCACTCATTCCTTGGAGGATTTAAAATCGGTTATACTCTTGGGCAGGGACGCATGCGAATGTATGAATGTTCTCTCCAATTGCAAGATGTACTGCAAATAACTCTCCAGCAGTTCGGGCTGACACAGGCTTAAGATTTCCTTGCCATTTTCTCCCCATCTTCTTTGAATTCAAGATTTCCATAATTAAATCAATTATGGTCAGTACAAATGAAAAAAGCCTCTTGCCTAGTGAATTATACAGGATCTTGTTAAGATTGTGCTACCCAGTAGAACTGTGGCTTTGCACAAATAGACCATGATTACAATCTCTCACGGGGATATCTGTGTGAATGTGAGCAGTGAACATTATGATTAAATGTCGTGGTGGTGTTGGCTTTGCTTTAGATTCTGTGACAGATTGGAAAGGCTTTGTGTTCATTTCACTCAGACGCGTGTCGAGTGAAAGGGATTGCAATCGTCTGCTTCGAATGTTGCTATTTTTTATTGCCGAAGTTGTCTTTAGCAGGTGATTTTTTGTGTTTGAAATGAAGTGTGGAATTTTTTAGATGAAAGGGGGCAGAATCCATTGGAGTTGTCGCTGCTTCAGCAAGGATTCACTAACAGTCTTCCTCCATTTTGTACATGGAGCTGAACACCATTTACATCAGCCATGCCATGGTTGTCACTAGAGTCATCGAGTCATAGAGTGATACAGTGTGGAAACAGGCGCTTCAGCCCAACTTGCCCACACCGGCCAACAATGTCCCAGCTACTCTAGTCCAGCCAGCCTCCGTTTGGTCCATATCCCTCCAAACATGTCCTATCCATGTACCTGTCTGAAGAAGGGTCTCGACCCAAAACATCGCCTATCTCCTTCGCTCCTTAGATGCTGCTGCACCCGCTGAGTTTCTCCAGATTTTTGTGTAATCCTCGATTCTCCAGCATCTGCAGTTCCTTCTTTAACACTATCCATGTACCTGTCTAATTGTTTCTTAAACGTTGGGATAGTCCCAGCCTCAACAACCTCTTCTGGCAGCTTGTTCCATCCACTCACCACCCTTTGTGTGAAAGGGTGTAGCAGAGGTCGGACTTTTTTTGAGTGCCCGAATTGGATTAAATCTAACCATTTCTTAGTTTTGAATGACCTGTTCTCCTCTGCTGGCCCTTTAGGGATTTCTCTCATTGCCACTTCTGGGAAGCATTTGTCTGAGATGGGGAAATCCACTGAGATGGCTCGGGATATTGTGGACCACAAACTACAAACGTCACGGTGCATCTGTGGCGGAGCAAAAAGCAGCTCCCAATAGCAGCAACACAGATGTTTAATAATTGAATTCTTGCCTCGTCCATTTGCGTGGATGGTTATTATAGTCATTGAGCCCTTGGGGAACTTTGAAGTTGCCATATGCTTTCAAGAGGAATGTATGCAAGTGCTCAGCCCAAGACTGAGTATATCTGAACCTGGGACTACAATGCTATAGAATGGTTACATTGAATGTCAGAATCACTACCTCCTGGATCTTATACTCAAAGATTCCCACTGTACCTCGATACACATGACAATAAACTAAGATGGACACAAAATGCTGGAGTAACTCAGCGGGACAGGCAGCATCTCGGGAGAGAAGGAATGGGTGACGTTTTGGGTCGAGACCCTTCTTCAGACTGATGTCAGGGGAGTGGGCGGTACAGAGATAGAATGTAGTCGGATGCAGTCAGACTGGTAGATCTGGGAAGGGGGAGGGGATGGAGGGAGAGGGAAAGCAAGGGCTACTTGAAGTTAGAGATGTTAGTGTTCAAATGTTAGACAATAAACTAAACTGAACTGCACCGAGCAATGAGAGTGAGCATATCATATGCCTTCTTTACCAGTCTGTCGACTTGTGTTCGCAATTTCTGGGAGCAATTGACCCCAAGATCCTGCTGCACATCCATGCCATTATGGGTAGGAAGGAACTACATGTGGCTGGCTTACACTGAAACAAAATACTGCAGTAATTCAGCGGGACAGGCAGCATCTCTGGATAGAAGGAATGGGAGCCGTTTCAGGTTGAGACCCTTCTTCAGAGTCTTCAGAGATGCTGCCTGTCTCGCTAAGTTACTGTAGCATTTTGTGTCTGTCTTTAATGCTGTGATGGGTCTTGCCATTAGTTGTGTACAGTAGATGCCTCTTACATTCGGACTGACACTTGGTCCGATTTAACTCGGGCTGCCGTTTCTCTGCCCATTTCTGTAGCTGATCTATATGTTGTTGTATACTTTGACAGCCCGCGGCCCCGGTAATCTTTGTATCATCTACAAACGTACCAACCAATCCATCTACGTTTACGTCCAAGTCAGTTATATATCACAAACAACAGAAGTCCCAGCACAAACGCCTGTGGAACTCCACAGGTCACAGACCTCCAGCATGAACATAGTCCTTCCACCACAACCCTCTGTATTTTATCAGTAAATGCTGGAGAAACTCAGCAGGTGCAACAGCATCTGTGGAGCGAAGGAGGTAGGCAACGTTTCGGGCTGAAACCCTTCTTCAGACTGATGGGGGGTAATTCAATACATGATTACAATCAGGCCATCCACAGTGTACAGATACAGGATGAAGGGCACAATGTTTAGTGCAAGATAAAGTCCACTTAAGTACAGTTTGAAGGTCTCCAATGAAATAGATGGGAGTTCAGGACCACACTCTAACTGGTGACAAGAAGGTTCAATTCCCTGACACTGGCTGTGAAGAAACTGTCCCTGAATCTGGAGGTATACATTTTTAAACTGTACCTCTCGCCGGATGGGAGAGGGGAGAAGAAAGAGTGACCTGGGAGAGACTGGTCCTTGATTATGCTGGTGGCCTTATATCGAGGCAGCATGAAGTGTAGATGGAGTTTTAGTTTAGTTCAAGGATACAGCGCGGAAACAGGTGCTTCAGCCCACCGTGTTCGCACCGACCAGCGAGCCCCACACATTAACGCTATCCTACACACACTAGGGACATTTTTTTTATTCGTACACCAAGCCAATTAACCCACAAGCCTGTATGTCTTTGGAGTGTGGGAGGAAACCCACGCAGGTCACGGCGAGAACGTACAAACTCCGTGCAGACAGCACCCGCAGTCGGGGTCGGACCCGGGTCCCCGGTGCTGCATTCGCTGTAAGGCAGCAACTCTACCACTGGGAGGGAGGTTGGTTTCATCATGGTCTGCGCTATGCTCACAACTCTGTACATTTCCACGGTCTTGGATGCAGCAGTTCCCAAACCATGCTGTGATGCTTCCCGACAAAATGTCTTGTACAGTGCATCTGTAGAAGTTGTTGAGGGTTGTTGCCGATCTTCCTGAGCCTTCTACGGAAGTAGAGACATTGGTGTGCTTTCTTGGCCATTGCTTCAATGTGGTTGGTCCAGGACAAGTTGTTGGTGATATTTATTCCTAAGAACTTGAAGCTATCGATCATCTCTACTTCAGCGCCATCAATGTATCGCTTTGCTTCCTGAAGTTGATCACGATCTCCTTTGTCTTGCTGACATTGAGGGGGCATCAGGTTTCGAGGTTCTCAATCTCCTTCATGGATTCCATCTTGTCATTATTTGATATATGGCCCACTACCATGGTATCATCCGTGAATTTGTAAATTGATTTGGATTTGTACTTGTCTGCACATCCATGCGTGTAGAAGGAGTGCAGAAGAAAGCTGAGAACACTTCCTTGTGGGGCATCAGTGGTGAGGATTATCATAGAGCATGATTTGTCCCCCATCCTCACTGATTGGGGTCTGTTGGTCAGGAAGTCGGGGATCCAGTTGCAGAGATGAGTGCTGATCCCAAGGATTTGAAGTGTTCTATAACCAGCCTCTCAAAGTACTTTACAATGGTGGATGTCAAGGCCACTGGGCAGTAGTCATAACGGCATGAGATGTTTTTTCTTTGGCACCGGTCTGATGGTGGTCTTCTTGAAGCAGGTGGACATCTCAGAATGGAAAGGGGGAGGAATTAAAGAGGTCTGCGAATACTCCCGGTAGCTGGTCCGCGCAGTTCCTAAGGACGCAGCCATGAACTCCGTCTGGGACAGTTGGTTTCCATGGGTTCACACTGGGGAAGGCTGATCTAACTTCTGCAACAGTGTCCCTGGGAAAAGGCACACTTGAGTCTGAAGAGTCTGCTCAAAGTTCCTCAGGACGGGCACACTCTAGCCAGCGATGCTGCCTGACTTTGCTCTGCAGCCAGTTGTAGTGTTCAGGCCATGCCGCAGTCTGCCAGTGTCCAAATGATTACACTGGGACCCAGTATTGTCTCTTGGCATCCTGATGCTTTGTGAAGATCATGGCGGACGGGGGGGGGACCAGTTCACTGAAAATTAGCCTGAAATCTCCTTCAGCCGATGGTGTATAATAACTTCAAGTTTTGCTGCAAAACAGTTTCATTAACTGCACATAGACACAAAATGCTGGAGTAAGTCAGAGGGACAGGCAGCATCTCTGGGTAGAAGGAATGGGTGATGTTTTGGGTCGAGACCCTTCTTCAGACTTGTTTGATGACACTGTCTCTTTGGGCCCGTGTCAGAAATGATCCTGTTCTTTTGAGGCAATAGTGCTGCCAATTTTATCTTGAACTCCATATTTTCTGGAGGAATGGGAGACATTTCAGGTAGAGACCCTTCTTCAGTTCTGACTAGTTTCACTGTCCTGATTAATTGAACTGGTTGCATGCCTCCTTGTCACCATCCCCTCAACCAAAACTTAACCATTCTACATTTCCTTAACAGCATCTGCTTTGATCTGTCGTTTTCACACATTACCCTTCCATATCTCTGTGTTGGCAAAAGGTTGGTCTGAAGAAGGGTCTCGACCCGAAACGTCACCCATTCCTTCTCTCCAGCGATGCTGCATGCTCCGCTAAGTTCCTCCAGCATTTTGTGTCCATCTGCAGTTTAAACCAGCATCTGCAGTTCCTTCCGACATAATTAACTGCAGAGTTCAGCTCCAAAGTCAAGTGGTCTTTAAAGCTAGTTTTAGAGGCTACTTACAGCATTATGATTTGTGGCATTCCACCAGCACAAAACTGCACAACCATGCAATAAGAATGAAAATTAGAAGCTGTGAGGTTGGGCTTCTCAAGCTGGAGAAGTTTTACTGGTTATATTATTGTATCGTGCCAGAAAAATAATATTTGTGCTGGATTCTTCAAAGAAAGAAAGTGGTACCCATTTGCTTAAAATAAGAGGAGAACGTTGAATCATTTGGGATTATGGTATGAATGTAAAAATAGGTCAGGGTCGTTGTGGCACAGAAGGTGCAATTTACATTCCCTCGAGTTTCCAATACATTCCCTTGTGATTATTTCGACCACTTTTACAAACCATGAGCTCTCGATGGTAGCCATTATATATATATATAACACAGTTTCTCTTCTTGTAAGCTTTGCCTAAAAATCTGTGAACTCCACAGGTATGTATGTACACCCTTGACTTAAGTGTATGGAAAAACCACTCCCCAGAAGCACATGTGTAGGAAGGAACTGCAGACGTTGGCTTAAACCGAAGGTAGATACAAAATGCTGGAGTAACTCAGCGGGACAGGCAGCATCTCTGGAGAAAAGGAATGGATGGCGTTTCGGGTCTGAGGAAGGGTCTCGAAAAATTAGAAATTTTGCACGTTGGTCAGCGAAGTTGTTCCCTTAAATCTAGTCATGAAACAGTTCACTGGCGGGCGGCACGGTGGTACAGTGGGAAAGTTGCCGTCTTACAGTGCGTTCTGCGGCAGAGACCCGGGTTCGATCCTGACCACGGGTGCTGTCTGTACGGAGTTTGTGCGTTCTCCCCATGGCATGCGTAGGTTTTCACAGGGTGCTCCAGTTTCCTCCCACACTCCAAAGACGTACAAGTTTGTAGGTTAATTGGCCTTCAATAAATATAAATTGTCCGTAGTGTGTGTAGGATTGTGTTAATGATAGTGCGGGGATCGTTGGTCGGTACCAACTCGGTGGGCCGAAGGGCCTGTTTCCACGCTCTGTCCCTAAACTAAACTAAATGAATTGTGTAAAGACTTTGCCTAACCCTAGGCGGATAAGGTGGACTCTTCAGCTGAAAGGAAGGTACTTCAGAAAGTCGGTCCTATTTCAAAAGAGTGCTGCATGCTGGCACAATGATCATTTTGTGGTCACAAAAGCAGATGGCTTGCAGGAATGAGTGTTTGCAGGCAGGAATTCATAAGGATCAAGTAGCCATGGGCAGACTGAATGATTTAATAATATTTTTCCTTTAAAACAGAAATCATGTGGTAAACACCACTCCACCACAAAGAAAGGGTTACCATTTCTATGTGAGCTGAAGAGGTTGAGTCAGATGACTTTCGTATGTAAGAAATGTGAATCTATTTAAAGGTTCAGATTGCATCAGCCTCTCTTTGAAATCCCACGGACCAAATAGAATTTGAAACGGAATAAAATCATCTCCTCATCCTTCTCGATAGCTGGGGGTCCCTGCACAAATGTGTTCATTGCAGCTTCGACTCAAACAAAATTCAACGTTGAAGGGGAGAGAATGATCAAATTTTCAGTGCAGTTTTAACTCGCTGTATATTTTACAGAAGATCTGGTTTCAATTTACATTTATGGGGGGTTTTTTTGTTGCTTTTCATCTTTTAATGAATTCCAGCATTGGCTCGGAAGCTAGGTCCCATTTCCCTTGTCGGGTTTAAAGGGACCAGTGACTCTTGAGATTTTGACTGGACTCGTGTGAACTCGACGCACCTGCAAGCTTGCCAGTGAAATTTAATGGGACATTCGGAGCGAGTGTTGAATGTTAGTGCCTTCTCTCGAGGAGTGCCCAGAGCTATAATCAATTTGTGGGACAGCAAAGTTGCTTCTTGTCAAATCCTTCTCGGAAGTTAGTTTAGTTTTGTGTAGAGATTTAGCGTAGAATCAGAGCCTTCGGCCCACCGAGTCCGCTCCGACCAGCGATCCCTGTACATTAACACTATAACATACCAGGGACAATTTATGCTTATACCAAGTAGACAAATCCAAGCCGATTAACCTACAAACCTGCGCATCTTTGGAGTGTGGAAGCAAACCGAAGATCTCGGAGAAAACCCACGCAGGTCACGGGGAGAACATACAAACTCTGTACAGACAGCACCCGTAGTCGGGGTCGAACCACAGTCACTGGCGCTGCAATCGCTGTAAGGCAGCATCTCCACCGCTGCGCCACCGTGCTGCCCCTCAGTTGGGGCTTTTCCGTATTATGGGCTCAATAGAGATTTTCCACATCATATGAGTGCAGATCTGAAAGTTGATCCAAACTGAATGCAATATAAACCATTGGCATTTGGAATTCAAGAACAGGATTGATATATTTTAGTATATATAATGGACTCGTCCCATTTGCCTGCATTTGGCCCATTGCCCTCTAAACTCTTACTGTCCAAATATCTGTCCAAATGCCTTTTAAAACCCATAATTACACTTGTTTCCATAGCTTCCCCAGGCAGCATATTTCAAAAACAGACTGCCCTCTGAGTGAAAAAGTTGTTCCTGAGTTCCCTGTTAAATATGTCTCCTCTGGCATTAAGCTATGCCCTCTAGTTTGAGAATCCATTAGCTGGGATAAAAGACTGTCAGTATTCAGTAAGGAACTGCAGATGCTGGTTTACACTGAAGATAGACACAAAATGCTGGGGTAACTCAGCGGGACAGGCAACATCTCTGGAGAGAAGGAATGGGTGACGTTTCGGCTCGACACCCTTCCTCATAACACTGTCACTGTTCACTTCATCAATGCCCCTCATGAATGTACACATCTTAATAAGGTCACCCCGAAGCTCCCTATGCTACAAAGGAAAAAGTCCAAGCCTATCCTATAACTCAGCCTACAAGCCCAAAAACCATCCTGGTGAATCACTTCTGCACTCTTTCCAACCTAAAGACATCCTTCCTTTGTCTGAGCGACCAGACCTGCACACAATACTCCAAGTGTGGTCTTACCCACGACTTGTAACAGGTCTTGTACTCAATAAGTCGGAAGGAACCGCAGAAGCTGGTTTAAACCGAAGATAAACGCAAAAACTGGAGCACTCACTGGGTCAAACGGGTAATGGGTCCATAGGGAAATTCACCTCTACAGTAATTGAGTGAAGGATTGATATACTTGCAGCCCTCCAGCCCATGTACATGTTGTGTCCTTGCTCTTCACAGTGCTACTTCCAACTGGTGTTCCAGATCTGGCTCATTGCCTGACAGAGAATTGTAGTGATTATCAACAAGGGATTTCCTTGACCACCTTTGCCCTCATGCCATGAGACTTCATGGAGTTTGGAGTTGATGTTCAGAGCTCCACACTTTAACCCATGATTGTACGCCTGCTCTGATGGCAGGATGGTAATCTGGGTCATAGATGCTCACTGAAAGATGATTATGTAAGATAGACACAAAATGCTAGAGTAACTCAGCGGGTCAGACAGCATCTCTGGAGAGTAGATATAAGTGAAGTTTCGGGTTGAGACTCTTCTTGAGATTCTGTAAGTATAGTTGTACAGTATTGTTGCTTGATCAGACTGTTGGTCAACTCTCTTAACATGGCATGGGCCTCCAAACGTTAGTGCACGTTTAACTAGTTGTGCTAATGGTTTGCTTGAATCTAGTGCCTCAGTTAATGCCAAGTAAGCGCTCTGTTTTGGGATTACACTTTCTCATGCTAGTTTGACACAACTGAACAGTTATCAAGCCTTTTCAAAGGGCAATTAAGATCATGGGAAATGGCCCCTTGGTAACATGGGAAGCAAAGCCCAGTGACCCAGATATCAAACCATCAGGATTTCCGAATAATAAGATTGCCGATGATTTATATTGTTCACAGTTCGAGCCTGTAAAACGAGTGCTTGTTATATCTGTGTCTGTAAACTATGCTGAGAAAGAATGGGTGACGTTCGGGTCGTGGCCGTCTGAAGAAGGGTCTCGTCGAAAAACCTCAGTCATCACTTCACTCCAGAGACGCTGCCTGTCCTGTAGAGTTACTCCAGCATTTTGTGTCTATCTTCTGAGTCTTTGATTTCGGCATATCGTATTGAGGTAGAATTTTGCATCCACTTTTTAAATTCCCTTCAATATGTTTTATAATTTAATCAACCCTGGAAAATGTTGTTGATATTGACAGGTAATTTATTTAGTAATTCTGAGTTTCCGAAAATATTTCTGCATTTACATACAGACACCTTTGTGGCTGTTATTTTTTTTTTAAACCATCAGCTCTGCAGAAGGACTGCAAATGTTTTGTAGTCGAGTTTTTGTGCTCCTTTTAGTGCAGCGGGGTGGTAGAGTTGTTGCCTTTCAGCGCTTTCTGTGCCAGAGACCCGGGTTCAATCCTGCCAACGGATGCTGTCTGTACGGAGTTTGTACGTTCTCTACATGACCGCGTGGGGTTTTCTCCGAGATCGTCGGTTTCCTCCCAAACTCCAAAGACATACTGCACAGGTTTGTAGGTTAATTGGCTTGGTATAATTTTTAATTGTCCATATTGTGTGTAGGATAGTGTTAATTACTGATCGTTCTTTATTGTTCTGAATTTTAATTAATGTACTGTTTTTGTAATATATAATTTATGATGCATATATAAGTGATATACTAAGATTTTTTAATTTTTTTAAAATATTTTTATTCAAAGCAATGCATATTGCCAACAATGATCAGTTTTTCAAATACACATTTAACTTGTTTCAAAAATTATACAAATATTACGAAATGATTTATATAAGCTTCTATTTTTTTTAGAAAGTAAAGAAGTGAAATAACAGTCTATAATCAATGGAGATGGTGATTAAATAATATTGATTATGATTATGTAAGAAAAATTTTAAAAAAGATAAAAAAGAATTTAAAAAAAACAAAAAAATAAAAATAAAAATAAAGAATAATACAAACAAACAATTATTATATAATTTAAAAAAAATTAAGTAAGGGCCTGTCCCACCAGCATACAACTCTATGCGATTAGCGCGACCTAACGTGGTCGCTTGAGCCGTCCGGCGTCACGGGGCCGGTCTCACTTCGATTGCCGGAGCCGTGCGGAATTGTGCGGAGTTCGTCCCGAGTTCGTCCCGACACCGCGCGGGGCTCCGAAAAACCGACTTTGTCCAAAAATTCCGCACGGCAACGGCTTGCCGGCTCGCAGCCGCCTCGACATTTACACACCGCCCGGACATCGTGCCTCCGTGAACCTATTTGTAAGTGCCTCCGTGATCCTCTATGTGTGTGGCTCCGTGGCCCTGTGTGTGTGTGTGTGCCTCGGTGCCCCTCTCTGTGTGCCCCTCTCTGTCCTGGCGAACTTACCTTGGACTTCGCTCCAAGTTCGCCTCGCTTTGCGCCGCGTTGCGCCACTCACCCGACCTCCGCGCGGCCCCTGCTGCCGGTTTGGTTGCGCTTGCCGCATGCAGGCGCATGCTGGTGGGAACTGCCCTGTACAGGGGATCACCCGACCTCCGTGCGGCCCCCGCTGCCGGTTTGATCGCGTTCATCGCATAGAGTTGCAAGCTGGTGGGACAGGCCCTGTATACATCTTAACAGTGAATGGAACAATTTCACATAACAATGTCTGTAGAGACGTGTATACAAATCCCAGAATAGATCTTTTCATCTAATCATACAACTGGGTACTTATTGAGTTACAATGTTGAGCTCAGCTACCCCTTCAAATAGTCAGTGAGTGGAGACCATATTTGTTCAAAAAGTTCATATTTGTCCATTAGGACAAATGATATACTAAGATTTTATATGCATATTATGGTGTTTTTATATGCAATGTATTTTTATGTAATGTTGTCCCATTTTTGGACCTTGAGTCCGAAATAAATATTATGATTATTAATGTGCGGGGATCGCTGGTCGGCACGGACTCGATGGGTCAAAGGGGCCTGTTTTCGCACTGTAGCTCTAAACTAAACTTTATATTTTTCTTGCAAGAACACTGGTTTACCCAATAGATTTGTTCTGAGAGGATCTTTCAAGGAAGACAGTGGTGTAGAAGTGTTGAAAGATATGTTATACAATTGTCGTGCTCTTACAGAAATGAGATGCAAAAGTCGATGCTTGTAGTGTCGGGGCAAGTAGACTGTTGCGTGGGTTCAATGATGTCAAATGCTGTGCAGTTCTCATATTAATATCACATGTGGAAAATTGATTTTTTTTTAATAAAGAACCCGTGGACAACTGAAACTAGTCTTTCCAGCGAGCCAAATATGCTTCAGCTTTATTCAAAGGTCCCAATTTACATGCACCACTGCTTCCAAGTCCAAGGCACCCGTCTTCTTCCAGGAAGGTTCTTTGGATGTCGAGAAGCTGGGATTTTTCCCATCCCAAAGATTGCCAACAAAATCGCAGCAAAATGTGGACGCAGCCCACACCATCACACAAACCAACCCGTCTGAAGAAGGGCTTTCGGCCCGAAACGTTGCCAATCTCCTTCGCTCCAGCTGCTGCACCCGCTGAGTTTCTCCAGCATTTTGTGTACCCTCGAGTTTCCAGCATCTGCAGTTCCTTCTTTAACACAAACCAACATCCCTTCCATTGACTCCATTTATACCTCACGCTGCCTCGGCAAGGCCAGCAGCATGATCAAGGACAAGTCGCACCCTGGCCACTTCCTCCTCTCCCATCGGGCAAAAGGTATAGAAATGTGAAAACGCACACCTCCAGATTCAGGGACAGTTTTTTCATAGCTGTTATCAGGCAACTGAATCATCCGACCACAACCAGAGAGCAGTGCTGAACTACCATCTACCTCATTGGTGACCCTCAGACTATCCTTGATTGGACTTTGCTGGCTTTACCTTGCACTAAACGTTATTCCCTTATCATGTATCTATACACTGTAAATGGCTCGATTGTAACCATGTATTGTCTTTCTGCTGACTGGATAGCACACTTATCAAAAGCTTTTCACTGGACCTCAGTACACGTGACACTAAACTAAACTGAACTTCACTTCACCGGTGTAGGAAGGAACTACAGACGCTGGTTTAAACTGAAGATAGACACAAAAAGCTGGAGTAACTCAGCGGGACAGGCAGCATCTCTGGAGATAAGTAATGGGTGACGTTTTCGGGATGAAAAAGGGTCTCGACCCGAAACGTCACCCATTCCTCCTCTCCAGAAATGCTGCCTGGCCCGCTGAGTTACTCCAGCATTCCGTGTTTAACTTCACATGTCCTTGTCCACACAGCCACTTTCACTCCCTCCCAATGTGTCTTCTTGATACATTGTTCCCACCCTCTACCTGTCACAATCCTCTGCCCATGTCCCAGTTTCCGTTCCCCAAACTGTCGACCGATCCACCATAACCCAATCCCCAATTCTCAGCAAAAATGGAAGATAGTGGGGAAACCACTTTTTCTGCAGTTATCATTCCAAGATATCTCCATCTCAACTATAACCACATCAGGTTGTGGAGGCCAAGTCAATGGTTGCTTTTAAGTCAGAGGTAGATAGATAGATTCTTGTAGGTGTCAGAGGTTATGGGGAGAAGGCAGGAGAATTGGATTGGGTGGGAGAGATCGATCAGCCATAATTGAAGACTTGACGGGCCAAATGGCCTAATTTTGCTCCTATCTCTTATGACATGACAATGTGTTTCATTTGTTTTAACAAGAATTTTGTAAATCAATTTAGCAATGCCAATTTTTGAACTTATTGTTCAATTAGCATTTTTTATAAATGTTTCAATTATCCAATGAAGCAACAAATTTAAAGAATTAAATTTTATTAGTGGAAACTTGAGTTTACATACATTAGTGTGGACGTTTTAAATTGCACTTGATCCATTATTTAAAATGTCACCGATATTTATGCATTAGCATATTAACGTTATAAAATAGATCAAAAGGTTACTTTGTTATCAGCACAAAAAATGCATTTCAGTTTTTTGTTTTATTTGGTAAATATAAATGTACATAAGTAAAGAGCATTCTTGTGGCACACATTCTCATCCCTCTCCAATGACGAAGATGCATTGGTTCCTGTAAATAGGATTCTTAGTTAACTCATAAATAAACCTTTCAGATTTCAAATTAGCGGTGATTAAATCCGGGCTTTAATCCTGCCTTCTAGTCCGTACCTTCCTCCCTTCCCCCATCCCCCAAAAGGTTTAGCCTTGCACGATTAATAGTGGCATCTGGAACTGATTATCCCGCCTGTCATATTCGAAAGCCGGTTTGTTCGACCCGGACAAACAAGCCATGTAAAGAAAAGCTTAGCAATGGATTGTCCCTCATCCAGCACACACCAAAATGGCTGATTTCCCCCCCCCCCCTTTGTAACGATGAATACAATCAGAAATATTTGTTTTTCATAACCGTTTTCCAAGTAATTCCCCTATTTCTTGCTTGCAGCCTAAATGCACAGACTTTTATTCACCATCTTCTGTCATACACATGAGAACAAATTGTAATTATTCCCGTCAAGCCATAATTCACAATAATGAAAGCATTTAAACCTCTGCCTCCATGCCCACTAGCGGCAGGGCGTAAGAGCTCCAGACAGCACACGAAAGAGAGAAAGGCAGTAGATTAATTAAAACACAAATATCTTTGCGTTTACAGGTCCAGGTTCAGGGATAACTACTTCCCCACAGCCATCAGGATATTAAACTCAACTCAAAGAAAACGGAACATTAATAGCCCATTATCTGTTTATTTGCACTTTATTTGTTTATTTATTCATGTGTGTACATATATGGTCTATGGACACACTGATCAGTTCTGTATTTATGCCTACAATATTCTGTTGTGCTGAAGCAAAGCAAGAATTTAATTGTCCTATCTGGGACAGATGACAACAAACTCTTGAATCTTGAATTGTATTCTCACTATCAGTTCTATTGGTTCTTAGCTGAAAATAATTCTCGATCATGAGATTCCTTTGTTAATTACTTTGTTTAATGTCAATTTAAATACTGAGAATCATATGTTTCAGTGCCACATTTGATGTTGCCACTACAAAGTGGCTTAGGATATTTGTGTTGCATTGACGTTGATTTGCAGATGGAGATCATTGGTTGTGGTGGAGTTTCTACCACAGAACTTCTCCAGGTGCCATGCAAGGAGGAGGTGGTGGTCTCTGCACATAGCAGCTTGGACTGTTGTGGTCATAAGGTCATAAGCGATAGGAGCATGAATTAGGCCATTCGGCCCATCAAGTCTACTCCCCCATTCAATCAAGGCTGATCTATCTCTCCCTCCTAACCCCATTCCCCTGCCTTCTCCCCATAACTCCTGACACCCGTGCAATGAATGGAAGGCCTCCGACTCTGCCCCTCACACCCACGGCACTGAGATCTACCTCCACTCTTTCGCAATCCTCAGGAGAACCGTGGAAATCATTAGTTTGTCGAAAACGTGCAACAACAATTGTGTCTGTGCCAGGCCTCCTCCATTGTCAGAGTGAGGCCAAACACAAAATGGAGGAACAGCACCTTGGGCGGCTTAAAACACAGCGGTATGAATATTGATTTTTGTAACTTCATGTAACTCTTGCATCCCCCCTCTCTCTCCATCCCTTTTGCACTATAATTGTTGAACCATTTCACTGCCGTCCCGTTGAGTCTCGTTGATGTTTATGTTAAATTCTATCGTGCATTGTGTGTTCTTTTTTTTATCTGTATCGCTGCTGGCAAATTCATTTCACTGCACCTTAGTTGGTGCACGTGATGAATAAATTTGACTTTGACCTTTGACTTTGTCTCTAACTCATTTTCACCTAGCCCACAGCTGACAATGGCCTGTTTCCTTTTTTTGCGTATCTTTCATTCATCTGCTCTATATCTCTCTATCGCACTGTCTATATCTCTTGTTTCCGTTCTTCCCTGACTCTCAGTCTGAAGAAGGGTCTCGACCCAAAACGCCACCTATTCCTTCTCTCCAGAGATGTTGCCTGACCTGCAAAGTTACTCCGGCGTTTTGTGTCTCTATCATCACAACAGTTGATACCTTGCTCCGAAATATGAGCAGTGTGCTGTGTGAAACACTTGCTCACTCTGCAAACATCCTGCAGACCTCACATTGGGTATTGGGCAGCACGGTGGCACAGCGGTAGAGCTCCTGCCTCTCAGCGCCACTGACCCGGGTTCGATCCTGACATTGGGTGCTCTCTGTACAGAGTTTGTACGTTCTCCCCATAACCTGCGTGGGTTTTCTCCGAGAACTTCGGTTTCCTCCCGCTCTCCAAAGACGTGCATAGGCTTCATAGGTTTGATATGAATGCAAATTGTCCCTAGTGGGTGTAGGATAGTGTAAGTGTGCAGAGATTGTTGGTCAGTGCGGACCCGGTGGGCCGAAGGGCCTGTTTCCACGCTGTATCTCTAAAACTGAATGAAACACAACTAAACCAAACTAAACTCCTGAATTATCCCAATCCCCCGATTCCCTCAAAGTCTAAAAATCTGTCTCCCGTCTTGAAAATACTCAGCAACTGATTAGGGAATTCTCTCTGGGTAAAGAAATATTTTCCCATCTCAGTCCGGATTGTTCAGTCCCTTAGTTAGAGACTATAAGCTTTGGTTCCAGACAGCCCACCCAGGGGGGAAACTGTGACCTCAACTCGACCATGCCACCATTTATCACATAGGGCAGTGTCCGAAACATTGGGAGTCTGAGAATACCGGGCATAATGATGAATCCCGCTGTTGTAATCATGCAAAATAATGTTCAATATGGAATTTAACTGTTTCGACATATGAGCAGTTTCTAACCTTAGCTCATTCGCTGCAGCAATTCCCTCTTTGGAAAAATGACTGGATAATGTGGGCTATGAATTTTCTGGGTTGGTTTGTGTCAGTATTTGATCTGTTTTTTTACATCCCGGCTAAGTTAATTGTCATTATGGTAATTGCACTATCAATGATTATGGGTTGCCATTGGCACAGGTTTCTGCACAAGCAATTTATGGTCTGTTGCCACAAGGTTTTCTGGCCAGCTTCCATATTCATTTGGGTTTATAGTTTTACGTTAATCCTCTTTTTTTAATTCAGTGATGCTTACATTGACCATGTCAGTGTGTAATGTAGTCGTTGAAATGACATCGTTCTGCCATGGTTTTTTCTGAAGAAAGGCACAAAATGCTGGAGTAACTCAGCGGGACAGGCAGCATTTCTGGAGAGAAAGAGTAGGTGACGATTCTGGTTAAGACCCTTCTTCAGACTAGTTTGATGAGACTTTCTCTTTGGGCCTGTGTCAGAAACGATCCTGTTCTTTTGAGGCAATAGTGCTGGCAATTTTACCTTGAACTCCATATTTTCTGGAGGAATGGGTGACATTTCAGGTCGAGACCCTTCTTCAGACTCAATGTTTTTTCTGCATTAAAGTCGTGTTTCGGTCACCCTAACCCTAGTAGTGAAAGTCAACTATGTTTTATGAATAAGTTTAGTTTAAGAATATGTTTATTGGCGAATTATGTACACATACAAGGAATTTGCCTTGGTGCTCCGCTCGCTAGTAACAACACGACATATAGTAAACCATGAAGAATAAAACATAAAAACATTAAGAATAAAACATTATAGGTTAAACATGTGAATGAAAAAAATACCAGAGCAAAAGGAGGCTACAGACTTTTGGCTGTTGAATGGAGCTACTGCTCGTGGAAAAAGCTGTTTTTATGCCTGGCTGTGGCAGCTTTGACAATCCGGAGTCGCCTTCCAGAGGGAAGTGTTTCAAAGAATTTGTGGCCAGGGTGAGAGGGGTCAGGGATGATCTTACCCGCTCGCTTCCTGGCCCTTGCAGTGTACAGTCCGTCACTGGAGGGAAGGTTGCAGATAGCAACCTTCTCAGCTGATCGGACGATTCGCTGCAGCCTCCGGAAAACTTCAGTTGCGAGGTACATGAAAGAACATTGGCGAATAGCCCCGCGTAACGCTGTGCAGAAACTAACCATGTTTTTTTACCGCAGCTCAAACATGGAGAACAATGCTCAACACTCTTCCAGTTACTGCAGAGTGTTGATACCTAGTGCAGCAAGCAAAGAAATGAGTGCTCCTTAGGGGACGGATGTAGTTGAAGAAATACTCAATTACAATCTAATTTTAATGGGAATCTTAACGTTTACCATCAATCAAACATTTTGTAGTTTTGAATTAAATTATTGAAGATTAAGAAAGTGCTTTGGGATGTACATTAAGCCAATATTTTAACAACTCCGTTTTCACTGAGTGAACTCTGTGTAATAATGTATCTCTCTTTATGTTCATGATGGACATTTTCACTTCTCTGATTAAAGAACCACATGCAAAATACACCAGCCAATCTGTTCTCTGGTGGAAATAAAGAAATATTATTGACCTCTGGACTTGAGATTAGGGGATGTTTTAGATTACGTTGTATTGTAATTTTTTGTTACCAGGACTTGAGGACCAGAGCTATCGTGAGTGGTTGGGCAAACTGGGACTATTCCTAAAAGTGCAGGGAGCTGAGGGGGTGATCTTATAGAGGTTTATACAACCACAGGGTGAAATAGGGTAAATACAGAATTTTACCCAGAATTTTAGAATCAACAACCAGAGGACATAGTTTTTAGTTGAGAGGGGAAAGATTTAATAGGAACCTGAGGGGTAACTTTTTCACACAAAGGGTTGTGGGTGTATAGAAAGAGCTTCCAGAGGGGGAAGCTGAGGCTGGTACGATAATAGCATTTAAAAGGCATTTGGACTGGTACATGGATAGGAAAGGTTTAGAGCGGGGAGGAGAAGGAGACCAAGGGTATCAACTCAAAAACATCACCCATTGCTTAATCTGAAGAAGGGTCTCAACCAGAAACGTCACCCATTCCTTCTCTCCAGAGATGCTGCCTGTCCCACTGAGTTACTCCAGCATTTTGTGTCTACCTAAGGTTTCGAGGGATATGGGCCAAATGTGGGCAAGTTGACTAGTGTGGATGGAGCATCTCGGCCAGCATGGGCAAAATGAGCCAAAGGACCTGTTTCCGTGCTGAAAGACTATGACTCTACGTAATGTCACCCAATAAGCATCAACCATTTGAAGTTTGATCTTTAATATTGTGAAGCACATTTTGAAGCACTAAATGATGATTCACAAGGATGTTAACAGGACTGAGAAGATAAGCATCAGGAAAGGTTGAACAAGCAGAGTCTCTACTCAACGAAAGAGAGGCATGGCTGGTAGCCAGCTGAGGGCATAAAAACAAATATTTAAAGAAGAATGTGTAGAAAAGGAGTGCAGATGCTGGTTTAAATCGAAGGTAGACACAAAATGCTGGAGTAACTCAGCAGGTCAAGCAGCGTCTCTCTCTCGAGAGAGAGAGAAGGAATGGGTGACGTTTTGGGTGGAGACCCTTCTTCAGACTATTTAAAGAAGAATGTTCTCTTCATCTCCAGGAGGCTAAAAATTGTTCGGAGAGTATTAGTGGAAGATTACAACTTCCCTTATGTTGCTGGATCACCCATACGTTATAGGAGCATAATTAGGCCATTCGGCCCATCAAGTCTGCTCTGCCATTCAATCATGGCTGATCATCTCTCCCTCCGAACTGCATTTATCTGCCTTTACCCCATATCCCCTGACACCCGTACTAATCACAGTGTTTAAGATGAAATTTTGTAAATGGATCCAAGAAATTTTCCGTAATACTCAGAAGGTCCTGCTAAAGAGTCTACTAGAGAGAGACTATGGAGTCTGTGGGGACTCTGGTGAGCTGATCTCTGTGCTACATGGCTCGAACTGTGGTTGTTCTTCCGCAAGATGAGGTTGCAGAGTAAGTAGAGATGACCTGTTTGCATTGGAATACGGAATGGAGGTGGTTGCCAAGAAAACCTGACCTGAGATAAGGAAAAGCTTCTCCATGAAGTGGGTGGAGAGAGCATGGAATGCACTGTCAGGGTAGTAGTGAAGGCAGATTCAAATGTCGTGTGCATTTGGAAGATTCGATTGGGCAGCTTACACACGAGTGGTATGTATATTGACTTCTCTAATTAGAAATAACTCTTGCTTTCCCTCTTTCTCCATCCCACCCCCATCCGAGTTCTCCGACCAGTCTGACTGTCCTCCTGATTAGATTTTCTCTTTGAATGCTCCGTTGTCACCTTCTCCTAACCAACAATGATCCATTCTACATTTTCCTTGACTTCGTCCCCTTTGATGTCTCATTTTTGCCCCTTATCCTTCCAAATCTCGGTGACCTCACCCTTCCATATCTCTGTATCTCCCTCTCCCCTGACTCTCAATGTGAAGAAGGGTCTCGACCCGAAACGTCACCCATTCCTTTGATCTGGAGATGCTGCCGGCAGTATGGGTTACTAGCATTTTGTGTCTGTCTTTGGTGGAAACCAGCATCTGCAGTTCCTTCCTGCACATAAACAAGTATCCATCAGGAGAGGGAGTGGGAAAGTGGGATTAACTGGATTGTTCTTGCAGAGAGCAATATAGATTCAATATGCTCAATATTCTAACCATCCTTTGTATTTTCTTTGAGGAGCTAACAATGATTTAATTTCAAGAGAGTGAGCTAGATAGGGCTCTTAAAGATAGCGGAGTCAGGGGATATGGGGAGAAGGCAGGAATGGGGTACTGATTGGGAATGATCAGCCATGATCACATTGAATGGCGGTGCTGGCTCGAAGGGCCGAATGGCCTACTCCTGCACCTATTGTCTATTGTCAATAGTCTAATGAGAGTTGATAAGGGAAGTGTATTTGATGTGATCTATGTTGATTTTAGTAAGGCCATTGACGTCCCAGATGGCAGGCCAGTGAAAAAAGGAGAAACCGATGGGATCTAAGTGAGTGTTTCTACTTTAACTTGTATCCACACTTGGCTGAGCAGCAGCGTATGGTTAATGAGTGCTTTCGAGCCTGGTGGCCTGTTACAAGTGGATTTCCACAGGACACTGTACTAATTCCTTGCATTTTGTAATACATTGTAAAAACATTAAACTTAAATGTAGTGGACGTCAGCAGAGTGGCTTAGTGAGGAGAAAAGGTTTAGACTGCCGGATGATGTGGACAATCTTGTAATTTGGGCAGATGTATAGCAAATGAAATGTGATCCTGTAAAGCAAAGTCTTTGAGGCACAACTGTCCAAAAAGGGTGTACTGTGTATGGAAGTTGTCAGGTGCTGTGTAGAATCGGGTATCTTGGAAGGAATTTTTAGGAAAACTTTAAATGTAGTAAATAGGACAATAAAATGATTGAATAAGTAAACAGGATGCTTTACGTTATTAGTCCATATATAGAATACAAGAATATGAACAGCAGCCTCGCTTTCTTAAACAACTGCTAGAGAAACTCAGCGGGTCGGGCAGCATCTCTGAAGAATATGGATAAATGATGTTTTGGATCAGGACCCTTCTTCAGACTGATTGCAGGGGTAGCGGGGTGGGAAAGAATGCTGGAAGTGAGGCGGAGCAGGGCAGAGCCTGGCTGATAATAGCTGAAGGTAGACAAAAGTGCTGGAGAAACTCAGCGGGTGCGGCAGCTTCTATAGAGCGAGGGAAATAGGCAACGTATCGGGCCGAAACCCTTCTTCAGCTGATAATAACCGAACACAGTCGAGGAGGGGCCACACGCATTATTTTGATCAATCATTAATTATGATTTATTATATTATATGTTATTTATTTTTTTCTTGTCATTCACTGAATTTTGTTATTGTTTAATGTAGAGATACAGCGGGGAAACAAGCCCTTCGGCCCGCTGGGTCCACGCTGACCGATGACCACTCCGACACACTAGGGCCAGTTTACGGGAGGCAATTAACCAACAAACCTGCATGACTTTGGAGTGTGGGAATAAACTAGGGGCTCCCGTTGAAAACACATGCGGCCACAGGGAGATCGTACAAACTCCGTACAGACAGCTCCCATAGTCAGGATCGAACACCGGTCTTGGGCGCTGTGAGGCAGCAACTCTACCGCTGTGCCGCCCTATTGTTCTAAATTATGATATATTAATTATCATTAAGGGGTTGCAAGGTTGACATGCATCTACCGAACCTCATCTACTGCGTCTAGAGTTTCCGATGTGACCTCCTACACATCAGCGGGAACAAGCATAGACTCGGCGACCACCTGCACTTGATCTGCCAAGGCCAACTGGATGTCCAGATTGCAAAGTGTGTTTAACTCCCCTTCCTATTCCCACGCTAATCTTTCAGTCCGCAACCTCCTCCGTTGCCAGAACGAGGCCACGCGCATATTGGGGGGACATCACTTCAGATTCCATTTGGGAAGCTCACAAATTAACAGTGTGAACATTGAATTCTCCAATTTTAGGTAACCAACCCACTCCCCACCCCTGACCTCCAAGTCTACTCTGCAATTCAAAACATGGCTGATCTATCTCTCCCTCCTAACCCCATTCTCCTGCATAAGCTCTGACACGCATACTAATCATGAATCCACCTATATCTGCCTTAAAAATATCAATTGACATCCTCCACAGCCTTCTGTGGCAATGAATTCCAATGATTCACCACCAGTTGACTAAAGAAATTCCTCCTCATCTTCCTAAAGGAACATCCTTTAATTCTGAGTCAATGACCTCTGGTCCTAGGTTCTCCCACCAGTGGAAACATCCTCTCCACATCCACTCTATCCAAGCCTTTCAATATTCTATCTGTTTATCTCTTTCCCAAACAATTTTCAGCTTTGATCGAGCAGACGATAGATTAAAGTGAACAGTGAAGTGGGTTTTCGAGAAATCCTTGGTCACAGGTTGTTGTTTTTGAGACTGCTTGATTTAGTTATTTACCTGCTGCAGTGACCATGTGTGATGATTGCTTCAGCTGCAATCCCTCTATAGCTCTAAAGATCAATGTTTCTGGCAGACAGTGAGCTCATTCCTCACAATCACAAACACTTCCAGTGTCGAGTTATTCCGTTTTACTGTCGCTGCCTGAGCAAACTGTCAAGTTATGTAAGAAGGAACTGCAGATGCTGGTTTACATCGAAGAGAGACACAACATGCTGGAGTAAAAGACCTGTCCCATGGTACAAGTCCATTCCAAGAGCTCTCCCGAGTTTGCCCTGAATCAAACTCGGAGATTTACGGTAATGGCCACTCGTCGGTATTCGGGGCTCTCGTGGACCTTTTTCATCCTGTTGAAAAATCTTCACGAGTCTTCCCGTGCTTACCTGCCATTAGCGAGTCTTCCCGAGTACCAACCGTTAGCGCTAAGAGACGTCCCCAAGCTCCGACGTACCCGCTACGTTCATTCTCCGTGCTTACCACGAGTTTGATTTTTTTTAAACTTGGGAGAGCTCTTGTAATGAACTCGTACCGTGGGACAGGGCTATTACTCAGCGGGACAGGCAGCATCTCTGGAGAGAAGGAATGGGTGAGGTCTCGGGTTGAGACCCTTCTTCAGACTGAGAGTCAGGGGAGAGGGAGACACAGAGATATGGAAGGGTAAGGAGAGAGGGAGGGAGAGAGGGGGAGAGGGAGGGGGAGGGGGAGGGTAAGATATATATATATATATATATATATATATATATATATTAGGGAAATCAATATTCATACCACTGGGTTGTAAGCTACCCAAGAGGTATTTCTGCAGTTTCTTCTCCCTCCAGTCTCTTCCCTCATTTTTGTCAGACCCAACTGAACTGAAATGCATTTATACCAACAGTGTTGTAAATGTGTGGAAATCCTTCATAATAAAAGTGAAATTCCCATGTTCAAAATATAATTAAAAACACAGGATTTTCACGTGGGATTCCACCTTGAAGCATCCAGATACAGACAAGGTGCTTAATCTGCACTCGGGGGAACGGCATAAGAGAAAGCATTGTTTTCCTTCCTAGGCAACTTTTTTTCTGAAACGATCAATTGCCTTGCCCGCTCCGTTGGACTGGGGAAATTGAACTTGTGTTGGGCACGACATTGAAGGATGCCATTCACTAACAGAGGTTGAAGCAGGCCAACTATTCAGCACTCCTTGTAGTCACGTCTCCACCAGTCCTTGAGTGTGCACCAACCTGATGTACGGTTTGATCACATGTACCACTTTGATATCGATGCCTTGAAACAAAAACACAATTGCAAATCAATAACTAAAACATTCTATGCCCCAGACCCAATTTTTCACAAAGACAATTTCACTTTTTAAAAAAACCTAGAGAAACAGGGAAAAAAACCAAATCGCAGCAACAGCACTGTGTAAATAGTGATTGCAAACTTTGCAACACAACAGCACACTATTGTTAGTTGCCCTTGAACAGTGGTGTTGCACATGATCATATTTCAAAATTGCCTCCATAGAATGAGTGCAGATTTGCTATCTGGCTCTACAATTGTGTGTAGTATTAAGTTCATAAGGTCTAAGAGCAGAATAAGGCCATTCGGCCCCATCAAGTCTTCACCCCATAATCCCTGACATCTGTAAAAATCATGAATCTGTCAATTTCCAGCTTGAAAATATCCAATAATTTGGCCTCTGTGGCAATGAAATTCATCACCAGATTCACCACCCTCTGACTAAACAAATTCTTTCTCGTCTCCTTTGTGAAGGTACGTCTTTTGTGCTGTCTGTACGGAGCTTGCACGTAATACCGTGACCTGCATTTCTCCGCCATCTTCTGTTTCCTCCCACACTCCAAAGACGTACAGGTGTGTAGGTTAATGGGCTTGGTATAAATGTAAAATTGTCCCTAGTTTGTGTAGGATAGTGTTAATGTGCGGGGATCGCTGGTCGGTGCGGATTCGGTGGGCCGAAGGGCCTCTTTCCCGCGCTGTATCCCTTTCACTAAACTAAATTTAAGTAAGCAAAATAAAAAGATTATGCTGGAAACACTGGGATTGTCTGACAACATCAGTTGGACTAATGTGCTGTGATGAAATAGACTCCATCCCCCATTCCCTCCTTAACTTCAGTATCTTCATAACTACTTTCCACATTCCGTCAACCTTTTTTTAAAAAATACACGATTATGTTCAAATTACGCATTGGTGAACTCTTTCTGCATTTGGCGTGTCCGCTGTTCATGCTGCCAAACCACTGGGGCCATTAGTGTGTGGGGAATTCCTTGTGTGTCAACATAGCATGAACCAGTTCAGTTCAGTTGAATTTAGTTTATTACGTACTGAGGTGCAGTGAAAAGCTTTTGTTGCGTGCTATCCAGTCTGCGGAAAGACAATACATGATTGCATTCGAGCCATTTACTGTGTATAGATACATGATAAGGAAATAACATTTAGTACAAGATAAAGCCAGCAAAGTCTGATCAAGGATAGTCCGAGGGTCACCAATGAGGTAGATAGTAGTTCATCACTGCTCACTGGTTGTGGTCGGATGATTCAGTTGCCTGATACCAGCTGGGAAGAAACTGTCCCTGAATCTGGAGGTGTGTGTTTTCACACTTCTACACCTTTTGCCTGGGATGACTGGAGATTAGACTGACCCAGTCTGAAGAAGGGTCTTCCCCTGAAACATCATCCATTCCTTCTCTCCAGAGATGCTGCCTGTCCTGCTGAGTTACTCCAGCATTGTGTGTCTATCTTCGGTGTAAACCAGCATCTGCAGTTCCTTCCTACACAAGACTGGAGATTAACCTCAGTTCATGGAAACTGTGACTTAATCCTGGAAGATGTAGATCTGCGTGACTTGCCATTGAGCAGGTAGGAAGTGGAGTGTAGTAGAGTTGTGAATGCCGCCTCTGATTTAACGTCTGACAGCTGCGGACTGGAGCCGCTGATAACCACGCATATAATGGCTTTGAGCTCTGCAGCCTGTTCCAGAGTGGAAAAGCCTCATTAGCCATGGTATCAACTTACTTCAGTCTCACTTATTATCAATCCTTTTATCTCTGTCCCTTGTTCAATAAGTCTTGTGACATTCCTGAGATGACCAATTTATTGCTAATTAATGTCAAGTGAAAATTAAGTGGAGGTATGTGACCTTCTTTCACCCACAACCTCTGTAGCAGACAGACCACAAGCTGCCATGTCCTTTTACTCTGAATATTACCTCATTCGGTTCTTCTATTATTGCACTCTACTAATCCTCTACACTCATATTTTGCACTACAACTTCGCATCGTTCTGCTACTTTGCGCTGGCCATTGTGCTTAATGTCGGATGTACCGTTACTGGATGTAAACTGTTTACTCTGTGAGCTTCATGTCAACGAGGAATTTCATTACATCCTGACGTACATGACAATAAACACATCTCAATTGGAATCTAAGTTGGAGCCGCAAAGTTCTGATAAACACACCTTGACTTGACACGTTAACTGTTTTGCTGTGATGATTCTATCTGGCAATCTGAGCTCTTCCAGCATTCCCTGTTGTTAATAGTAACACAAGTTATCTAATGACCATTCCACATTCCAGCAGTCAGGCCAAGGATGACCTGCCCCGTTGGCTCGACAATGGTTTGGGACGCCGTTGTGTAGTGCAAGGTGCCATATAAACGTAAGCCTTTCTTTCCATTATATCACAACTCGGATTTGCTGCAATTTGCATCCAGAGTCATTGGAAATAGTTAAGGGCTTGTCCCACTTGGGTGTAATTTTCACGTCATTTATGTAGGTACGTTGCAATACCTACCTTGAGCAGCGCCGCAGTTCTGCCGCTCCCTGTGTGCGTGACTTTGGCGCCTTTCAGAGGGGGGCGGGTTAAAAATGGCGATTTTTTCTAGGCAGTCCAAATCGATCCATGTCGGGCGATTTTGTCACTAAAGAGAAATCGCTCCGACATTTCATTCATGAAGGTATTTTTAAACTACGCTAGATTATTTATTAACTAGAGTAGTTTAAAAATCATCTTCTAAAGCTCTGAACGGTGACAGCGGAACGGACCTAAGGTAGGCGATAAAAGAAGCTACACAGTTTATTTTTACATAAAAACTTGGTTTTTAGGAAGGCTTTAATCACATTTTCATGTTGCGAAAAGGGGACAAAAAAAAATGTATGAACCGGCTGTATTTTTCATACCGACTTCACCGCAAACCGCAACGTTCTAATCCACCGCATTCCACTAAAACCCACTCGCTAGTTGATTTAAATGGCCATTAATTTACAGGCATTAAACACTAAATTCCTTCCATTTGGCCTATAAATTAATGAAAATTAGATTTAAAAATTATGTTATATTGTGGATTATTGTGTGAATGTTATTTGGACACTTAGGCAATTTTTAAAAAGTTTATATTTTCTTAAGAAATGGATAGATGTTTAGATCTACTCATTGAATTTTGTAATTAGCTACAATTAGATAACTAACTAATTATATGCTTTAATTTCAGGTCATCCAAGTAAGATTGTTTCATATTTGTTTCAGAATGCTTCAATCTATAATAACTGAAAATTTCATTGTGTTCTCTTAATTTTTAAGAAAGTTATGGGCTTTTGACTGTTCTAGATCACAGCTTTTGAGTTAAGTCAATTGAAAGGCAATGGGGAACAAGATGCTAATTTCCGAGTATGAAAATGGTCATAACTTTCTTAATACTGAAGATATGAAAGTGAATTAGGTGTCAAATTAAACTTCTTTTTATGCTTTATCTGATGCGATAAATTGCAGACGATTTTTAAAATCTCAAAATTTTGTAACATTGCTAATTTATGCAACATAATTTACGCGTCACGACGCACGCTTGGTGCGCATTAGGCATGCATGGTGTGTGGTGACGGAGGCAGTGACGTGCGGTCACGTGCAGCGCCCCAGGATTTTAGAATGTACAAAATCTTCGCGCACCGTCTGCGTGACGCGCAAATGACCCCCAAGTGGGACAGGCCCTTTAACATTGGATTACAGACCAAACATTCTACAGTCTGATTACTTTTAAAGAAAGAAGCAGACCGAATGTAGGATTAGCATAAATGGGTGGTCAGATGGTCGCTGGGCTGAAGGGCTCTACTGTATTTCCACAACTAGTCCTGAAAACAACTGTGTTCTAGTCAGAAGCCTGTTGCAGAGAATTATTGATCAGTAACGGCAGAGATAGACAGTACAGTACAGGAACGGGCCCTTCGCCCCAAAGTGTTGGTGCTGAACGTGATGCCAAGTTAAACTGATCTCATCGCCTGTACATGATCCATATCCCTCTATTCCTTGCAATTCCATGAGCCTTTCTAAAAGCATCTTTAACATCATCAGCCTCCACTTCCAACCCTGGCAATGCGTTCCATGCTCTCTGTGTAAGAAAACCTTCCCCCCCCCCCCCATACCTCCATTAAATTTCCCCTCTCACCTTAACCTATGCCCACCAGTGTTGCACATATCCACCCTGGGAGAAAGGTTCTGACTGTCTACCCTCTCTATGCCTCTCATAATTTTATCTATTTCTATCAAGTCTCCCCTCAACTTCCGACGTTGCAGAGAAAAACTTGGTGTAGAAGTGTGAAAACGCACACCTCCAGATTCAGGGGCAGTTTCTTCCCAGCTGTTATCAGGCAACGGAATCATCCTACCACAACCAGAGAGCAGCGCTGAACTACTATCTGCCTCTTTGGTGACCCTCGGACTATCCTTGATCAGACTTTGCCGGCTTTATCTTGTATCTGTACACTGTAAATGGCTCGATTGCAATCATGTATGGTCTTTCCGCTGACTGGTTAGCACGCAACAAAAGCTTTTCGCTGTACCTCAGTACACGTGACAATAAACTAAACTGAAACTGAAACTGAAACAATAGAAAGACAGACTCTGTATGTTATTTGTTGTTTGCTCACTCAAATTGCTGGGGCCATTAATTTGAGGGGGGATGCTTTGTGTGGCAACATTGCGGGGCTGACGTTTTGTAACATTTTGGGTTATGTGGCAGTGCAGTTCAACACTGCACTGTCTCAAAGCCAAGGTGTTGACTGCCAAGAACACACTGCTCTCGAGCTGGAGTATTTCTTTGTTCAGGAATGTTTGCATGAGGCATGACTTAATTATGAGCTGGGGACCTTGTGTGATACAGTCTGCTGTTGTGTACTGCAGCTTGGATTAATCAGGGGCTGTTAAAGGCAATGTCGCACTGTGTGAGCAAAGGGTTACTTCAAGGACTGGCAAACAAGCAGGACAACGGGAGCCGGACTTTCCATCCAGTCTGACTGTTGGCCAGAGAGGTCATTTCCAATAGACCGCGACCTTGACAAACCCAACCAGGTAGACACAAAAATGCTGGTGTAACTCAGCGGGACAGGCAGCATTTCTGGAGAGAAGGAATGGGTGATGTTTCGGGTCGAGACCCTTCTTCAGAGCAGTATTCAAGGACAAACAGTGTTGGAAATACTCAGCAAGGCAGGCCACAGTGTGGGAAGAGAGACACAGGGTAATGTTTCGGTTTGGAGTCTAGCCAGAAATCGGGAGGCCTGGAATATGTCTGGGGTGTGAGGTGGGGGTGTGTTGAGGGGGTGAAGGTTTGGGCCGGTCTGAGTTGGGGAATGGGAGGTTGAGGAGGGGGCCTGGCTGAGCTGGGGATGGGGCAGGTGGTGAGCGACTGGTCCAAGCTGCGGGCGGTGGAGTGGGGAGGTTGAGGAGATGGGGGTGTGCGCGGCTGTGAGTTGTCTCAGCTGGCTGGGGCATGCGGGTGAGGGGAGGGGGAGGCCACAGCTGGGCTGAGCTTGGTGAGGGAGGTGGGGCGGATCTGAGGCCAGGCTTTTGACCAGAAGACATGTGGCAAATGTCTGAGGGAATTGACAGTGTGAAAGCTGTTGGGGTCGCCCAACAAAATATCATGGAGTAAGCAGCAATGTTACAACATTTTGAGATTTTAAAAATCAAGTCTGCAATTTATCCCAGCCGATAAAGCATAAAAAGAAGTTTAATTTGACACCTAATTCACTTTCACATCTTCAGTATTAAAAAGGTTATGGTCATTTTCATACTCGGAAATTAGCATCTTGTTCCATATATTGCTATTCCATTGACTTAACACAAAAGCTGGGATCGAGGACAGTCAAAAGCCCATAACTTTCTTAAAAATTAAGAGAAAATTATAGATTGAAGCATTCTGAAACAAATTTGAAACAATCTTACTTGGATGACATAAAATTAAAGCATATAATTAGTTAGTTACCCAATTGTAGCTAATTACAAAATTCAATTACTAGATCTAAACATCTATTCATTTCTTAAGAAAAGATGAACATTTTTAAATTGACTAAGTGTCCAAATAACCAAATAAATTGGGACTAGGGGAAATAAATGTTCGGCACGGACTGGAAGGGCCGAGAAGGCCTGTTTCCGTGCTGTAATTGTTATATGGTTATATGGTTATAACATTCACACAATAATTCACAATATAACATGATTTTTAAATCTCATTGTCATGAATTTATAGGCCAAATGGAAGGAATTTAGTGTTTAATTCCCGTAAATTAATGGCCATTTTAATCATCTTGCAAGTGGGTTTTTGTGGAACGCGATCGATTGGAACGTTGCGGTTGCAGTGAATTTAAACCTCATATCAGCAGGAAAAATACTGCCGGGTCGTATGGGGCCTAAATCACCGTTTCGCAACATGAAATTTGGATTTAAGGCAACCTAAGAAAAACGTTTATATGTAAAATAAACGGCTTTCCCTTACCTGTCCCGTACGTGAAATCAGTCGGCGTTCACGGCATTAGAAGCTAATTTTTATTTTACTCCAGCGCTGAAATTGTCGGGCGATTTAAAAAAAAAAATTCACAGACCGGCAGTTGGAACAAATCTTCAGCAAAAGCTTGCACCCCGAGAAAATAAAACTCTGGCAGGCCAGGGAAAACCTCATTTTAACCGTGTATCTCTAATCGAAACAAAACTACCAGAGCATTCAGAGCAGGTCTGTTTATACTTCAGTTATAAATCTTTCCTTAGAATGAAAGTGAGAGTCTACCACAGTCTGCCACTAAATGTGGCACATCAGTCAATCATTTTAAATGGCAGGCACGTGAGTGATAGTGAGATCAGAATATCTTTGTGGCAGCAATTTTTTATGATTTTTATGATGAATGGAGATTTACTCTCTTATCTAATTGCATGGGGACTTACAAGGGCAATGTCCTCGTGGGGTCTAGAGGAGAATCTGGGCTACGTGTGTTCCACAGGAACAGCCTCCAGCATTGCCGTCCATATCCTGGTTGACCCTTTCATCAACTCATACCCTCAGAATTAAAGGACGTTCCTTTAGGAAGGAGATGAGGAGGAATTTCTTTAGTCGGAGGGCGGTGAATCTGTGGAATTCTTTGCCACAGAAGCCTGTGGAGGCCACGTCAGTGGATATTTTTAAGGCAGAGGTAGATAGATTCTTGATTAGTACGTGTCAGAGGTTATGGGGAGAAGGCAGGAGAATGGAGTTCAGAAGGAGAGATAGATCATCCATGATTGAATGGAGGAGTATACTTGATGGGCCGAATAGCCTAGTTCCGATGCTATCATTTATGAACTTATGAACTTTCCCTAATCCTCAAGCCTTTGACTATTGGTGTGGTATGGAACTGGACTAATACCAGTGATCTTTGAGAAACGAGCCCAAACAGGATATTTGGAAATTGCATTGAACTTCAAACTGCTTCCCAGCCTTGCACCCGCCCTGAAACTCATTTGGAAGTTGGCATGGATTATAATGCTAATTCTTTGACTGAAATATTGAGCATTCAGTTGACAAAAACAACATATTGTTGCTTTTGCACTCAAGCAAGGCTATCCTGAAGTCAGTGTGCACAACCTACAGATGTTGTCAGAATGATTTCCTTTCTTCAACAGAGGATCACAGGAAAAATCTGGTCTTTATACATTGTCCCTCGACTCATTTACCCTGACTCAATAATTCTATTTTCTACATTACAATTTTCCACATTCTACTGGAACTTTGTCCCCTTTGATCTCTCATTTTCACTCCCTTACCCTCCATATCTCTGTGTTTCCCTCTGTCTCCCCTGAATCTCAGTCTGAAGGAGTGTCTCGATCCGAAACAGCACCCGATCCTCCTCTCCAGAGATGCTGCCTGTCCCACTGAGTTACTCCAGCGTTTTGTGTCTATCTACAATAATCCTTTGCCACTCTAAGAGGTTGTATAAGGTGTTTACATCACGGGTGAAAAGATTTCGGAGACTGTGTGGGCTAGCCTCCCTCATCCACTGCTGCGGGTAATTCTGCATTTCAGTAGCACCCGGTGCTGCACAGCCCTTGTTGCAAGGAGGGGGGTTTGTGTTTGCTGTTGCCCACCCTCATGAATGCATTGAACCCGCTGCCAACAAACGGTCAGCTGTTCGGCCAAATCCAGGCGGATGGCTGGCCCGTTAGGACCCACGTTTCCACGGAAACGCTTCTTCGCTAGGCCGGAGACCAAAAAATGCTTTCAATATGCAGCTCTTTACAAAAGAGCCTGGTGACACTCTCAAACAAAATGGCCATTGAAAGCAGGATGTGTGGAAATGCTTGTGGAGCATCGGAAGGAGTCTGAGACACTGTCAAAGCACAGAAAACTGAGGTGAACTTTCCATTCATGCTGTTGTTCCAAATTCAGCTTGTGTATCAGCATGCACTTCACAATGATGTTAGGTTATGAGCTGCCCATGATTCCTTATTTATTCAGACTAAAGTTATCTCCCTGTGCCTGTAATTCTGCGTGCGTTCCTATTGAATTTTCAGTGACAAATGTTCAATAATCACGGCAAACTTTATCTCAAAATTCTTATCTAAATGAGGGCCTCGCAGTTCAAATATTCTGAAGTATGTCAATGAGCCTTCAATGGAGAACCTGGGGGAGGAAGGTGAAGATTGTTGAAAGAATGAGGTCAACTTTTACTGCAAAATAAATATGAAAATTTGTATCAGAAGTCTAGTGAAAGTGGCACGGTGGCACAGCGGTAGATTTGCTGCCTTGCAATGTCAGGGACCCAGGTTCCATCCTGACTACGGGTGCTGTCTGTGCAGAGTTTGTACGTTCTCCCCGTGACCTGCGTGGGTTTCCTCCGAGACCTCTGGTTTCCGCCCACACTCCAAAGACGTACAGATTCGTAAGTTAATTGTTTAGGAAGGAACTGCAGATGCTGGAAACATGGAAAATAGACAAAAAGGTTAATGGCAGACATGTCTGAAGAAGGGTCTCAACCCGAAACGTCGCCTATCTCCTTCGCTCCTTAGATGCTGCTGCACCCGCTGAGTTTCTCCAGCCTTTTGTGTACCCTCGATTCTCCAGCATCTGCAGTTCCTTCTTTAACAAAAAGGTTAATTGGTTTGGTATAAATGTAAATTGTTCCTAGTGTGTGTAGGGTAGTGTTAATGTGTGGTGGGGGTCGCTGGTCGGTGCGGACTCGGTGGGCTGAAGAGCCTGTTTCCATGCTGCGTCTCTATACTAAACTACCAGATTAATCAGAGCAGGTCTGTTGTACTTCCGTTATAAATCTTTCCTTATAATGAAAGTGAGAGTCTACCACTGTCTAGCTAAACGTGGCATGTCAGTCAATCATTTTAAACGACAGACATGTGAGTGATAGTGGGATGAGAATATCTTTGTGGCAGCAATTTTTTTTATGATTTGGAAACCACTGCCTGAAAGCCTAAAGTATGAGAAAGAAAATGTTTTCAGGGCTTTTTAAAGTATTCGGGCCAACTAGACGCGAGGGAAGGAACTGCAGACGCTGGTTTACACAAAATGCTGGAGTAACTCAGCGGGACAGGCAGCATCTCTGGAGAGAAGGAATGGATGACGTTTTGGTTGGAGACCCTTCTTCAGACTCAACCAACTAGGTTCAGCCAACTAGATGGTCCTTTTAAGAGAGGAAGGTGCAAGGAGAATGGGATAAGCAAACTCCTTCTGATTCAGTGATTCTATTCCATACCCAAATATGCGAGATATACTACAATACATACTAAGACACGAGTGCTAGTTGGAAGATCTTTCACATTGGTGAAAATATGTCGTTCAGATCGATCTGAATTTGCCTTGATTTGTATTTGATTTCCCTTATCAAGAAAAGCATTCACCCTGTCCTCAGCCAATCCTGCTCAGCAATAGGGTGGCATGGGGGTGCAGTGGTAGAGCTACTGTAATACTGCCTTACAGCGCCAGAGACCCCGGTTCGATCCTGACTGCGGGTGCTTGTCTGTTCAGAGTTTGTACGTTCTCCCCGTGCCGGCATGGGTTTTCTACAAGATCTTTGGTTTCCTCCCACACTCCAAAGACCTGACAGGTTTGTAGGTTAATTGGCTTGGTATAATTATAGAAATGGTAAATTGTCCCTAGTGTGTGTAGGGTAGTGTTAGTGTGCGGGGACTGTTGGTTGGTGCGGGCTCGGTGGGCCGAGGGGCCTCTTTCCGCACTGTATCTCGAAACTAATGGTAAAGTGGTAATTGGGATGTATGCAGTGCAATTTGCGTCTCTGCATTTTCCCCACCTTGCCTCCATCTGCTGTGTCTGGTCATGGACTACCTTTGACACCAACACTGTGAGGTTCCCCAGGGACACCTTGCCTGAGCCCATCAGGAAAAGCTTCACCCGAGTCCCTGGCCTCCCACTCACCACGTTTTCCACCCAGCCCAACACACTCTCTCCCCACACAAGCCCCGCTCACTACCCACCCAGCGTGGCCTCTTAACCATGAGCCCACATTGCGATGTACCCTGCACCTCCCCTGAGCTGATCTCAATGCCGAAAATTGGGGGTTTATTATCTTCCAACGAGGTTGGGACCTGGCCTGTTTTCACTTCGCAACTCACCCCAAAATAAATGTTTTAAACAGTTGTGCGTGACTCCTGCCTTCTTAATCCTTCAGACTACCATGTCCATCTCAACAGACATCAAGGGTCGTGTTCTGAATACTGAGCATTTGGCCATCTTATCTTTCTTACCCACTTCCTGTAGCTCGACTGTGTTGAGAATGTTTCCAGCAGGACTTCAATGTTCACAGATTCCCATTGTGCCCATTGTGAGCATGGTTCACTGTGTTGTCGTGTTTGCGGGGGTTACACAGGCAGTTCTACATTGCAGCTGGGTGCTTGGCCTCTATCTCTTTTAGGCTTATGTGTCCTTTACATCATTCACTACCCTCTCCCCCCCCCACCCACAGTTTTAACTGGCAAAATAGTTTGCCAGGTTTGCATGTTAAAGAACTGATTCAAACTTAATTTCTTCAGACTTATACACCAGACTGTTTGACTGCTGACAATTTTAAAGGCACATTAGCTGGATTGTGCATTTTAAGTTCCAATTATGGTCAGTATGTTGCAAACCTGTTTAATAGATAATGGCCTAGAGGCAAGTGAACTATTTACGATCATGGTTTTCATTAAAACCCAAAATTAATGATATTGTTTCCCAAGTTTACAAAGCAGAGGAGTGTTAAAGTTGTGCGATTCTGTGCTCCGTGCAGATATAAGAGCGGGGGATTTGTTTGGCTCTGCTGCCTGGATTATTTCTCGGGATCACAAGGCCATGGGAACAAGAAAAATGCAATGCCAAAGTTTCCCATGAAGTCTGCTTTCAACTCTCTCTGCTCATAGTGCAGTAACCTCATTGTTCTGGTCGATTGTGTCTGCAGGAGAACTGCCACCATGGCATAATTGTTCATGGAAGATTGTACATCTGTTCCCCCAGAGGATTTAAAGGGGCCACTGTCTTTGATAGAAAACTGATGGACAAAACCCAATGGCCTTTACAAAGCTTTGCAGGGTGATGGCTGCTTATGTTGAACTGTGCCTCGATGCCACGGGATATCCTTGGGTGGGTTATGTGCGAGGTGTTGCTTTCCGATTCTTGTGTTCTGCGCACGGTGGCGTAGCGGTAGAGTTGCTGCCTTACAGCGAATGCAGCGCCAGAGACCCGGGTTCGATCCCGACTGCGGGTGCTGTCTGTACGGAGTTTGTACGTTCTCCCCGCGACCTGCGTGGGTTTTCTCCGAGATCTTCGGTTTCCTCCCACACTCCAAAGACTCCGTACAGGTTTGTAGGTTAATTGGCTTTGTGTAACTGTAAAATTGTCCCTAGTGGGTGTAGGAAGGTGTTAATGTGCATGGATCGCAGGTCGGCACGGACTCGGTGGGCCGAAGGGCCTGTTTCCGCGCTGTGCCTCTAAACTAAACTAAACTAAACCACCAGTTGCCTTTCTGGTGTTCCCACGTTCTCCAAGGGGGCAGATGTGGTGTCCAATTCACATCTCCATATCCTGAACATGCAGCATGATGAGGTGTGATATGGCACACCACCATCTTTCCCAATAGAATCAAACGTTCCACTTCAACAATCCTATATGGTTTACCGGGGTGATGCCTTTTTAGTCTGAAGAAGGGTCTCGACCCGAAACACCACCCATTCCTTCTCTCCAGAGATGCTGCCTGTCCCGCTGAGTTACTCCAGCTTTTCATGTCTATCTTCGGTTGAAACCAGCTTCAGTAATTCCTTCCTACCTACCCTTTTTAATTTAGTTTAGTTTAGAGGTACGGCATGGAAGTAGGCCCTTCAGCCCACCAAGTCTGTGCCGACCAGCGATCCCCGCACTTTAACTCTACCCTACACACACTAGGGATAATTTAACTTTTATATCAAGCCAATCAACCTACAAACCTGTGCGTCTTTGGAAAATGTTTACATTTTTTGCTCATCCCAGGAAACTAGGAACCATTGACGAAGGGTCCCAATCCAAAATGTCACCTACACTGACCATGCCCGACTTGTTAAGTTACTCCAGCACTTTGTGTTCTGCTCAAGATTCCAGGATCTGCACTTCATGATGTTGCCAATTATACCCTGTTTGCCGCTGGCCAATATACCTATGGGCGGCACGGTGGCGCATCGGTAGAGTTGTTGCCTTACAGCGCTTGCAACACCGGAGACCCGGGTTCGATCCCGACTACGAGCGCTGTCTGTACGGAGTTTGTAGATTCTCCCCATGACCTGCGTGGGTTTTCTCCGAGACCTTCGGTGTCCTCCCACACTCCAAAGACGTGCAGGTTTGTAGCTTAATTGGCTTGGTACAAGTGTAAATTGTCCCTAGTGTGTGTTGATATGCGAGGATTAATGGTCAGCGCGGACACGGTGGGCCGAAGGGCCTGTATTCGCACTGTATGTCTAAACTAAACTAAACTAAAACCAAGAAAGCTGTTGAAGTGAAGATTAGAGTGAAGTAAATCTGTGACAAAGCAATTGTTTTTAGGGACTGAGCGAATGGACTATCATTGCGTTCTATTGGGAAAGATGTTGGTTTTCATTCCATATATTACAATAATGGTAAAGTATGCTTAAGTGTGCATGCAAAATAGAATGGATAAATAAGGGCTTGATCTATTTACGTTTACATTCATTATTGTCACTTGTCCCCAGGTACAGTGAAAAGTTTTGGTCTGCATGCTATGCAAACAAATCCGATATACCATACAATCAGTTCAAAATCCAGAACAATAGATAGAGCAAAGGGGAAGATACAGAGTGCAGAATATAGTTCTCGGCATTGTAGTGCATCATAGGAATGTGGAAGAAATATTGGTTTGGATTAGTTTAAAATCTGTGTTTATAGATGTGTCTGTTGCTGGCAGGTTCAACAGCATCTCGTGTCCTTCCCAAGAATTGAGTAGGTTGGTAGTTGTGAGGGAGGTTGTTACTGAGGCCATTTAAGAGTGACCCACATTGGTGGGTCCGGAGTCTCTTACAAGTCAGATCATAACTTTGGAAGTTCATCAGTGATAGGAGCAGAATTACGCCATTCGGATCATCAAGTCTACTCCGCCATTCAATCATGGCTGATCTATCTCTCCATCCTAATCCCATTCTCCTGCCTTCTCCCCATAACCCCTGACACCCATACTAATCAAGAATCTATCTACACCTGCCTTACAAATATCCATTGACCTGCCGTCCGCAGCCTTCTGTGGCACCGGGTGGCGCCGTCAGCCGGGTGGCAGCCTCGCCGACGGTCTGTCTGTCTTTTCGTCTTTTTTGTTATTTTTAGTGTGTTTTAAAAAGTTTGTGTTAATGTTCTCTGGTTTGTTTCATGTGTGGAGTGGGGGAGGGGGAAACTATTTTTCAATCTCTTACCTTGCCGGAGATGCGATTGTTTTCCGGATCGTATCTCCGGTCGCTCTGCGGCCTAACATCATGGGGCTGGCGGCCTTGCTGGAGACTGACTTTGAGCCCCACCGCAGGGGACGTGGACTTACCATCAGAGTCAGCGAACCCTTGCCTGGGATCCATGCTCCAACCATGGCTTGTGGATTTCAAAATCGAGGAGCTTGCAGTCTCGGGTAGAGGCTGATGTCGGGAAGCTCCAAAATCGCAGAAGGTTCGACTGGGCACGACCCGGGTCCGATCGCCCGGCGCAGGGATCTGAGATCCCCCCGATACGGGACCTTGATCACCCCGATGCGGAGGGCCGACTGCCGGCTATGGGAGCCCAGACTATCCCATCAACGGAAAGTTCAAGGCCCCCGACCGCGGGAGGACCGCCTTCCATCGCAGTGAGGAATGTATTTTGTGTTTCTGTTGCTTTTTATTGGTATGACTCTGGCAAATCAAATTCCCCGTATGTTGCAAAACATACTTGGCTAATAAAGTACGATTATGATTATTATGGATTCCACAGATTCACCACCCACTGACAATACTGTGATCTGATTGAATAACAGCGTGGAATCAGACACACCCTCTATTTCAGGTCCGCACAGCTAAGTGCTGTACAGAAATGCCAATCTAGACTTGTTACAGAAAATGTTCTTTTCCCCTTCAGCCATCAACTAGAATTTAATTCTGTCATAGAGTCATACAGCAAGGGAGATGGCCCTTCGGCCCAACCTACACAAACCAACTAAGACGCCCCACCCTAAACCAGTCCCTCCTTTCCACATTATGCACATATCTTTCCAAATACACTCCCCCCACCACCCCCAACACATACACACATCCCCATGCACTTGTGCAAATGTCTTCCAAATGTTGTTATGGTACCGGCCTCAACCAGCCTTATTCCATGCACCCACCGCCCTCTGAGTGGAAAAAAGTAGCATTCACCCTGTCTGTTACCCTCATGATCTCATGCAGTTCTATATGATCACCCCTCATCCACCTGCGCTCCGAGGCTTCCCAACCTGTCCCTACAGCTCAGGCCCTCGGGTCTGGGCAACATCTTCGTAATCTTCTCTGCATTCGTTTCAGCATAACAACATCCTTCCTACGGCAGGGCGACCAAATCTGAACACAAGACTGCAATTGCAGTCTCACCAATGTCTTGTACAACCGTAACGTAACATCCCAACATCTATACTCAATACCCTGCTGAAGGCCATCTTGACCACTGAAAGAAGGGTCTCGACCCGAAACGTCACCCATTCCTTCTCTCCAGAGATGCTGCCTGTCTCGCTGAGTTACTCCAGCATTTTGTGTCTACCATCTTGACCAGCCTATGTACCTGTGATGCTGCATTCTAGGAACTATTGATCTGCACTCCTAGATCCCTCTGCTCCACAACAGTCCCAGGCCCCAGTCATTCACTGGAAGGTCCAGCCATGGTTTGACTTCTCAGAATGAAGCACCTGGCTGCATTAAACACCATTAACAAGTTCAAGAGAGTTGTGTCCCAGATAGGACAATGAAACAGTTCCTTAGCCCACTTGCCCGGAGATGGCAGGCTTACTGGTCTGTAGTTCTTGGGAGATTTATATGCCTCGGGATGTCCAGCACCTCCTTGACTGAAAAAACGGACTGTTCTCAAGACATCTCCATTAACTGTCCCAACTTCCCCAGTCTTCATTGTCTTTCTCCACTGTAAAATTTAAGATGAGACATTGACTAATGCAAATGATAGCTCATTTAACAATGACAGGAGGTCCCCAGGTTACAAAAGGCTTCCGTTCCTCAGAACTGTTCGTAACCCGAACTGTTTGTAGGCTTGAAATGAGCACCAACAGCTATGATAGGAGAGTGAATAGCAAGAAGAAGAGAGGCATTCTCGGTGAGCGAGTGAGTGAGTGAGTGAGTCTGCTCAGCATTCCCTGCTGTGCTTTGCTCCACTCACTCCCCTTTGTCAGGGCTTGGGAAAGTGGAGGAGGCACAGGGAAATGTCACATTCCCAACAGGCAGACCTAACAGTGGAAAGTACTTATCCTGCCCATGGGTGGTGTTGATTCCCTTTGCTTTCATCAGACCGGGATGCCAGATTTAACAGAGCTGTTTTCAACTAGAGTTGGTAAATATATTTTATGGGGATGCAAGCAGGAGGAGAATCTGTCATTTTATTACCATTGGTTGTTCAAATAGCTTGCAGACATAACCTAAAATGGAACAGATGAAGCTGTTGTGTGGAAACAAGTCAAGGTTAAATAATTGGAGCAGAGTGGGGAGACTGGACATTAACTCTTTCATTTCCTTCACGGAAATCAGGGACCGTTTCAGCTTCTGTAATCCTCCGCTTGCTTGCGATGGAGCAAAGTACTGATTCCGGGAGTAGATTATAAATGTTCATAAGTGACAGGAGCAGAATTAGGGCATTCGGCCCACCGAGTCTACTCCACCATTCAATCATGGCTGCTCTATCTCTCGCTCCTAACCCCATTCTCCTGCCTTCTCCCCATAACTCCTGACACCCGTACTAATCAAGAATCTATCTCTGCCTTAAAAATATCCACTGTTTTGGCCATTTGAATGTCGGGACATGGCTGCTGATTTTGGCACTGCAGTGTGAGCTGTTTGGAGATTTGGTTGTCTCTGTCTTTGGTTTAGTTTAGTTTAGATTAGGGATCCAGTGCGGTAACGCCCTTCCGGCCCACCGAGTCCACGCCGACCAGCGATCCCCCCACATTACCACTAGCCTACACAAATTAGGGACAATTTACATTGATGCTAAGCCCTATTAACCGTGCCACACAGTGTGACAGTCATTTTGAATCTAAAACAAAATGCTTTGGATAAACCATTTAACAATGTCAGATTATTGTATATGTAGGAAGGAACTGCAGATGCTGGTTTCTATCGAAGATACGCGATCTCCCTGTTGATTAAAAATTTTAGCTCCCCCTCCAATTCCCACACTGACCTTTCTGTCCTGGGCCTCCTCCACTGTCAGAGTGAGACCCAGCGCAAATTGGAGAAACAGCACCTCATAGCAGCTTACAAACAGCAGCTTACAACCCAGCTGTATGAATTTGATTTCTCTAACTTCAAGTTAGTACATCACATTATGGTGTACAATTTTGGTCGCCTAATTATAGGAAGGATGTCAACAAAATAGAGAGAGTACAGAGGAGATTTACTAGAATGTTGCCTGGGTTCCAGCAACTAAGTTACAGAGAAAGGTTGAACAAGTTAGGTCTTTATTCTTTGGAGCGCAGAAGGTTAAGGGGGGACTTGATTGAGGTCTTTAAAATGATGAAAGGGATAGACAGAGTTGACGTGGATAAGCTTTTCCCATTGAGGATAGGGAAGATTCAAACAAGAGGGCATGACTTGAGAATTAAGGGACAGAAGTTTAGGGGTAACATGAGGGGGAACTTCTTTACTCAGAGAGTGGTGGCTGTGTGGAATGATCTTCCAGCAGAAGTGGTGGAGGCAGGATCGATTTTAACATTTAAGAGTAAAGTGGATAGATATACGGACAGGAAGGGAATGGAGGGGTATGGTCTGAGTGCAGGTAGATGGGACTAGGGGAAAATAAATGTTCGGCACGGACTGGAAGGGCCGAGAAGGCCTGTTTCCGTGCTGTAATTGTTATATGGTTATATGGTTAAGTAACCCTTGCTTTCCTCTCTCTCCATCCCTCCCCCATCCTAATTCTGACTAGTTTCGCTGTCTTCCTGATTAATTTTTCTGTTTGTGCGCCTCATTGTCACCTTCCCCTAATCAAAAAATTAACCATTCTACATTTCCTTATCAGCATCTTTGATCTGTCGTTTTCACACCTTACCCTTCCATATCTCTGGTCTGCCTCTCCCCGACTCTCAGTCTGAAGAAGGGTCTCGACCCGAAACGTCATCCATTCCTTCTCTCCAGAGATGCTGCCTGTCCCGATGAGTTATGCCAGCATTGTGTGTCTGTCTCAGCATTACATCCCTGGTGTGTACTGTGAGATGCACGTGGTGAACTAGTATCTTTGTATCTAACAGCAGAGTGCAGTGCCAGAGCAAATAGTTTAACTGAATGAAGTGGTGATGTGGCATTGCTTACAGGGTGACCACAACCACACACACTATCATATTCTAGTGTGCACGGATGATCGCTGGTCAGTGCAGTGTCTCCATGGTATAAGATGGGGCAGCGGTCGAGTGGCTGCCTTCCAGCGCAGAAACCCGGGTTCGATCCTGACTACGGGTGCTGTCTGTACGGAGTTTGTACGTTCTCCAATAACTAGCACGGGATTTTTGCTAGATCTTCGGTTTCCTCCCACACTCCAAAGACGTACAGGTTCACAGGTTAATTGGCTTGGTATAATTGTAAATCGACCCCAGTGTGTGTAGGATAGCGTGAGTGTGCGGGGATCACTGGTTGGCGCGGAAAGGATCTATTTCTACGCTGTATCTCTAAACTAAACTAAACTAAACTAAACATTCAGCTACAATTTGTTATCCAATCTGGAGAGAAAACTTCAACTGCAGATGATGAATGTGACTGCAGCAGTTACAAACACAACCGTTTGCAATAGTGAATCTCACCACAACACCCTCCATCACATTGCTGTCCGCTGTAGCAGGCTGTACCATGGCAGTAACTCCACTAAACCGCACAGACAGTGGCCTGGAGTTCACTGGACGTTGCCAGTAGTGTCACAGAGGACAACAATGATGCGCAGAAAAACAAGATGTAGGGAATGAGGAAGGGTCTCGACCTGAAACGTCACCCATTTCTCCTCTCCAGAGATGCTGCCTGTCCCGCATGAGTTACTACAGCATTTTGTACATAAGATGTAGCGGATGTTTTACACAGGAGCTGGTGACATGCCCTGTCCTTGTTTCCTTGAGCCAATTACATTTCTGGGAACCTCTCTCTCAGCTACTCACCTGGCTCCAAATTGCTTTTAGTCACCATTACCTTCTACAAAATGGGAAGCAAAGCCAGTGGTAGCATTTATTTCGGGAGGACTAGAATACAAAAACAGGGATGTAATGCCAAGGCTCCACATGGTGCTAGTCAGACCGCATTTGGAATATTGTGAGCTATTGTGGGTCCCGTATGTGAAGAAGGGTGTTCTGGAGATGGAGAGGGTCCAGAGGACGTTTATGAGAATGATCCCAGGAATGAGTGGGTTAATGTATGATGGTGCAAGGCCTCTACTTGCTAGAGTTAAGAAGAATGAGGGGGGACCTCACTGAAACTTACCAAATAGTGAACGGCTTGGATAGAGTGGATGTGGAGAGGACGCTTCCACTAGTGGGAGAGTCTTGGACTAGAGATCATAGCCTCAGAATAAAAGGACGTTCCTTTAGGAAGGAGATGAGGAGGAATTTCTTTAGTCAGGCCGTGGTGAATCTGTGGAATTTATTGCCACAAGAGTCTGTGGAGGCCATCAATGGATATTTCTAAGGCAGAGATAGATAGATTCTTGATTAGTACGGGTGTCAGAGGTTATGGGAAGAAGGCAGGAGAATGGCGTTGAGGGGGAGAGTTAATACAGTCATGATTGAATGGCGGTGTAGATATGATGTGCCGAATGGCCAAATTCTGCTCCTATCATGTATGACTGTATGAAATAGACAAGGTAAATACCCCAATTTAACGTGATGCATCACGGCAACAGAAAAGACTGCAAATCTTCAGCGGGTCCAATCTTCTATAGATTCAGGATCAGTTCCTGTGGATTGGAGGGTAGCTAATGTTATCCTATTTTTTAAGAGAGGAGGGAGAGAGAAACCAGAGAATTATAGACCAGTTTTCTGACATCAGTGGTGGGGGAAGATGATGGAATCAATTATAAAAGATAAAATAGCGGCACATTTGGATAGCAGTAACAGGATCGGTCCGAGTCAGCATGGATTTACGAAGGGGAAATCATGCTTGACTAATCTTCTGGAATTTTTTGAGGATGTGACTAGGAAAATGGACAAGGGAGAGCCAGTGGATGTAGTGTACCTGGACTTTCAGAAAGCCTTTGATAAGGTCCCACACAGGAGATTAGTGGGCATATTAGAGGACATGGTATTGGGGGTAGGGTACTGACATGGATAGAAAATTGGTTGGCAGACAGGAAACAAAGTGTAGGGATTAACGGGTGGGTCCCTTACAGAATGGCAGGCAGTGACTAGTGGGATACCGCAAGACTCGGTGCTGGGACCGCAGCTATTTACAATATACATTAATGATTTGGATGAAGGGACTAAAAGTAACATTAACAAATTTGCAGATGACACAAAGCTGGGTGGCAGTGTGAACTGTGAGGAGGATTTTCTGAGGATGCAGGGTTACTTGGACAGGTTGGGTGAGTGGGCAGATGCATGGCAGATGCAGTTTAATGTGGATAAATGTGAGGTTATCCACTTTGAGGGCAAGAACTAGAAGGCAGTTTTTATCTGAATGGTGTTGTTCGGAAAAGGGGAAGTACAACGGAATCTGCGGGTTCTTCTACATCAGTCACTGAAAGTAAGCATGCAGGTACAGCAGGCAGTGAAGAAAGCTAATGGCATGTTGGCCTTCATAACAAGAGGAGTTGAGTACAGAAGCAAAGATGTCCTTCTGCAGTTGTACATGGCCCTGGTAAGACCACACCTGCAGTATTGTATGCATTTTTGGTCTCCAAATTTGAGGAAGGACATTCTCGTGATTGAGGGAGTGCAGCGTAGGTTCATGAGGTTAATTTCTGGGATGGCAGAACTCTCATATGTTGAAAGAATGGAGTGAATGGGCTTGTATACACTGGAATTTAGATGGATGAGAGGGAATCTTATTGAAACATAAAGGATTATTAAGGGATTGGACACGCAAGAGGCAGGAAACATGTTCCGAATGTTAGGGGAGTCTAGAACCAGGGGCCACAGTTTAAGAATAACGGGTAGGCCATTTAGAACAGAGACGAGGAAACACTTTTTCACCCAGAGAGTTGTGAACCTGTGGAATTCTCAGCCTCAAAAGGCAATGGAGGCCGATTCTCTGGATACTTTAAGAGAGAGTTAGATAGAGCTCAGAAAGATAGCAGAGTCAAGGGATATGGGGAGAAGGCAGGAACCGGGGTACTGATTGTGGATGATCAGGCATGATCACAGTGAATGGCTGTGCTGGCTGGAATGGCCGAATGGCCTACTCATGCACCTAATGTCTCTTGTCTATTGGGTCAGGCAGCTTGTATGGTGATGGAAGTAGAGTTAAGATTTCTGGTCAAAGGCTCTATGTTAGCACTCTTAAGAGGAAAAGCTCACGTTATTCTGGGGGAGGTTCCTCGATGGGCATTGAAACTTACCAAATAGTGAAAGGCTTGGATAGAGTGGATGTGGAGAAGATGTTTCCACTGGTGGATTGGATGATCCATCAGTGCATGGATGATCATTTCAAACAAGTCTCATGCATGGAACAACGATCATGTTGGCCTGCTCATGGATTATCCTTGGGCTTTCTACAACTTGCCTCAATTCTGCACCACCTTCTGACGAAGCGACTCTCGAAGGTTCGCGACCCACTCCATAAAGGATCAGTATTATTAAATAAGATTGCATTGATCTCCCTTTAACCAAGCACCTGATTTGAAAATGTATTGAATATCAAAAGCAAATCTAATCGTAACAACATTTTTTTTTGATAGAACAAATATCTATATAGGTCTTGCTCATTGTGCTTGGAGAGCAGAGATTATGCAGTTTTCAGTTGATATAATTGTTTGCTGTCTAACAATTTCTATCAGGATACGTGGATTTCCATTTGTTAAAGTGATATTTAGTGTTGTAATATTTTGATAAATCTTTACATATATACATAGATAATAGGTGCAGGAGTAGGCCATTCAGCCCCTCGAGTGAGCACCGCCATTCAATGTGAACATGTCTGATCATCCAGAATCAGTACCCCATTCCGGCCTTCTCCCCATATCCCTTGATTCCGCTAGTCCTAAGAGTTTTATCTAACTCTCTTTTGAATCCATCCAGTGAATTGGCCTCCACTGCCTTCTGAGGCAGAGAATTCACAACTGTCTGGGTGAAAAAGGTTTTCCTCATCTCAGTTTTAAATGGCCTACCCCTTATTCTTAAACTGTGGCCCCTGGTTCAGGGCTCCCCAAACATCACGAACATGTTTCTTGCATCTAGCGTGTCCAATCCCTGAATAATCTTATATGTTTCTATAAGTTCCCCTCGCATCCTTCAAAATTCCAATGAATACAAGCCCAGTCGTTCCATTCTTTCATCATATGACAGTCCCATCTTCCTGGGAATTAACCTTGTGAACCTACGCTCTACTCCCTCAATAGCAAGAATGTCTTTCCTCAAATTTGGAGACCAAAACTGCACACAATACTTCAAATGTGGTTTCACTAGGGCCCTGTACAGCTGCAGAAGGACCTCTTTGTGCCATACGCTTTCTTCACTGCCTGTTGTACCTGCATGCTTACTGTTTTATTTCAGGGATGATGTAGCTGGAGTACAGAGTTTCCATGTGGCTCAGATAAAATAACAGGACAATGTTAAGCTGCAGTGTTATATGAGTGCAGAGCATGGAGAGTGTCATTAAACTGTTACCAAGGCAGTTCAACGATACATAGTTTATGTTCTGTACTTATTATTATCTCCATAGTAGACTTTCAAGAATATCAAGGAATATAGACCCCTGAAGGAAAAATATATAGGTGTACTGACCAGGCATTAATCAGTTTAATAGTGGATCAGGTTTGAAGAGCTGGACGGCTTCTCTCCTCAACTCCCTTCTCCCCACTTTTGTGTTCCTTTTCTAGGTCTGCACAAAACTTGAGAGTGTTTAGTTTACAACAGAAGTCTTTAATGTTTCACTCAATGCTGGCAGCAAGACTAGTCACAATGGCAGCTCACGTACTGTCTGACTACAGGATAAACTATATACAAGACATCTCCCGTTGTCCTGTGCAGCGCCACCTGCTGCATGGGAGGAGCAACGGGTCCTCCCACACCACACAGTCCACCAAACATCACACCCACCACATCTTAATCCTAAAGCCTGTTTAGAACATGGTCACAATTGGTACAGAAGAGGGCTCCACACATCACCATATCAGTGTGGGCCATTCCTCACAAGACCAGAGCAGCTTCATGCCGGTGTGATTTATGTAGCCCGCTGGTGAAGAAACTTGCCACTTACCACCTTGCTCTCTTCCTTTCCGCAGGTTGCTTTGAGTGCTGCATTAAATGCCTCGGCGGGGTCCCGTACGCATCGCTGGTGGCGACGATTTTGTGCTTCTCCGGAGTGGCGTTGTTCTGCGGCTGTGGTCATGTGGCCCTCACGAAGGTGGAGAGGATTGTGCACATGTACTTCTCGAGCAACCCCAGCGACCATGTCATGCTGGTTGACGTGTAAGTTGTACAATTTTCCCATCACACCACGACAACTAAAAGCTTTCCACAGTACCTCAATACACGTGATAATAGACTGAACTGAACTCAACGGAACATTTTCTTACTTCTGACTTTACTCTTCATGGAGTGACTGGGGATGGCTTGGTGTGATAGATTCCGCTGAGCTCCAGGGTGGGGTTGAACACTGCCTGACACAACTGACACAACACAAGGGGCGACACGGTGGCACAGCGGTAGGGTTGCTGCCTTCCAGCACTAGAGACCCGGGTTCGATCCTGACTCTGGGTGCTGTCTGTATGGAGCTTGCACGTTCTCCCCATGGCTGCGTGGGTTTTCTCCGAGATCTTCGGTTTCTTCCCACACTCAAAAGAAGTACATGTTTGTAGGTTAATTGGCTTTGGTATAAATGTAAAAAATTGTCGCTAGTGTGTGTAGGATAGTGAAAGTCAATGTGCGGGGATTGCTGGTCGGTGAGGACAGGGTGGGCCGCAGGGCCTGTTTCCACGTTGTATATCAAAACTGAAACTGAACTAGACAGCCCCAGTCAACGTATTTTCTCCATACATCAGCAAGCCTCTCATGGCAATATATGCGGTGTGGGATGATCCATTGTTATATAAATAGGCTTGAGCTGGGAATGTTAGTTTAAGGGAAATTAATGCCAAATTCCAAATTAAATACCATTTTCAAATCCTTACTGATCCTTTTGCGGTCAACAGTGGTTTTCCCTTTATTTATTGCCTTATTACTTATCTGATTTTAATAACCTGCCTATTAGAGGAATAGATTGGGTAGATGCACATAATCTCTGGCCCAGAGTAGGGAAATTGAGGACCGGAGGACATGGGTTCAAGGTGAAGGGGAAAAGATTTAATAGGAATCTAAGGGGTAACTTTCTCACACAAAAGTTTGTGGGTGTATGGAACAAGCTGCCAGAGGAAGTAGTTGAGGCTGGGACTATCCCAACGTTTAAGAAACAGTTAGACAGGTACATGGATAGGACAAGTTTGGAGGGATATGGACCAAACGCAGGCAGGTGGGACTAGTGTAGATGGGACATGTTGGTCGGTGTGGGCAAGTTGGGCCGAAGAGCCTGTTTGCACGCTGTATCACTCTATGACTATGGATCTAAAAGCGCTCTAAGGTGAGAAGGATGGGGTGGAGCAAACACAGTCACAGCTAACACACTCCCGCACACTCTCTACCACAGTGCAGCTGTTGTTGAAGGCCACTGTCAGAGTGTTGTTTGTATTGCCCCAGCAGTGAGTTGCCTTTGTGGGCCTGGTCTACAAGTAGATGGGATTGGAATAGTTGGAGAGCCCTGAGCACTGCAGATGACAGCCAGCTTTGCAGCAACAGGGATGTGAGTTTGACAGCACAGTGCTTGGGAGAAGCTCAGGTGTCACTGAAGGGAAAGGGCTGGCAGGACATTTGCATCTTTAAAACCAGCGGGCAAATGCAGCTGAAGAAAGCCTGACGCTGCCCACCCCCTTTCCCCATGGAGTCCTATCTCGACATCCTATGGCGGATGCAGTCCAACTTTATGGGAGCACTGCACACATCATCGCATTCCCCTGACCTGCTTAGTCCCTCTCCTCACCCGTGTACCTCAGGCACTCCTCGAAGCCCCAGCCAGTCTGACACCAAGCCCTGTGCAGGAAGGAAGTGCAGACGCTGGTTTAATCTGAAGATGGACGCGATAAGCTGGAGTAACTCAGCGGGTCAGACAGCATCTCTGGAGAAAAGGAATAGTTGACATTTCGAGTCGAGACCCGGGTCTGAAGAATGGTCTCCACCAGAAACGTCACCTATTCCTATTCTCTGGACATGCTGCCTGACCCGCTGAGTTACTCCAGATTTTTGTGTCTACCTACACCAAGGCCCGCCTGGGTTGGGCTCCAGGTGCATGGCATTCCTGGGAATTCTTGGGATTTGACGCCTCCCATCGTGGACTGGTTGTGGCAGAAATGTTATTCCTTTCAAGACCATGGTATCAAAGGGCAGATACTAGCATGGACAGCAGGTTGGCTGGATGGCAGAAGGCAAAGAGTGGCAATAAAGGGGGCTTTTTCTGGTTGGCTGCCAATGACTAGCCAGGGGAACCACTAGTTCCACAGGGGTTGGTGCTGGGGCCGGTGCTCTTCACGTTGTATATCAATGTTATGTCTGAGGGAATTGAAGGCTTTGTGGCCAAGTTTGCAGATGATACAAAGATAGGTGGAAGGGCAGATAGTGTAGAGAAAGCTGGGCAGAAGGCCTTGGACAGGTTGGGAGAGTTGGCAGAGGAGTGGCAGATGGAATATAGCGAGGAGTCATGCATTTTGATAGTAGGAATAAAGGCGTAGACTATTTTCTAAACGGGGAGAGAATTCAGAAATTGGAGGTGCATAGGGAGTTGGGAGTGCCAGTGCAGGATTCCCAAAAAGCTAATTTATAAATCGAAATGGTAGAAAGGAAAGCGAGTACAAAAACAGGGATGTAATGGTGAGGCTTTATAAGGCGCTGGTCAGGCCACATTTGGAGTATTGTGAGCAGTTTTGGGCCCCATATCTGTGGAAGGAATTGCTGGTGTTAGAGAGGGTCCGGAGGAGGTTTACGAGAACAATCCCAGGAATGAGTGGGCTAACATATGATGAGCGTTTGACGGAACTGGGCCTCACTGGAATGTAGAAGGATGAGCGGGGGCCTCATTGAAATTTTGCAAATCGTGAAAGGCCTGGATAGAGTGGATGTGGAGAGGATATTTCCACTAGTGGGAGAGTCTCGGACTAGAGGCCATAGACTCGGTATAAAAGGACGTGCCTTTAGAAATGAGATGAGGAGGAATTTCTTTAGCCAGAGGGTGGTGAATCTGTGGAGTTCAATGCCACATAAGGCTGTGGAGCCCAAGTCAATGGATATTTTTAAGGCAGAGATAGATAGATTCTTGATTAGTACTGGTGACAGGGGTTATGGGGAGAAGGCAGTAGAATGGGGTTAGGGGGGAGAGAGATAGATCAGCCATGATTGAATGGCGCAGTAGACTTGATTGTCCGAATGGTCTAATTCTGCTCCTAGAACTTATGACTGACTGGAATCGCTATAAAGACGTGACACACATTGGCATTGGTATTTACGGTGGGTCAGGGAGGAAGTTTGACTCCACAGCTGAGGGTGTTTGGAGCTAGCCTGTGCGCCACAGTGTGTGTGTGTTCACCCCAGCCCCAAACTCAGACTGCTGCCAACCAACAAGCCACATCGCCCGCCCCAGTGAAACCCAGAAGGATAGCCCAGGCTAAGCACCAGGGCGGAAAATAAACTCAGCTCCACATTGTCCAGTCTATTAAATGAGAAGTCTTTCACCCCTGCCATCGGGAAGGAGCCTGAAAACTGTAACGTCCAGGTTCAGGAACAGCTTCTTCCCGACAGCCATTCGGCCATTATGCACTACAACCTCCAATAAGCTCTGAACTACATAGGCTGTTATTGCTATTATTGAACTATTATTGATTTTTGTGTGTGTATGCATGTGTACGTGTGTGTGTATATATATATACAGTACACACACACACACATTCATGAATATATATATGAATGATATATATATACGTGCGTATTTCCCCCCATGTTAGCATGGGGCCAGGACAGTTTCATTTGCGGGTGAGCAGCGGAGAGGAGGAACCTCGCAGGAGATTTAAACAGTAGCCTTTGGTGCCTAGGAGTGACTGCTTCTGGAATAGTGCACATAAGAAAGGCAAGCAGATGCAGAGTGGCCATGTTGGGAGAGGCTGCGTGCTACGGTGCAATTGTTACAGTCATAGAGCGATACAGGGTGGAAACAGTCTCTTCGGCCCAACTTGCCCACACCAGTCAACACGTCCCACCTACACTAGTCCCACCTGCCTGCATTTGGTCCATATCCCTCCAAACCTGTCCGATCCATGTACCTGTCTAAATGTTGGGATGGTCCCTGCCACAATTACCTCCTCAGGCAGCTTATTCCCTCCATGCACCCACAACCCTTTGCGCGAAAAGGTTACCCCTCAGATTCCTATTGAATCTTTTCCCCGTCACCTTAAGCCTGTGTCCTCTGGTCCTCGATTCCCCTGCTCTGGGCAAGAGACTCTGTGCATCCACCCGATCTATTCCTCTCATGATTTTGTATATCTCTATAAGATCTCCCCTCATCCTCCTGCACTCCATGGAATAGAGACCCAGCCTTCTCAACCTCTCCCCATAGCTCACACTATTACTGGATAAATATAAAATGATGAAAGGCATTGACAGGATAGACTTGTTTTCCAGGACGGAAAAATCAAGCACTAGAGGGCATGGCCTTAAGGTGAGAGGGGTAAAGATTAAAGATGTACGGGGCATATTTTTTACACAGTGCGCACAGTGCCTGGAACATGCTGCCAGGGCTGGTGGTTAAGGCAGATATGATAGTGACATTTAAGAGACTTGTGGATAGGCATATGGATATGCAGGGAATGAAGGGATGTGGAATATGTGCAGGCCCTTAAGAATTGATCTTGGCATCATTTTTGGCACAGACGTTGTGGGCCGAAGGGCCTGTTCTTGTGCTGTACCTTTCTATGTTGTAATGTATCCCTGACTTTGCCATGGGTGGGGGTTTCAAAAATGAGAGGGTATAAGCTCAAGAGACAAGAGACATTTATTTGTCACATGTACCAATTGGTACAGTGAAATTTGTGGTCACCATACAGCCACACGAATAACAAGGGAGGGGAGTGATTTAAGGGGGACCTTGGGGTGGAGGGGGGGGGGGAGTTTTCATTCCGAGGGTAGTCAGTTTCTGGGATAAGCTGCCTGAGGAATCTGTAGAAGTGGAGACAATCACGGCTTTTAAAAGACATTTGGACAAGATATATGGACTGCAAGCAAATGGGGAAAGCTCAAAATGCCAACTTGGACGACTTGGTCAAAGTAGACCGAAGCCCCTGTTTCTGTTCTGTCTGGCTCCATGACTTCTTTACATAACTGCCTAAAATCTGATATTGTTAATGATAATAAATTATGAATTATTACTGTATTAATGATACAGTGGTATTGTCTTTTTAATCAGTTTATCAACAGTACAGTCACAGGCAAAAAAAGTATTAGCCAAATAACACGTTGGAGAAAATCCTTACATTAAAACTCTTGAGTTCTTGGTTCATAGCAAATTAATCCCTTCTCATTGCAAAGGCGTGTCACAAGCAGCTGTGTAGAAGGTGATTGGAGTGATGTTAGTCACGTCAAACTCCAATCCATTTCATAATCTCAACGCCCATGGAATTGATGTAAAGCGCTTATACAGGGTTAGTAATGCACCAACATCTTGTTCAGGGAGTGTCAGCAAATGCAAGACCCCCTGTATTTATGGTAGATCAGATTCTGCAGTGTCCACCTTGCCACAAGGGGATAGTTTTTCATAGAGCCACAGAGTGATACAGGGTGGTGAAAGACCATTTGGCCCCACACCGGCCATCATGTCCCAGCTACACTAGCCCCACCTGCCCGCGTTTGGTCAATATCCCTCCAAACCTGTTCTATCCAAGTACCTGTATCACTGTTTCTTAATAGTCCCTGCCTCAACTGCCTCTTCTGGCAGCTTGTTCCATACACCCACTACCCTTTGTGTGAAAAAGTTATCCTTCAGATTCCTATTAAATTTTGTCCCCTTCACCTTAAACCTATGTCCTCTGGTCCTTTTCAAATCCAGTCAATAGGAAGTTATTTATAAAACGATGACATGTTGCATCTTTAACATTTCATCCCAGTGCAAATCATGTCCTTCAGCTTCTGTCGGAGGATGCTTAGAGTTTTGTTGTATTAAGCGTTGTGAAATGGGCATCTTCAGGCTATTCCTCACAAGGTGGACATTAGTTCAGTTTAGATTAGTTCATTATCATGTGTAACGAGGTACAGTGAAAAACATTTGTCGCGAGCTATTCAGTCGGCAGAAAGACAATCATTTGCTCCTGAATAAATGCTTTTGAACCTGCTGCTGGTTCAAAGGAGCAATGGGGCTGCATGAAGCAAGACAATACACGATCCCTCTCTCAGTTATAATGAGTTCCTGTTGATGAGTGAAACTGCCATATAAAATCTGTGTAGATTGAGTCCAGAAGCAGGAGATATTTGGCTTGAAAATGCCCCCAATGGAATACTACTGTGGAAATGTTTAACATATTGTTTCAAAGGCTTCCTCTCGGCTATTTTTGCAGGAAGTTACTCTGTTTCTCAAAAATGAACATTCATTAGACCATCGCACTGCCCATTGGTGTTTCCGTGTTCCACAACTTTGTAATCTTTCCACTGTGCGGAATGTCTAATATTTATGATTCAGGTTTCTGGCATCTGGCCATGAACCACTTGCCAAACGTTCCAACCGGCACAATAGCCAGTGTTTGTTCTGTTTAACGTTTGTTTCCTCATCAGTTGCAGCGTTGATCCCAAACCCCCCCCACCCCCTCCCTTCGATCCTCATATTTAATATTCCCCCACTGTTCACCAGCAGTTTTGGGGGACCGCTCGTACTGTCTGTAAAATGTGCCTTTTCTCCCTCTCCTCAGGATCCAAATAATGCAGTACGTGATCTATGGAGTTGCTTCCTTCTTCTTCCTGTATGGAATCATCCTCCTGGCGGAAGGGTTTTACACCTCCAGCGCTGTCAAGGAGATCCATGGCGAGTTCAAGACAACCGCATGTGGACGCTGCATCAGTGGAATGGTATGAAGCTCGGAGTGTGTGGGTGTCGCTCATGGTGCTGTGTAGACCGTTAACTGCTGGCCCAGCTGGGGGAGAGACAGGCAGAGGCTTGGACAATACGCACTGTGAGAGGAAGTGGCCACAATGTGCTATGAGCACCAAGTAAACAAAACAGTGAGGCGTGGTGAAGAAGTTGGGCTGAGCGCGCAGGCAGCGGTTTCCACAACTGAGGCGGTATAATAATGCACCAAAAACCCACTCACCACGCCACCAGGTTGGCTTCACCTGGCACTTGAGTAGACCTTTTGTGGGGAAGTGGAGGGTGGTGGAGGGTTCACTCACAAGCCGGGTGAAATGATGGTGCTTTTAGTGGAGTCGGCATTCAGTTTGGTTTAGTTTAGTTTAGAGATACAGCGTGGAAACAGGCCCTTCGGCCCACCGGGTCCGCGCCAACCAGCGATCCCCGCACATTACCACAACCCTGCACACACTAGGGACAATTTACATTTATACCAATGCCAATTAACCTACAAACCTGTACGTCTTTGGAGTGTGGGAGCAAAGCAAAGATCTTGGAGAAAACCCACGCGGTCACGGGGAGAACGTACCAACTCCGTACAGACAAGGACCCGTAGTCGGGATCGAACCCAGGCCTCCGGCAGGGCAAGCGCGGTGAGGCAGCAACTCTACCCCTGCGCCACCGTGACCGCCCGGTGGAAAGAAGCTATAATGCAGTCATTATACACATACCAGCAAGAACAGGCCACTCTGCCCCTTGAGCCTGTCCTGACATTCAATACGATCATGATTGCTGAGCAACAGTATTTCACGACACTCTGAGAGTACTTGGCAAGAGCATAAATAATTGGCTTTGGGCTCTGATACATCAATCATTCTCTCCTCATTACATCTTATGGTGAAATTGCTATCTGCAACTTTATGGTCAAACACTAATCCTTTGTTTCTCTCTGGACTTGTGTCCAAGTTGGTAGAATATGTGTGCGTATTGGAAGTCAAAAGTGGCAAACATTTTGAGAGGAAAATATCATTTATACGCAAATTGTCCTTCACCGAAATAATTTTCAGAAATATTGTTCACTGAAGTTGATATCCTCAGATTCTGGCGATCGCCATAATTTATTTTGATATCTCTAAGTAATCATCAGGTGGCTACTGATATATTAAAAAAACACATGCAGGCGAAATGGATACACTCGGAGCAAGTTACCCTGTGGCCCCTTTTAAATGATCTGCCTTAGAAGAGATCTGTTTGTCAGCAGAAATAAATAAATAAATAAATGCCCCCATTCTCCCTGCACAGGGTCCAAGTTTCTATTTTCGGTGGCTGTGTTATTAAGCATTATACCACCAGCTCCTAATCCAGATTATTAAGATATTTCATTACAGTTAATGTGGATAAACTGGCTTGCTGTTTATGGAGTTGCTGCTAATAATATGCTCTGCCATTTCTTTGGCACCTGTATCTTCCCCAGTCTCTGCCCTGAACATGCTCTGCAGGAGAATCTTGCACATCCCTGAATTCTTGAATATAGGTGTAGGAAGGAACTGCAGATGCTGGTCTAAACCGAAGATAGACACAAAAAGCTGGAGTGAATCAGCGGGACAGGCAGCATCTCTGCAGAGAAGGAATGGGTGACGTTTCTGGTCTGAAGATGGGTCTTGACCCAAAACGTCACCCATTCAGCCTGTCCCGCTGAGTTACTCAAATTTTTTGTGTCTACCTTCTTGAACATACTCTGTTTGTGAGTGATGGCACACTTCTCGTGGAGAAACCACTACAGATTGGGTATCCACTGTGCAAACGTTCCCTTCATCTTCCCTGGAGGTGAAACGTTTCGGGCCGAAACCCTTCTTCAGACTGAAGAAGGGTTTCAGCCCGAAACGTTGCCTATTTCCTTCGCTCCATAGATGCTGCCGCACCCGCTGAGTTTCTCCAGCACTTTTGTCTACCTTCAATAATCATACCGCTGGGTTATGAACTGCCCAAGCGAAATGCGAGGTGCTGTTCCTCCAATTTGTATTTAGCTTCACTCTGACAGTGGAGGAGGCCTAGGACTGGAAGGTCAATGTGGGAATGGGAAGGGGAATGAAAGTGTTTGGCAACCGGGAGTAGGTTAGGTGAGGCAGAGGTTCACTTGCACCTCCTCCAACCTCATCTACTGAGATCTGGGTTTGATCCTGACTACGGGCACTTGTTTGTATGGGAGTTTGTACATTCTCCTCGTGACCTGTGTGGTTTTTCTCCGAGATCTTCAGTTTCCTCCCACACAATAAAGATGTACAGGTCTGTAGGTTAATTGGCTCGGAATTAACGTGAAATTGTCCCTAGTGTGTGTAGGATAGTGTTAATGGGCGGGGATCGCTAGTCGCCCTGGACTTGGTGGGCCTGTTTCCGAGCTGTATCTCTATAATTAATCTAAACTAAACTGTTGGAGATCACCTGAAAACGTGTGAAGATTTGCTGAGGATTATGAGAGTTTCTCAGCAATTTGCCAGCATTGGTGACTTATCCCAGGCCGGTCATCCACATGGAGTTTGTCTAACTGTTTGTTAAACGTTGGGATAGTCCCAGCCTCAACTACCTCATCTGGCAGCTTGGTCCATGCACCCACCACCCTTTGTGTGAAAAAGTTACCCCTCGGATTCTCATTAAATCTTTTCACCTTCAACTTAAACCTATGTCCTCTGGTCCACAATTTACAGTACCTACACAGGGCAAGAGACCCTGTGCATCTACCTGATCTATTCCTCTCATGATTTTATACAACTCTGTAAGATCACCCCTCATCTCCAAGGAATAAAGTCCCAAACTACTCAACCTCTCCCTATAGGCCTAACCCTCTAGTCCTGGCAACATCCTTGTAAAATCTTCTCTGTACCCTTTCCAGCTTGATAACATCTTTCCTATAACATGGTGCCCAGAACTGAACACAATACTCTAAATGCGGCCTCACCAACGTCTTATTGTGCATGGACACACAATGCTGGAGTATTCAGCGGGACAGGCAACATCTCGGGAGAGAAGGAATTGGTGGTGTTTCTGAAGTCTGAAGAAGGGTCTTGACCCGAAATGTCACCAATTCCTTCTCTCCAGCGATGCTGCCTGTCCCGCTGAGCTGCGCCAGCATTTTGTGTCTATCTTCGGTTTAAACCAGCATCTGCAGTTCCTTCCTACACGTCTTATTGTGCATGCGTCGTTTGTTTAACACATCAATAACTCGATATATCTTTCAATTTCTCTTCAGTTTGTGTTCCTGACTTACCTGTTGGGAATAGCCTGGCTGGGGGTCTTTGGCTTCTCCGCTGTCCCAGTCTTTATTTATTACAACATGTGGTCGGCCTGCCAGACTATCATCTCCCCACCGACGGGGAACCTGACCACACCGATTGACGAAATCTGCATGGACGTGCGACAGTTTGGTAAAGTACCTCCTGATTTATTATTCGCTATTATTTATTTATTACGACCCTTATTTCTGCTTTGGTATAAACTTGACTTAAGGCGCAGGTATTGCTTGAAATTAGAGTGACATTATTGCTAGATTCAAATCCAGAAAACCATACAGCAAATGTAGCCATTCTGTACATCATACCTATATTAACCCAGTTCATTCCAGTCCTGTTTTTCCTCCTTAGCTCTCCAAGTTCTTCCTTATTCAACATACATCCAGATCTTTTTTTGAATACTCCTATTGAACTTGCAATTACCATTTGTTCTGCCCCTACGTTCAAAGTCTTGCTTTTCTAAAATGCTTGTGAAAATTGCACTAAATTTAAAATTGTTATAGCATTTCGGGGACCCCTTATGCAAGGCAAGGCATTTATACCTCACACTGCCTCGGCAAGGCCAGCAGCACAATCAAGGACGAGTCGCACCCTGGCCACTCCTTTATCTCCCCTCTCCCATCAGGCAAAAGGTGTAGAAGTGTGAAAATGCACACCTCCAGATTCAGGGACAGTTTCTTCCCAACTGTTATCAGGCAACTGAATCATCCGACCACAACCAGAGAGCAGTGCAAAATACTATCAACCTCTTTGATGACCCTCGGACTATCCTTGATCGGACCTTGCTGGCACCAAAAGTCATTCATTTATCATGTATCTATACACTGCAAATGGTTCGATGGTAATCATGTATGGTCTTTCTGCTGACTGGTTAGCACGCAACGAAAGCTTGCACCTTGGTACACGTGACGATTGACTAAACTGAACGGTAAGTCTGTGAGTGAGGGGTAAGTTATCTCTAAAATAAGGGACGATGACAACTCGATGTTTTATGCCTCAGTGCGCTGAGATGTGGCTCAACAACCAAGATCAGGCCTAAATGAATGCACTATTGTTATCTCCATTCGACATTGCAACTGTTGATCTGACAAACAGTGCAGACTAGTCTGGAAGCTAGCTGTAATCTATTGAATGGAAGCTTTGTATCCACAAGCCCTAAATAAAAGAACCTTCAATAAAAAAAGAACTATTGCACCAGATTAAAACTGGGTAGAAATGAGAAAATGAAGTGTCTGGAAGGTGGAGTGGGGAGGACTGGAATAATAACTGTCACAGAGGAATGGAAAGCCGCTCAGTGCTTTTATTCAAAGAACATCACATAGTTTCAGCATTAACGTGTATCATTTTGAGCAAAGACAACCATTTCATTTCAAAATGTTGAAGGCAAATGCATATGTGGAAATGATGCACACCTCCAGATTTTTGGTTATATTATAAGTTCTCAATTGAAAAAGAGGACTTTTTTTGTCCTAAATTATAACTGCAGTAGGAAAAAGGTATTGCTGTGATAGCTCTCCCCAAAAAACGAAAGGCAGAATTATGTTGGTGATAATTTGCTATTTGTTTAAAATGAATGTGGGCGGCATGGTGGCGCAGCGGTAGAGTTGCCGCCTAACATCACTGACAGCGCCAGAGACCCGGGTTCGATCCTGGCTGGGGGTGCTGTCTGTACGGAGTTTGTACTATGTGGGTTTTCTCTGAAAACCTTGGTTTCCTCCAACACTCCAAAGGCATACAGCTTTGTACGTTAATTGGCTTGATATAAATGTAGAAAAAAATTGGTCCCTAGTGTGTGTAGGATAGCATTAATGTGCGGGGATCGCTGGTCGGTTCGGACTCGGTGGGCCGAAGGGACTGTTTCCGCGCTGCATCTCTAAAAAATATTTTGAAAGGAATGGTGGGGAATAAAAGGATGCAATTATTTTATAACCAGTTGAGGATGAGATAAATAGCACATGATTCAGAAAGGAAGATTAGCATCGTTGGCATTGATGCTTGAGGGGATGACAGATGTGATGGGTATTGTGAATGTGGGAAAGCTTTATTTTGCTGCACATATATAGAGCAGGCTATGGTTAAGGTCTTTGGTGGGTTGCAGGTGATGTGGCTTTACTGCCTGGGTGTAGTTTAGTTTAGTTTAGGGCCCTTCGGCCCACCGAGTCCACACCGACCAGCGATTCCTGCACACTAAAGGGCCAGTCCCACTTGGGCGTCATTTACGCGACATCATTTACGAGTCACAACGCATGACGCGCGCGGCATGATGCGTGCATTACGCGCGCATGGTGCGTGGTGACGTAGGCAGTGACGCGCATGGCTCCCCAGGATTTTGGGCTTCACAAAATCTTCGCGCACCACCTGGGTGACGCGCAAATGACGCCCAAGTGGGTCTGGCCCTTAACACTATCCTACGCACACTAGAGACAATTCACGTTTACACCAAGCCAATGTACCTACAAACCTGGACATCTTTGGAGTGTGGGAGTAAACTGGAGATCTCGGAAAAAACTCACGCGTCACGGGGAAAATTAATGGGACAAAGGATATGATCAAGATGAATATTTCCCGATGTAACTCACTGTTATTTTTTATTACACTTCTATGCAGCAACTTTGTGCATTTTATGATATTGAAAGTATTAAATAAATGCTCGGTCGGGTCTGGTGACATGGATGGAGATGTTATATGCAAGCTGTTGAACTTGGATAGATGATAGAAAAAGCTGGAGTAACTCAGCGGGACAGGCAGCATCTCTGGAGAGAAGGGATGGGTGACGTTTCGGGTCGAGACCTTTCTTCAGACTGCTCCACGAACTTGGACTGTTGGTCCTTTGAGTAGGAGTCCAAATGCCAGTTTGGGCTGCTAACAGCTTGAAGAATGTTGCTCCATTGTGGACATGATGGGCTGAATGAATCTTCTGTGCCATTTCCTTGCGATTTCTTTGAATTAAAAGTTGCTATAAAGGAATACGTGAACACATCGCACAACTTCCTGCAATAGGATTAAAATATTTTGGCAGTCGTTGTCCCCCACAATGATGGTTACAGTCCAAGGCAGGGGTCCTCGACCTGACCCTTCCAACTCCAGCTTGCAGTAAACTACTTTCTATTCGTGACTCTTTCCATCCACAGTTCCAGATCCAAATGTTCCCATTTCCGTTTTTCTATATTGTTTTTTAAAACCAAGGCTACTGAACTTTCTCACTGTGAAAATATTCATAATCTGAGTTGATTTTTTTTGATTGTTTATAAGATCATAAGTTCTAGGAGCAGAATTGGGCCATTCGGCCCATTAGGTCTGCTCCGCCTTTCGATCATGGCTGATCTATTTTTTCCCTCTCAACCCTTTGGTGAAAGCTTTTGGTGTGCTGGCCTTTATAAATCAGAGCATTGAATATAGGAGTAGGGAAGTAATGTTAAAATTGGACAAGGCATTGGTAAGACCAATTCTGGAGTATAGTGTACAATTTTGGTCGCCTAATTATAGGAAGGATGTCAACAAAATAGAGAGAGTACAGAGGAGATTTACTAGAATGTTGCCTGGGTTCCAGCAACTAAGTTACAGAGAAAGGTTGAACAAGTTAGGTCTTTATTCTTTGGAGCGCAGAAGGTTAAGGGGGGACTTGATTGAGGTCTTTAAAATGATGAAAGGGATAGACAGAGTTGACGTGGATAAGCTTTTCCCATTGAGGGTAGGAAAGATTCAAACAAGAGGGCATGACATGAGAATTAAGGGACAGAAGTTTAGGGGTAACATGAGGGGGAACTTCTTTACTCAGAGAGTGGTGGCTGTGGGAATGATCTTCCAGTAGAAGTGGTGGAGGCAGGATCGATATTAACATTTAAAAGTAAAGTGGATAGGTATATGGACGGGATGGGAATGGAGGGGTATGGTCTGAGTGCAGGTAGATGGGACTAGGGGAAAATAAATGTTCGGCACGGACTGGAAGGGCCGAGAAGGCCTGTTTCCGTGCTGTAATCGTTATATGGTTATATGGTTAACCCCATTCTCCAGCCTTCTCCCCACAACCTTTGACACCCTTACTAATCAATCACTGCTTTCAAATTACCCCAATCTTGACGTCCACAACTGTCTGTGGCAATTAATTCCACAGATTCACCCCACTCTGACTACTAAAATGCCCACTCATCTCCTTTCTAAAGGTACATCCTTTTATTCTGAAGCAGTGCCCTATGGTCTTAGTCTCATCCACCACTGGAAACATCCTCTCCACTGTATCTAGAGCCTTGATTATTCGGTAGGTTTCAATGAGGTCCCTCCTCATCATTCTAAACTCCAGCGAGTACAGGCCCAGAGCCATCAAACGCTCCTCATATGCTAACCCAAACATCCCTGGGATCAATCTCGTAAACTCCTCTGGACCCTCTCCAACGCCAGCACATCCTTCCTCAGATTTGGGACCAAAAAACAACGCCTAGGCAACGCCTTATGAAGCCTCAGCATTACATCCTTACTTTCATGTTCTAGTCCTCATGAAATGAATGCTCACATTTCATTTTCTCTGGAGAAGTGTGATGTAATAGATTTAAGGATATTTTCCAAAGTACTCGTACTTGCTGGAGTTTCGTTCTCTGCTGAAGAAAAATATGATGGTAAATGTTGAAATAAAATATTTAAACACAGGAAATTCAATAGCCCTTTTCATAATGGTGGCAACCAATTAAAGTGTGGTCACTGTTATACTATTGGAAATATGGCAGCTACTTCATGTACAGCAAGTTTTCAGAATCTGCAACATGATAATAATCTGATTATCTTTTTATTAATGGAATACATATCGAAGAAATAACAAGGAGGCCAATGAGGACAGTACACTTATTGTCGGCAACATGTTCAAAAGTTCTAGGAGCAGAATAAGGCCATTTGGCCCATCTGCCATTCCATTCATGGCTGATCTCTCTATCCCTCTCAACCCCATAACCCCGGACACCTGTACTAATCAAACATATATCAATCTCCACCACAAATATATCCATTGACTTGAACTCCACAGCTGTCTCCGGCAATGAATTCCACAGATTCACCACCCTCGGACTAAAGAACGTTAGTGAACCTTTTGGTTGCAGATGGTCAAAAATAGTAAAAACCTATCGTATACAAGAGTCGGTGGAAAATTGGATCCAAAATTGCTCGGTGCCTGGAGGCAAAGGTAAAGATGAACTTGAAAGGGACTGGAAGGGGGAATGGTCAATTAGTAAGTTAATTGCCTATGGTAATTTGCCCCCGGTATAGATAGGTGCTACAATTTGGAGGAATTGGTGGGATTGTGGGGTGAATAGGTTACAAGAGAAATTAGTGGCGGAATGGGATTGCTCTGTGAGCAGGCATGGACTAGAGAAGCTGAATAGTTTCCTACTGGGACATGGAAATGAACTATAAATATCAGAAAGCCATGGGAGAAGAACGTCACATATGTCAAGTATTATTACTCTGACAGGGACAGCAGTGGTTTACTGAGGCGGTGAAGGAACTGTTAAAATGCACTCATTGCCGCTTGACCAAGTATAATTTTAAATTGCTCCTCCGTATCTTAATTTATTTTTAAATGTTAATAAATCTACGCAAGTTACTCTGGGACCTGTTCCCAAGTGATCAGCAGAGTACCTTCAGCAGAGAACTAAACTCCAGCAAGCACAAGTACTTTGGAAATGGATTCATACAGGAAGCAACAACAATTTATGAGATGTATGGGAAGAGATAAAAAGTTATTAAAACACCCACAAATAAACCACTTAATACCAACAACTAACAAACAGTGATTGGTGTAAAGTCACTGCCAAAAAATAACCACGAGGAACTCTATTAGATTAGTTCAGTTTAGACATACAGCGCGGAAACAGGCCCTTAGGCTCACCGAGTCCGTGCCGACCAGTGATCGCTGCCTACCAACACTATCCTACACACACTGGGGACAATGTTACATTTACACCAAGCCAATTAACCTACAAATCTGTATGTCTTTGGAGCGTGGGTGGAAACTGAAGATCTCAGAGAAAACCGACGCAGGCCACGGGGAGAACATACAAACTCAGTGCAGACAGCACCTGTAGTCAGGATCGAACCTGGGTCTCTGGCGCTGTGAGGCAGCAACTCTACCGCTGCCTCACTGTGGGAACACGGTCATATAAGCAGTTCATTTTTTTTCCTCCATGAGTAAAATGTTAATGTCCCTTTGTAACTAATGCAGCGCGTCCAAACCATCGGGGAATTTATTTGTCTACAAATTGGGCTCCACCCCTGATTGAAAGCATCTGTGCTTTTGTTGACTATAACAGATTTCCATTTCCTGCTGTATTTAAAAATAAATTAAAAAATATAGTTCCATATGTATTGAAGGTTGAAACAATAATACACTCCCATGGACCAGGCAGTGCGTGCTGGACATTGGAAGTGAAGGCATTCAAGTGGAACAGCCCTTAGCGGGGTGCCCATTGTGAAAATCTGAATACATAATATATTGTTTCTATTTTCACATCACTGGTTAATGCCTAAGAATAAGGCATCATTGTTCAGATATTATCAGGCCTCTGCTGAGTGATTGCATTATATTTTTGTCTATTAACCCAAGGCTAATAGTTAGAATCTTTTAAATGAACTTTAATCGTTTTCAGGGGATTTGCAGCTCTCGTTAGAAAAACAAGGTTGTTTTTTTTCCAGAGATGAATACCATGGTGTTTGCAAATGGAATGAGAATATATTGAATGCATTGTATACAATTGGAAAAGTGTGGATTTAGCAAGATCCACTTTCTTTACTTCTAGTCATCTATTTTTAAAGCAGTTTGGGATATTTTGGGATCAGAAATGTTGAGTAGATTGGGAAAAAAAAACTGAAATGTCCAATGGATAACAAAAGCTGGCATGAGGTTATTATGAGTCAGTTTTGTTTAAATTGGCTTGTTTTGTCATCAACTGGAGCATACTGACAAGCACCAAAGAGATGGAAAATCTGGACATGGACATTGAGATTGGTTCAGCAAGGGAGATGAACCTTTGGTTGAAGAAATTGGATTTTTGTGATGGGCGCAAAGTGGAATTCACAGATACACTTTGAGTCATAAAATCATAGTCATACAGCACAAAACATGCCCTTTGGCCCCACTTGCCCATGCCGACCAAAATGCCCTTTCTAAGCTAGTCCCACCTGCTTGTGTATGGTCCATATCCCTCTAAATCTTACTTATCCATGTACCCCGCTAAATCTCTATTATATTAAAACTCTGTGTGTGTGTCTGCCGACATCTGTCCACCTGCCGTCCAGCTGCCACATTTTCCCCCTTTGATTTCCTGCTCCGCCAAAACCGGACCCTCGGACGCCGCCGTTTTTTCCATTTAGCCAGACGTTACACTTGTACATTACCAAAGGCGCTCCTCTTTACGTTTAGACATTGTTACATACACAATTTTAAATAAAATCCCTCCCCCCCCCAACCTTTCAAAAGCTTAAAACAATCAAACTGCTCTCACCCACAGAATGTTGGCAAACATTCCATCGTGTGATGTCACAATGCCCAATGCTCACAGATGTCCAATTGAAACAGATCTCATTTACATCTGCCCTCGCAACAGCCCCCCTCTCCCGCCTGATGTTCTAGCAAGTTCCATTGTGTGATGTCACAATGCCATCCCTCACAAATGTCCAATCGGAATGGATCTCATTTACATCTGCCTTTGCTCCAGCCCCAGCATCCTGTGTCGAAGCGCTTGATCACATGTGTGGGAATAGAGAAAGAGGATTGGGGGTGATAGGGAGTGGGGAATAGATGGACTGCCCCTACCCCTCCCCCTCCCTCACTACCACCCCACTCTTTCACCTCTCTCCAACCACCCCTCTCCGCCTCCCTCCACACTCTTCCCCCTCCCTCCCCTACCCCATCTCCCTCCTCCCAATCCCTCCCCCTCCCTCCCCCTCCCCCACACCTCCCTCACCCTTCCCCATCCCTCCCTCCTCTACCACCCCTCTCTCCTCCCCCTCTCCATCTCCCTCTCCTCATCCCTCTCCCTCTCCCCGCCTCCCTCCCCATCCCTCTCCCACCCCCCTTCCCTCTCTCCCCCACCCCCTTCCCCCTCCCCACTCTTCCCCCTCCCTCCACACTCTTCCCCCTCTCTCCCCACCCCATCTCCCCCCTCCCCCCCCACACCTCTCTCCTCCCCTCCCCCACGCCTCTCTCCTCCCCCTCTCCATCTCCCTTCCTCACCCCTCTGCCTCCCCTCCCCCATCCCTCTTCACACCCATCTCCCCCCAACCCCCCCTCTCTCTTACACCACTCCCTGCTACCCCACTCCTGCTCACTCCCCTCCCTCCCCCTCCCCACCTCTCTCCCTCCCCTTTCTCTCTCTCTCCTCTCCTCTCTCCCCTTCCTCTCTCTCCCTCTCCTCTCTCTCCCCCTCCACTCATCTCCACCTCTCCCCTCCCCCTCCCCCTCTTCTTCCCCCTCTTCCTCCCCCTCTCCTCTCCCCGCCACCTCTCCCTTTCCGCCCCTCTTCTCCACCACCCCTCTGCTCTCACCTCCCCCTCTTCCCCTCCTCCTCCCACCCCCTTCCCTCTCTCCCCCGGCCCCCTTCCCCCCACCCTTGTCCCTCTTCCACCATTCCCTCCCAACCCCTTCCCCCTATCCCTCTCTCCCTCTTCCACCACTCCCCCACCCCCCTCCGCTCTCTCTCTCCAACTTCCACCACTCCCCCTACCCCTCTCCCCCTCCATCCCCATTCTTCCACTTCTCTCTCCCTTCCCCCACCCCTCTCCCACCCCACCTCTCTCCCTCCCCCACCCTCTCTCTCCCCTCCCTCCCTATCTCCCCCACCCCTTTCCCCTACTCCTCTCTCCCTCTTCCACCACTCCCCCTTCCCCTCCTCTCTCTTCCACTTCCGCCACACTTCCCTACACCTCTCACCCTCCCTCCCCTACTTCCACTTCTCTCTCCCCATCCCCCACCTCTCCCCCTCTCTCCCCCACCCCTCTCTCCCCTCCTCCCTTCCCTCCCTCCCCACTCTTCCCCCTCCCCTACAACTCCCCCCTCCCTCCACACTCTTCCCTCTCCCTCCCATACCCCTCTCCCTACCCCTCTCCCCTCCACTCCCCCTCTCCTCTCCCCTCCCCCTACCTTTCCTACCCACTTCTCCCTAACCCCTCTCCTCTCACCTTCCCCTCTCCCCTCCCCTTCCCCTTACCCCACCCCTCTCTACCCCCCTCACCCACCCTCAGGGACATGCTGCCCCGCCTACTCCCCCCCCCCTGCAACCGCACATTGGGGGAACAGACCCGACGGGTCTGCACTTGGTCTGGCATACTTTTAAAACTCTGTCTGTGTGGGCGGTTTGTGTGTGTGTTTGCGGGTGTATGTCAGATTTGCCCGTTGATTTCATGGTTCACCAAAACCACACTTTCAAACCCCGAGAAATTTTCCATTTTGCTACACATTACACTTTTACATTCACCCATTCACTCCTCATTACATTTAGACATTTTTACGTACACATCTTAAAATAAAATCCTTCACCCCCCCCCCCCCCCCCCCCCCCCCCACACACACACACTGGCTCATTTTGTGGCCTTCTGGCTGGCCAGCCACCATAACAGCAGTTGCTGCAGCCCGCTCTCCGACAAAAACGGTGCAATTTTTTTCCTTTCGCTGGCGATTATCACTGCTGCTGCCCAGCTTATTTAGCTGCCGATTTTACTGGCTCAAGCCAAAGATCGCCTCTTCCACGGCTGCTTTTTGCCATGCTCCGAAATACAGCAGGGGAGCAGCCGATCTTTGCCTTGAGCTCCAGCAGCAGAGTGGCTCCGTTAATGGACTCATTCCACAGTGAGTTCAGTTCGGTAACAACCCCCCCCCCCCTTCCCTGAAGCACGTTCGGGGACTTGGTCTAGTGTCTTTTAAAAGTTGTTGTACTTGCCTTAACTACCTCCTCTGGCAGATCATTCTGTACACCCATATATGTGAAAAAGTTGCCCCTCAGGTTCCTATTAAATCTTTCCCCTCTCACCTTAAACCCTTGTCCTCTGCTTCTTGATTCCGCTACTCTGGGCAAAAGACTCTGTGCATTCATCCTATCTATTCCCCACTCTATAAGATCACCCCTCAGCCTCCGGGACTCCAGGGAATAAAGTCCCAAATGCTCCCTAGTGCTCAAATCCTAGCAATGTCCTTGGAACTCTTCTCTGCACCATTTCCAGTTTAACGACATCCTTCCTCTAGCAGAGTGACCAAAGCTGAACACAACACCCCAAAACGTGGCTTGTACAACTGCAACCTACCATAGCAACATTGGTAACTTTGCCACCAATGCTCAGAAAGGGCATCATCATCAGAGGTATTTGAGTGGAGACATCAATCTGGAAGATATTTCAGATATAGGATCACAATAAAACTGCAGAAATTAACCTAAATGAAGAAACTTGTAAATTAATTGGACTGGTAGATAGGTTGCCAGTATAGGTCGATCACTATGTTCCAGCAAGGGTGAAAGGCAAATATAGAAAGAATAGGGAACCTTGGATGACAAAGGATGTTCCAGGTTTGTTCAGAAGAAAAAATAAATAAAATGTGCCAGGTATACGAAGATCAACTAAGATCGAGGGAATCTCTTGAGGACGATGGAGTGTGTAGGAGCAAACTTAAGAAACAAAGAAGGAGGACAAGAATTGACCATAAAATATTTGTGCCAATTGAGATTAAATAGAATCCCAATACATTCTACAACAAGACATTCAGACAAAAGAGGGCAACCAGGGAAAGGGTGTGTTTATTTTGGGAACAAGGGGTGATCTATGTGTGGAGCTAGGCAATGTGGGTGAGGTCCAAGATGAATAATCCACCTCTGCCTTCACCAAAGACAATAGCAAGTTCAGGGAGGTAGACACAAATAACTGCAGATACTGGTTTACCAAAAAAGACACAAAGTGCTGGAGTGGGCCAGGGAGCATCTCCAGATAACATGGATAGGCAACATTTTGGGTCAGGGTCCTTCTTCAGACTGTAGAGATAATGTGGAACAGGCAAGTATTACGTAGGTGAAGGTGTTAGATGTTACTAGACCAATCTGCTCCCCCAATGCACCCATTCCCTACCCGTAGCCCCCAGGGGAGGTGTGATCCTCCAACTCAAGCCGTTCCCGAACGTAAGATTCCAGCACTCCCTTTGCCTCCCTCAGCGGTGCTCTTTAAAAAAAATTCAATTGCACTTGCCCTGCGTGTTGTTATAGCAATTCGCCCTCCCCCTCGAGCCATTGTGATGTCATCAGTTGGAGCTGTTTGGTTTGAAATTCATAGAAGTCATCATTTGAAGCTGGAGGTTTTAATTTCAAAGTCTTTTGATGTTTTTAAACTTTAATCATGTAATAAATCGAGAAATAAAGCATGAAATGTTCAGATAAGGTGATCGTGGCCTTGACGGGAAAAATGTCAACCGGAATATGTAAAAATGTTATCGTCACCGAGTAGTTTTTTCGCCAAGATGTAAAGACAACCACATATACACACACATATATACACACTAACAAGATCAGAGTTTTAATAAGTACTAGATGAGACATGAAGGTTGTTGAAACCCGAGGGCAGTGAGTTCTAACCCAGGTTTTTATGGGAAGCAATGAAGGAAATAGCGGGGACCTGACAAAGATTTTTGCATCTTTGTCAGGCTCAAGTTAAGTGTCAAAAGACTGTGGGATAGGTAATATTGTTCGTTGATTTGAATTAATAGCAGGGATCAATGCAGGCAACTACAGCCTAGAGTCAGTTGTAGAGAAATTATTGGAGAAAGCCATAAGGGACAGGATTTATGTACATTTAGAAAGGCTGGAGCTGATCAGTAATAGGTAGCATGGCTTTGTGAAGGGAAAATCCATATTCACTTAATTTGATGGAGATTTTTGAGAAGGTAGCTAATAATATTCATGAAGACAAGGTGGTAGGAGGAAAGATGCTTTTCTTTTTTTTCCTTTTTATTAGAAGTAATGCACAGTACAGTATAAGCCAAAAATAAGATAATACATTTCATGTACCACTTCTTGTTTTAAACTTTAACAATAGGAAAGAAACAGAAGGGAGAAAAAGAGAAATAGAGAAAGTTAGATAAGATAGTGAGTAGGTGACAAAGTGAAAAGAAAGAGCCCGTAGAGACGTAAAGCACGAAGAAGAATAAAAGAAAGAAAAATAAAAATTAAAAAAGGAAAATATAAGAAAATAAGTTAAGATAAAAGGGATGTACCTACTTCATATCTTTACACACCGCTCACCAGGTCCTGAAACCGTTTATTGCCAGAGTTATGTTGCACCCTATGCTTGTAGTAAGTCGATAAATGGAGACTAGATGCTTTTCTAATGTGTATCACATAAACTGGTGCTGAGACCCGTGTAGTCCGTGAAGTATATCGATTTTGATACGAATGTAGGAGGTGTGATCAGTGAATTTACAGATGCCAGATTAACAATACTGATCTTGTTCAGTAATTTAAAATTCCGGGCAAGTTTAGAATTTGTATCTCTCGTATCCCTTTCCCCTCACTCTCAGTCTGAAGAAGGGCCTCGACCTGAAATGTCACCTATTCCTTCTCTCCAGAGATGCTGTCTGACCCGTTGAGTTACTCCAGTTTTTCGTGTCTATCTTAAATTTGCATTCTCCTCTGGATTATGGGAACAGGGTGCTGAATCACACTGAATCTCATGCATGGTATACATCACAAATCTGCGCTGAAAATTTTTCATGCAGAAATATTATCAGTATCTTCCATTTCCTATAGAATTTAATGGACAAAGAAGTAATAGACTACTTCCTCAACTGCTCTCTTGGGATTTTGAAGGTTTCTGATATTGAAACAAATTTGGAACAGAGCCTACAATTGTTTTATTGTTCAAGGCCAAATCTCAAAGCAAAACCTGATCTTTTGAAAAGCAGCTTGTATTCAAATTTGTGTTAAGCACAAAGTGCTGGATAACTCAATGGGTCAGGCAGCGTCTGTGGGGACCACAAACAGGCGATATTTCGGGTTGGGATCCTTCTTTGGAGGAGGGGGGAGAAAGCTGAAAAGAGGTGGGGGTGAGACTAAACTGGCAAGTGGCCTGATTGTCTCCATTTCATCTCCAGCTTTTGTCCACCTGATCTGCCAATTAAACCCCACTTCACCTATACTCACTTTTTTCTTTTTTTAAATTTATCCAAAAAATTTATTCAATTATTTAAAAATAATATATACACTACAATAAAACAAACCAGAACCTACCACCATAATACAATAGAAACACATATCCTGAATAAACTACTATACAACTATGTTACAATCCTTATTGAGGATGCATTCAACACCCTGTGGTGCCCAGCGGTCCAGGAAATCCCCCAGGGTGCCCGTGGGCCGGGCGTAGTCCCTCTCTAACCCCGCCCGGGCGCGGACATATCCCCGGAAAAGGGGCAGAGACTCACCTATAGCTCACTTGTCAGGTTTTGTTCTGCCCGCACCTCTTTTCCAGCTTTCTCCCTCGACTACAGTCAGTCTGAAGAAGGGTCCCAACCCAAAACCTTGTTCTATCGCTGTCCTCCAGAGATGCTACTTGACCTGCAGAGTTGCTCCATCACTTTATGTTCTAAGCCAGATTCCAGCATCTGCAGTTCCTTGTGTCTTCAAACTTGTGTTAGTTCGTTTGATTATTGAACCACACCGAGTACATTATACACTCACTTACTGATTATCATATATAACTGATTTCAATGCTTAGGTAGTATTTTTTTATACATAGTGGGTTAATTTGATTTTGATCTTTCATCAGATCTTTTTTGCTAAAGTACTGTACATCCAAAGACTGTGCGTCTTAATATCTCAATTCAGAATTGAGATTAGTTGAAAATGAGTCATAGAAATATTAGGCTGAAAACTATATAGCTTCGATTGAATTTATTAAAATAAGAAAGTAGGCTGACCAAGAATTATATAATTGCACCGTATATATCTTACTCATAAATCACATGGCAAGACTATTAGACACAAAAAGCTGGAGTAACTCAGCGGGTCAGACAGCATCTGTGGAGAAAGGGATTAGGTGATGTTTTGGGTCCCGCAACCTGAAAAGTCATCTATTCCTTTTCTCCAGAGATGCTGTCTCTCCCGCTGAGTTACTCCAGCTTGTTGTGTCTATCTACGGTTTAAACCACCATTAAACCAGTTCCTTCCAACACACTGGCAAAACACGTGTTGCGGACGTGGCGCCGACGGACGAGAAGCCAAAGCAAAGAAGTGGAAGCCAAATAACTGAATGGAAACAAAGCTGAAACGGCAACTAACCGAAAGGGCGGGACGTCTAAATGCAAACTAACCGAAAGGCTGCTTCGCCTAAAAGTCAACTCACTGAATGGTCGCTCTGCCATAGGTGACTGGGCAATCTGAACCCAAGCATCAAGTTGAAAGCGGCCAAAGGTGTGCATCCCTCGGGACAGCCCCCACTCTCCCACGGCCACCTTCCGCGGGCTATGCATTGGGTGAGGCGGAGGTTTGGGACAATGTTCATCCCTCCCCAGTGATGTGATGGATGGGGGGGGGGGGCTGGTCCAATTGCTGACCGGCAACATCATGTCCGTTATTTGACTTTTCTGTTGAGTGGCATTTGGTTCGTTGGCCTGTAGGCGGCACTGCCTTTTGGGTAGGTGGCGTTTCGGCAGAGCGGCCATTTGGTGAGTTTGGTTTTAGGCGACACAGCCTTTCGGTTGGTTTGCATTAAGCATCCTACCCTTTTGGTTAGTTGGCGTTTTGGCTTCCACTTCTTTGCTTCGGCTTCTCGTCCGTCAGTGCCACGTCCGGGTACCGGCAAAGCTATTAGTGGACTGATTTCTAATTTCATTTTAACACCTTTCTCAAATTTAGTTTTAAGACATGAGTGCAAAGCAAGGTTTAAAACTTGATTCCATTTTTCTGGTTGCCTTGTCAGGCATTATACCCTGGAACGCCACCCCTGGCAAAGCTTGTGGCTCCAACTTGACCCTTATCTGCAACACATCCGAGGTAAGAAAAGCATTTACTGTATGTGGGGGCAAATGTGCCTGCACTCTAATCACTGAAGATGTATGTGGTAGCCAAACGTGAGCTTAACCATTATCCTCTTCTTTCCAGTTTGATTTGTCCTATCATCTGTTCATCGTAGCTTGTGCTGGAGCTGGTGCGACTGTCATTGCACTGGTGAGTAAAGTCCGAGTGAATTAGACCAAGCACTTATGCATTATTCTTGTTTTAAGGTCAACTAAAGTCTATCAAGTCAGGGAATCCTACAGGTTATTCTTTTCCCTTAAGTTTGGCCATTGCAGACTGTGAACGTTTGATGCAATAGTCACCCTGCAGGTCCCTCCTGGAAGCAATGGACTGTCTTATCATTTTATTGGGAAAACTATGCTTGTTAATGGCTTCTGCAGAATACTCTTGAGTAACAGAGACACAAGCAGGGAGGATTGGATATTGATAATTGTTTGGGATTGTCCTTCAGTGAAAACCCAAAATAATTTGTAGAGGGCACGTGTAGGAAGGAACTGCAGATGCTGGTTTACACCGAAGATAGACACAAAAAGCTGGAGTAATTCAGTGGGTCAGACAGCATCTCTGGAGCATGAATGTTCATATTCCTTTTCTCCATAGATGCTGTGTGACCTGCTGAGTTACTCCAGCTTTTTGTGTCTAATTTGTAGAGCCAGCTCTGCATATGGGGAAACACTGCAGCATTTCCCTCGGGAGTAGGGAATTATTTTGGGGGTTCAACTGTGCTCCCATGGGAAGCTCAGATGTCTTCAACTGAGGTCACAACTCATGTTTCCATCCTTGCTCCTGCAGCCAGGAAGTGGTGACGTGAGTGGAGAATTAAAATCAGGTTGCGAGTCAGGGTTGATAAGTCTTAATGAGGACCATCTGTGAGAAACGTGAAGCATAGCTACCCAGCTTAGGCATGAGGTGGAAGAAAGAATGATTATTGTGCTTTTTCTCCACAAGTTAGAGATATGTTGGGTGTTTGCCTCCTTTCCAAAGTGCGAGGTAACTTTCTCAAAGCAGGAATTAAAATAGCTTACCACGAGGCCCATGATCTAGTTGGGATACCACATAAAGAAAGAGGACGGCAAAGAAAGATGACAGAAAACTAGTTAATCGTTAGAAATATTAAAATGATAAAACCTTGGAAATAGTTTAAGTTGTAGGCACAGTTTTCATTAACAAAACTGACCCGCTGAGTTACTCCAGCATTTTTAATAAAACTATCAAGTTGGATCTAAAATCAGCTGCTAGCTATACATTGGTCTACTAGTTTTAACTCTATAATAAAAATGTTTTCCCGACTTCATAACTGCAGCTGCATAAAAGTTATTTTTAAAACAAAACGTTATAGTGACACAGTGACTTCCAGGCAGTAGATTCAAACAGGAAGTCTCTATATTAATCCAGTAAACTAACTGGATCAATGACAGCTACAGCTTGGAGGTAGTGTGTTGACTGCATCACTATTATATATAGGGAGACATCTAATGAGACTGGGGTAAACGAGACAATTTAAGTTTTCTCTTCCCTCAAATCACTCCCATGACTGGTTTGTAATTTCCTTCCAACATCTGTCCCACATTTAGTTGAAGGCTTGGGGGCACAACAAGGTATATTTTGCTTCTATTTCCTATTTTGCATTATATTTTTTCTTTCCTACTTTTGAGCTGATCAACCCGTCCACTGTCAGTTCTATGCAGACACAAACGTCTGCAGATGCTGGAAATTGGCGCATTAAGCAAACTGCTGGAGGAACTCTGTGAGTCAGGCAGCATCTATGGAGTGGGATTGACAGTTGAAGGTACAGGTCGACGATTCCTCTGGAGTAAAAGAGTGGAGGGGAGAGATATCCAGTGTAAAGAGGTGAGGGGGGGATGGGGGCAAGATCTGACAAGTGAGAGACGGATCCAGGTGAGAAGGGGTAGATTGGTGGAGGGAGTCAGATGGGGGAAGGGAGAGCGGTGAAGATAACAACCGAGGCTGGGACGTGGTTGGTAGAGGTAACTAGGGTTCACACTCTTCTCCAACTCGAGAGCAGACCATTGCATCCAAGCCACTTCTGGTTTCTTAATATCCTGATGGCAAAGGAAAGTTTGGATGACACAAATATGGATGGCAGAGTGAGGGTGCAGGGTGACTTGGATAGGTTGGGTGAGTGGGCAGATGCATGGCAGTAGTATAATGTGGAGTTATCCGCTTTGGTGGCAAGAACAAGGCAGCATATTATCATCTGAATGGTGTCAGATTAGGAAAAGGAGAGGTGCAACGAGACCTGGGTGTTCTTGTACATCAGTCACAGAAAGGAAGCATGCAGGTACAGCAGGCAGAGAAGAAAACAAAATGGCATGTTGGCCTTCATAGCCAGTGAAATGTGGTATTGTGTGCAGTTTTGGTCTCCTAATTTGAGGAAGGACATTCTTGCTATTGAGGGAGTGCAGCGTAGGTTCACAAGGTTAATTCCCGGGATGACGGGACTGATATATGATGAAAGAATGGGTCGACTGGGCTTATATTCAGAGTTTAGAATGATGAGAGGGGATCTTATAGAAACATATAAAATTCTTGAGGAATTGGACAGGCTAAATGCAGGAAAAATGTTCCCGATGTTGGGGAAGTCCAGAACCAGGGGTCACAGTTTAAGAATAAGGGGTAGGCCATTTAGGACTGAGATGCGGAAAAACTTCTTCACCCAGAGAGTTGTGAATCTGTGGAATTCTCTACCTCAGAAATCAGTGCAGGTCGATTCTCTGGATGTTTTCAAGAGAGTTAGATAGAGCTCTTAGGGCTAATGGAGTCAAGGGATATGGGGAAAAAGCATGAACAGGGTACTTCTTTTGGATGAGCAGCCATGGCATATGCAGTGCTGGCTCGAAGGGTCGAATGGCCTACTCCTGCACCTATTTTCTATGTTTCTAATATAGGACCAAATAAAGGAGGTGGGGTGGGCAAATGGGTACATGGGAGGAAGGGGGTCTAATGGGTGGAGAGGGGGTGATGGGCAGAAGGGGTGAGGAAGAAGCTGGGTGACAAGAGGCAGTGTTTAGTTTAGTTTAGAGATACAGCGCGGAAACAGTCCCTTCAGCCCGCGCCGGCCAGCGAGCCCCGTGCTCTAACACCATCCTACACACACTAGGGACAATTTACAGTTGTACCAAGCCAATTAACCTACAGTCCTGTACATCTTTGGAGTTTGGGAGGAAAGCGAAGATATCGGAGAAACCCCACGTGGGTCATGGGGAGAACGTGCAAACTCTGTACAGGCAGCACTAATAGTCGGGATCGAACCCGGGTCTCTGGCGCTGTAAGGCAGCAACTGCCACTGCGCCAGCGTGTTACCCCTGTGTTGTGAGAAAGAAGGGTATGAGTGGGAGAACGTGGGTGGAGAGAGGGACTGAGGGGGACCAGGTTAACTTGAAATTAGACAATTCCATTTTTTACGACCCCAGATTGTTTGGCAGCGTGGTGGAATATGAGATGCTGTCCCCCTAGTTTGCGATTGGTCTTGCACTGGCAGTGGATGAGGCTGAGGATAGAAAGGTTCCTGAGGGAATGGAGGAGGAGGAATTTGAAAGGGTTGGCAGGTGGCCATGGCACACAGAATCTAGTCCATACTTGGTTTCACCGATGTACGGGAGGCCACTTCAAAGGCGCTGTGCAAAAGTGGAAGTTGGAGGAGGTGCAACTCGATCTCTTCTCCCCTTCAGGGCTGTTTGGGTCCCTGGATGGTGGTGAGGTAGGATGTGTATGGTGCTACATGGTCTACAGTGCCTGAGTAGGGGTTGCAGAGAAAGTGATCCCCGCAGAAAGCAGTGGGGAGGAGGGGAAGATGTGACTGGTGGTGGAATCTCCGCCAGTCTCTCCCTCCCACCTAACTCCATCCACCAATCCACCTATTGTGTGCCGGCTCTTGCCCCTCCTCTCAACTCATTATACTGGCTGTCTCCCCCTCGGTCCTTCAGCCAAGAGGAATGGTCTCGCCCTGTCCATTTCCCTCCACAGATGCCTCCTGACCTACAGAGTTCTTCCAGAAGCTTGTTTTTGTTTTTCATCTTCAGTTATTTTGCATTCTTTTGAGGGTACTTTTTGAATGCTGTCTAAAGGGACTTTTGTATAATTCTATACACTTGATCTTGGAGATACAGTGCACAATCAGGCCCACCAAGTCCGCATCGACCAGCGATCCCTGCACACTAACACTATCCTACACACACTAGGGACTATTATACAATGACACCAAGCCAATTAAACTCTGAACCTGTACAGCTTTGGTGTGTGGGAGGAAACTGGAGATCCTGGAGAAAACCCACGCAGTTCACGGGGAGAAGGTACAAACTCCGTAAAGACAGCACCCATAGTGAGGATCAAATCAGGGTCTCTGGCGCTGTTAGGCAGCAACTCTACCACCGTGCCTCCCACGACCAAAAATCTAGCAACAATTCAACAATGGTTATTGTTTTAAATGTCTCCAATACTGAAATGAGTCTATTGTTTTCAAATCTCAATTTATTTAATTGGAAAATGTTAAGACTGAATGCACACTCTGAGAACCTTTAACTGTGGAACTCCTCTTCAGTGTTTTGGAATATTCCTATTACAATCTGCTCAGTATGTGATTTGTGTTTGTATCTGTTAATGAATGCAGCTTGTATCCAATTTAGGATAAAAAAATGTTGCCTGTTCCAGAAGTTTGCACTGTACAGTCTTAAAAAACCTTCGTTAAAGTCATATTAATTGTAACAGCCGAAATTGCTTGCAGTTATTCCTGCCAATGTGGGTGGAATTTTGTTGTTGCTGCAAGGCGATTGCAGTGTTATGCCTAGGGTGTTGATATTGGTGAGCACTGTCTTATCACTTGTTCTGTTTCCTTCTCCCAGCTCATCTACATGATGGCTACCACATATAACTTTGCTGTTTTGAAGTTTAAGAGTCGAGAAGACTGCTGCACAAAATTCTAAGTTGCTATAGAAGCAGTATACAGAGCTCCATGAGCTGCATTGTGTAGCTTGAACTACCACTCACACCATGGACTAAAACAGAATTTATTAATCTGCATTTTGCAAATGAAAATTTGTAAATAGCATAAGAAAGCTTCATTTAGTATCAACTCACTCTTTTGAGTTTCTTATTTTAACTAACAGCCACCACGAAAGTGTAAGATCTGGCTATTTATGGTTTCTAATGTGGGGATCCAGCAGATAAAATCACCAGTGGCAGAAAACATAGTGAGGAATACAAATGCTATCCCACTCCGATGGTTCTAAATAGATTGTTCCAAGGTCCACCTAGAAGCCAACAATTGGATTTATCTGCCATTTAATAAAGTTATATGCCTCTCACCAGTCAATTTGCCAATTCTCAGCAAATTTCTCAACAACTAAACATATTTTGACAAGGCTTAAGTCTGAAAACACATAGCAGATGTTACTTTGGTGTCATTATACATCAATACAAATATATGTACATTGAAATGCAGCATATCACAATAGACAAGAGAGATTGCCATTATAGTTGAGCAAGATTTTAAAGCTTGCAGACATTTGGAGTACCAGGCTATATTTTAAAACTTACTTTCAAATTTCTATATATTATAACCTGTATGTTTTTTAAATTTGACTGGAGCTAAGCTGCGTAGAATGTCGTTTAATAATCTTTGGAGAAAATAAAAACAGAAAATGCTGGAATTCTCCGCAAATTTGGTAGCATCTGAGAACATCCAGAGCATTTTGCTTTTGTAATAATTTAGCAAAAATTCGGCAGCTGGTCTTTTGTCAACAGTAAGATTGGACTGGCAGCTTACAAACAAAGTTGTTTTACTGTATCTCAGTATCCATGACTATAAACAAACCAATATCAACAAGCGTCACTCAACTGAAACGGTAAGATTATACATTATTGCCTAGTCCCAAACTTTTCATTGACATACAAATCCAATGTAGATTTATGCCTCCTTTAATTACAGTTGATTAGTTACCAGCACAATAGCTTTTCAGATAAACTTTACGGTCATTGATGACAAAATCAGAAAATACTCCAAAACACTTTTCTATAGAGCCTTTAATTTTAAACAATCTCCTGTTATCAGAACTAGCTCTTTGTCTTGTGTTATAAGACAATGAGTTTAGCCTGAATTAGTGTCTTTGTCACAAGTCCACGGATTGGAACCTTTTTGCAAAGATTTGTCTGCTCAGCACATTCAGGTGACTAATAATTTCAAATTTTTAAACTGACTATAGAATCATATTTGACTTAAAGGACACAACATAACACAAGGACAACTTAGATATAATTAATATAATAATGCCCATTTTTCTATTTAAAAAAAAAAATTCAAACAAATACAAATATAGGTTTTGGACATAATAATGCGCTCTTTCACTTGTCTTTCTCCATCTTTGGCATCTTACACTGTCCCAATGAAACTCAAAGTACACTTGAGGCGCAGAACCTCTTCGCCTGATAGGCAATGCATGAACAATATCAGTTGATTAGCATTTCTAGTTCCTCCATGTTACATTCCCCACATTCATAGTTTTATTTTCATGGCCATTTCCGGTGAATTTTCAGCTTCACCCATTTATCTTTCCTCCAGATCTCTTTTGTCATTTGCTACCACCTCTCATTCTAAATTACAAATGGAATGATAGTAATTTGACCTCCGTGACTCCTCTATTTTTTAAATTAGTTTGATCTCTAACTTTGATCTCACAGTTACAACACGAGGTGTTTGACCTGAAACATTAACTCTGTTTTTCATTCTACAGATGCTGCTTGACATGCTGAGTATTCCAGCACTTGGTTTTATTCCTGTTTCAGTTGTTTAGTTTGCATTGGATGATAGTTTAAAACCACGTACATTTCTAACTCGATGCTCTAAAAGGCTTTATGCCGGGGGAACATGTAACAAAAATCATTATAAAATTGTATACTCGCCACAGAAAAATTACTGAACAAAGTACTTTATGTTGCAATGGAGCAGCTTAAAAATTATATTGAGACAGTACGTTCTCTTGATCATTAAATAATTGAACAAGTGCAAACGATTAGTTGAGTTTAATAAACAGTCGTGGTCCTGGAAATAGATTCTATGAATAGCCAGATCATACATCTTACACAAGGCAAAGATGTTTCAGTTGTGGAAACATAGAGAAGGTGAGAAATAGATATGCTTGGTTTAAAATAAAATTTCGTGAAATGTAGGTGTCTTTCGCCCAACCTTGACTCCCAAACTCCTTCTTCCAACAAGTAGGTTTCTTCATTATGAAGCTGCGAATACACCTTACTGCAGCTTAGTAAGAGATTAAGAAAGACTACATTAAATACTAATAGCATTTTCCCTTGCAGTCAGTGTTGGCCGCCAAGAAATAGTTAATTGTATCTTGTAATTAAGTGTAACACTTGCCTTTGCCAGAAAACTTTTTTTTAATCTTCAAATGTGCCATTATAATATTTGTTAACCTCAAAACTGCATGCTTTACACTTGTTTTTTTTTAGTTACCTTTTGTTACAAAGGTTCCCACTTTTCAGCATTATTTAATTTTCTTAATACAGTATTTTGCAATTGTATGTATAGACACTTTATTGACTTTCAGTCATTTTTTTCTTCATATACTCAAAATAAACATGCTTTCTTTACAAAATCGCTGCCTTTTCGTGATTTTCATCATTCTTCAGTCAGTTATGCTTTTAGGGATTAGACACGGTGTTCTTTATTATTCATCTCCACCCCAGTTTGAACTCACCAGTCCATCTCATCCTTCAGTGGGAATGGGGGATACAACTGATGAGCACATGTCTGTATACCTTATAACTCTGCACCAATGGCCATTTGGCCATCAAGGAGCAAAGGTAATACGGACAGACTCTCCTGCATCCATCACTTTCACTACATTTTTAGCACTGCAAGATTTTAATTTCAGTTAAGAATCAAAGACACTTTCAAAGGATATTTCAGCATTGTTTTAAGTCGTTCTATTTTACATTTACATAGCTTTTCCTTTATGGCACAAAATGTTATTGTAAGATATTCTGTATTGTTTTGAAACTGCACTTTATATATGTCACATGTTATATGACCCTAACATGCATACACTGCAAGTCTGATTTGTAACCATGTTGCAATTGTTAACATTGAGAAAGTATATCAACCAAAAATCCTAAGTAAGCTGGTCAGTTAAGAATTACTATCATGATCGCCAGTAATTGTTCAGCCATTTCATTTAGATTTTTCTTTCTCCGGTGACTATCATATCTTCCCTCTTTCGGTATAAGAAGAAACTAAGAATATGGCTTATCCCATCACTGTGCCTATTAAAGCATTGAACAATAGTACTCTGAGTCTCTCAAGGTTCGGTCAGGTACTAGTTGTATTATTTTGCTCCAAGAGAGATAAATAAGGAAGCTGAATGATTTACTAACCCTGACTCAATTAGGTAGTGCTGGTAACTGCACTAGATTTTAGTCTGAGATATGCCAGATTTCCTCTTCTGTGAAGTACAAGGGCTGTGGTTTGTGGTGACTGCCAGATATAGATACCACTTCCCCACAATCTATAATCTGCAAATGTAAATAAGCTGCAGTATCATTGGCCTGCATGCCTATTATTTTATTACATATTCCGGCTTTTGTACACGTTTTTGATTTTGATAAAATGTAGTCTGCAATACCTGGACGTATTCAGGAGGTAACTATCAACTAGAACAATGCGGATACAGTAAATACTGTGAAAATTATATCTGAAAGAAACGGATAAAACTGAGTGTAGATTTGAAAGATATGATTGCTTGCTTCAAGAGCGTTTAATTGGCATATGCATAGGACTGTAAAAATTATATTCCTACTTGCTCATGACTTTCAACCATTTTCAGGATGGAGAGGATATGGACAATTTTCTTGGAAGACTAGTTTTCATACAATCCTTCATGAATTAGCTTTCATACCAATGCTTTCATTGTGTTCATATCTGTGCCTTTGTGTGATCCCAAATAACATTCAAGTTGTCTTATTATCCAGAATGACACTATCCCCAATGTTACCCTTTATTGTATCTTTGTCTTAATAACGAGCTCAAAGTAATCAGACTAGCAGCATGCTATGTGCATCTTGACATGCTTACTAGCCATCCTCCTCACCCTTCTCTTCCAGATCCATTTCCTCATGATTTTGTCTGCAAACTGGGCGTACTTGAAGGACGCATGCAAAATGCAAATATATCAAGATCTCAAAACGAAGGAAGAGCAGGAACTGCACGATATCCATGCCTCCCGATCAAAAGAACGACTGAATTCTTACACATAAGAGGAATACAGTCCAACATTTACCAACAGAGCCATTCAACAGATAACCTAGCAGCTGTGACAAATCTATAGGCTGCTGTGTAGTGCAGATATGCAAGAGCAAATTACAATCTACCATGATCAGTTTGCATTCATTCCTGTGTTACAGATCATTTCAGCCCACAAGCCTTTTAGAAAGAGGACTTGATTAACAGTTTCATTCCATTCCATCCTAAATTGCAATGGGGGGGGGGAGGGGGGGGGAGAAAAACAGCATTTGAAGAGTTATTAGTCTATCGGCCCAGCCTTTTGTTTCCCCCTGCACAATTGCAACTACATTATAAGCTAGGTGTACTGCAAGGAAATTAATATTAAGATTGTTAGTAGAAAAAGGAAGCCAATTACTGGAATCCAAGCAGACACTCCCACATGTTTAATAGTCTTGCAGTGGAACCCTTACATTTGCTGTATGCAGTAACCACCTGCTTTATTACTGTGGGCCAGAATTGTTATACATTTCCTATTAAATCTAAAAAGGTTCTAGATAGTTTAAATATACCTTCCTTTTTTAAAATGGTCCCTGCCCAAATATTTTCAGTGTTGCTAATATGCAAATAATAAATAAATATAATCTAACATGTTAACCATCCTTTATCATGCTAAGTTCAATTTTAGAATACTTACCATAGTTGAAGTTAACCACTCATTACGTAGTTTTTAGTTTATTCCCAGTACTATAACGGGAATAGTGTCACATCTGCTACAGTTTCTCTTCAAAAATAGCTTCTTTTTTTTTAACGTGTCAGAATCTTTTTACTAAACATTCTCATAAGATTAAGATGTGCAAAAAACAATTAATGCTTGTAGAATTTAATTTTGTGATTTTTAAACTTTCTGTATCTAACACTATTTAATTGTTAAGTGGTCCGGCAGTAAAATCTTTAGTACTGTTGGCCAGAAAAACATCATTGGACACAAATTCCATCAAAAGTCAACTTGATAGGACTTCCATAACATCCGATTTCTTATTTTGTTTTGTAATTAAAATGTTTAGAATATGCAGCTTTATTTCAAATCAATCTGTAATTTTAACCTGGTTATAAAAATACTTCACAATACATTCAAGAAAACATGAAACAAAGTTCTATTTCTTTTCTGTGGAAGTTTCTATTTCTATTTTTTTTAAATAGTTATGTGCGAACTCATTAACAATTGATTAAAAGCTCGTTCTTATAGACTGTTCAGATGTTTAAAGTAGTCTCATTATACATTTCTAGTATGTTAACGTTTTGTTTTCAAGGCAATACAGGTAAATGTATTGTTGGACAAAAAAGCATGTGGGTATGTTTCTGAAACGCTTTCTTTGAACTAAGAATTAAGGTTGTGTTACTATAACAGAACATTACTGTTTTATTGCTTGAGCAAGCCATTTTTTTTACCCAATGAACTTGTGTGATGTAGAATAATTTTCTGTTACTTACCATTTTTATAGCATGATCAGCAAATTTAGTAATTCCTACTGTAAGTGAAGGCAGCTTCATATAGATCCCTTTAAAATAATTGATAACATTGCAGCTGGTTCCTTCACTATTACAGCTGAAGATGGCAATCAACACTTTTGGTTTGAAGATGTACTAGTTTAAAACTGTTTTACCTCCAGATTTTGTTTTAATATGTCTACCCATCGCCTTCATTGTCACATGTTAACATCACTTCCCTTTTTTTAAACTTCCTTTTCATTTATTTTCCTTTGTCATTGACATATGCCAAGTCAATCGAGATAAACATCAGGTAAACACAAATTTATGGCTGTATGAGCAAATAGTTGAGGACTCGGATCAAAGATTAGATTCTTCCCTCTCAAGATTGTGTTGTTCAGCTAAACATGAGGTTACATTTATTTCCCAAGCATTCTATTGTTTATAGGACTTTTACATAAATATTCATCATTTACTAACACGGTAAGTATTTTTGAAAAACTCAAATTGTGTCTTAAGGCATAAGATTTATAAAATTTCAATAAAACAATTTATTTAACAAAATGTCAAGGTGTAGCTGAATTGCTTTCTGTGCTAGGTCTGTTATAAAGGTCAGCTGCTCGGTGGCAAATTCACCAGAACGTTTCCTCGGTCTCTTCATGTGAAGCTGCAGGACTTTTTAAAAACAAAGAAATGTCATTCAGGCAATCAGCGGGCAGGCACCAGCATTCACTTCAGACACAGTCCTCAGTAAAACTGTTTTTCTGGTTAAGTTCAGTAAATCCCAAAAGCTCGAGCTACTGAGCTCATCCCTGAAGAACCCAATACGTCACCCATTCCTTCTTTCCAGAGATGCTGCCTGTCCCACTGAGTTACTCCAGAATGCTGCCTCACCAACGTCTTATTGTGCATGGACACTACATGCTGGAGTAACCAGCGGGACAGAAATGTCACCAATTCCTTCTCTCCAGAGATGCTGCCTGTCCCACTGAGTTACTCCAGCATTTTGTGTCTTTCTTCGGTTTAAACCAGCATCTGCAGTTCCTTCCAACACACACTGATCTCATTTGATAGGAGAAGGCTTGGTGCCACCACAAATTAGATAAAATGTGAGCATGCCTCATGCCGCGCTGCTCTTGCACAACTAGGGGCTGTAACCTAGAGAATTCAATGAAGGCTCACAGAAAGAACTCAATTTGTCACGGGAGGCACAAATGTTGTTTATAACAAAGAAATAGGGGAAGAAAAAGAAAATCTCAAGCAGAATAAAATGCCTCATCAACTTCTATCTGTCAACATGGTGTAAAATCATTAGAAGATAGAGCAAAGGCAATTCATAGTAATTTAAATACTTTTGAAATATTTCTGAATGTCTGCCCAGCACTGTCCTCAGCTTTGGCAACTCTCAAAGACTGTCAGTGGAATTTTATGGGTGATGTTTCTTCATTGGCAAAGACCCAGATTTACCAATACCAGGCACCTTGACCAAGGGAAGAGCAGGACACGTGAGATAGTCTGTCTGCCTCTGGACAAGATTAATGTGTGCATGAGGGATCCAAATCACTAAGACCTAGCCTGACTAATTATAGAGACATCTTTCTGTTGGCAAGCTTCCTGGTTCTAAAGCAAAATGCTAAACAGACATTATGGGCAACCTTTTGGGTAACTTCGGATAACTTTATCACGTTTAAAAAAAGAAATAATGCTGAAAACGACACAAGCCTCTGATAGTCAATATTCATTCTAATCATATTTACAATGGGTAAATTATGGAAAAGGGGAGAAATATCTTTATAACATGCTGAAGAAGTCATGTTTTGTCATTACCTGCCAATTTTCCCATCAGACAGTGTTTGGAATAAAGAACTCTCATCTCCCACGTCCTTCTTCGAACTCTGTGAAGAATATTTTGTTAATCATTGGATTATAGACGAGCCACTGTACAATACGGCTTTGCTGCACCCTTCCATTCCTCTAGGTTTCACCACATGTTCATGCCCATTTGTATTTGGGTATTGGGGTACTCAATTGGGAACTTGGGATAGTTAATGGAAGTGTCTTGAGGGCATCAATATTATGGTCAAGGAGGCGCTGAAGGTGTATGAAGGTAGTCAAAACTCCTGGGCTTGATCGGATATATCCAAAAATACTGTTGGAAGATAGTCGGAAATTGCAGGTGCCTTGGGTAAGATATACGAGTTATCATTAAATATGGGTGAGGTGCCAGAAGACTGGAGGGTAGCAAATGTTGTGCCTCTACTTAAGATGGACTGCAGGGAAAACCCTGGGAAATATAGACCATTGAGTCCAACATCTGTGAACGAAACATACAAAACCATGCTGACTATCCCAAATTAGCCCTTGTCCATTTAAATACATGGATAACTTATCACCCAGAATAATCTGCTGCAACCTAGCAGTAAAGTATGTTGTGTGACATCTGAATTAACTGAAATATCGGATGAAATATTTGGGGAAATCCCTGTGACCTGCGTGGGTTTTCTCTGAGATCTTTGGTTTCCTCCCACACTCCAAAGACATACAGGTTGGTAGATTAATTGGCTTTGGTATAAATGTACATTGTCCCTAGTGTGTAGGATAGTGTTAACGTGGGGGATCGCTGGTCGACGCGGACTCGGTGGGCTGCAGGGCCCGTTCCTGTGCTGCATTCGCTAAACTAAACTGTAGTCTGTCGTGTTTTCTAGGGTGGTCCCTACTTATGCCTTCCATAATTTTATAAACTTCCTTCAGCCTATGATGGTCCAGAGAGAACAATCCAAGTTTGTCCATCCTCTTTCATGAGGGTGCAGAAGAGTTTCACTAGGATGTGGCCAAAATCTGAGAGTATCATTTATCATACTCTCCATTCGCAGAAATATCCTGGTGAAGCTTGGCTGCACTCTCTTCAAAACCTCAACATTCTTCCTGTAATTCGGTGACCAGAACTGCACACAATGCTCCAAAGTGGCCTAATCAAATGTTCATATAGCTGCAACATAACATCCTGATTTATATTCAAAACCCTGACCGATGAAGGCAAGTATGCCGTATGCCTTCTTTACCATCATATCTACCAGTTGCCAGAGAGCTATAGACACACTCCAAGATCCCTCTATGCATCAATGCTCCTTAAGGTACTGCCATTTATTACAAAAACTCCTTTTACATTCGACCTCCGAAACGACAGCACCTCACGTTTGTCTGGATTAAATTCCATTAGCTATTTCTCTGCCCATATTTCCAACTGCTCAATATACTGCTGAATCTTTTGACAACTTTCCTCACTATCTGAAACTCCATCATCTGCAAACACAATAATAAGCCCAACTATATATTTTCCCTGTGGATTCCAGCAAGCCTGACATCAGTCTGAAGAAGGGTCTCGACCCGAAATGTCACCTATTCCTTCTCTTCAGAGATGCTGCCTGACCCACTGAGTTACTCCAGCATTTTGTGTCTACCTTTCATTTAAAGCACCATCTTCCATTCTTTCCTACACATTTAGTCTGCTCCACTGCGGTATGTCTCCTCAAGGTATGTCTACTTTGAAGAGGTTCTCCTCCTGTCTCTGTCCAGAGTTCAGCAACATCCTCTCTCACTGCTCGCCACTCTGTGATTCCTCCTTCCCTCCGACTCTACCACCACGTCTTAGCCCAGACCTGTTACCACTGCTACGTTTGTTTTCTCGGGACCTGCCTGCGCCTCCATCTTTTACCTTGTGGATTCCAGCAAGAATGACATCAGTCCGAAACGTCACCCATTTCATCTCTGTAGTGATGCTGCCTGACCCACTGAGTTACTCCAGCATTTTTTTGTCCACCTTACATATTTTATCAAATTGTTTCTATATATCACAACAGAGGGCCCAGCACTGATCCTTGCAGAACATCACTGGGCACAAGTCTACAATCAAAATAACACCACTCCACTACCAGCCTATGCCTTCTATGGCCAAACCAATTATGAATCCAATCCATCGAATCTCCATGGATCCGACGAGCTTTAATCTTCTGGAACCATGTGGAAAGCTTATCAAAGTCTGCATATTCATTGCCCCACTTTCAACAACCATCTTTGTCTCAGTTTATAAGACATGATCTCCTCGCACAAAGCTATGATCTCTAATAAGTCAATGCTTTTCAAGATGCAAGTAGATCGCGTGGCTAAGAATTTTTTTTCCAATAACGTCCCTACTGCTGATGTAAGGCTCACTATAATTTCCTGGTTTGTCCCTATAGGCCAACTATGGAAATGAAGAGAAATATCCATTGTTAAAATTGGTAAGTAATAAAACAGCCTGGGTCTATAATGCAGCAGTTTCTAAGATAAAATAAAAATTGAATTGAACATACTGATTTAAAAGCTGGCCAACTCGCAAGAAAAATATCACTCCCACCACTTCCCCACCCATAAACCTGACATTGATCCATAAAGCCAGAAGATTTACCTCATCCTGCTGTTGTTCGTCTCCCTTCTGCTGCTGAACTAGTTTCATATATTTTTCCAACAGGTCTGCACTTGAAGCAGGTAATTCTACAATTTCTGGAGTCTGTCTGTCCGGGCTTTGTCCGCCTTGGTCCATCACTGGCTTTTCCTCCTTAAAGTTTGCATAAACTTCAAAATGTTACATGGTGGGTCATTAGGATCTCAATAATGTTATTATAGGACAGAACTTTTCAGGATAAAAAGGGATTGGGTGGAATCCTGCACATCTATACACATACACACACACAACAAAGGCCAACGACAACCTACAAATACCTCAGATCCCAGCACGAGTAGGCCATTCGGCCCTTCGAGCCAGCATCGCCATTCAATGTGATCATGGCTGATCATCCCCAATCAGTACCCCGTTCCTGCCTTCTTCCCATATCCCCTGACTCTGCTATTTTTAAGAGCCCTATCTCGCTCTCTCTTGAAAGCATCCAGAGCACCTGCCTCCACCACCCTCTGAGGCAGAGAATTCCACAGACTCTCTGTGAGAAAAAGTGTTTCCTCGTCTCCGTTCTAAACGGCTTACTCCTTATTCTTAAACTGTGGCCCCTGATTCTGGACTCCCCCAACGTCGGGAACATGTTTCCTGCCTCTAGGGTGTCCAAACCCGTAACAATCTAATATGTTTCAATGAGATATCCTCTCATCCTTCTAAACTCCAGAGTGTACAAGCCCAGCCGCTCCATTCTCTTTCTGCTGTGTATCCATCCATTTATACTCATGGCCACTTTCTGCTATTTATTTATCCGTTGGTTTTCACAGCCAATCTGCCCTAACTTTTCATACTTGCTTTTCAGTGTCTTTACTTATGTGTGAATGAGTTTGTGGTCAGTCCGTTTTTTTTCAGGCACTGCTCTGAAATGCTTTCCATGAATAGCGAGGCTCATCCATAACATACAAGAACAATATTCAAAATGGGCAATAGGCTGATATAAAATGGAGATATTGCACATTGGAAAATATTACCATGTTTTCCTGCTCTTGTAATTCCAGTTCCGTCCCTTCTTTTTCCCGTGATCCCTGGATTTCCAGACATTGATCCTCTTTATCCCTTTGTATCTGATCCTCCCACACGTTTTCTTTCAGCCTTTGATTATCCTCGTCTTCTTTGCTTTCTCCTTCGTCTTCCCCGATTTCCCTCTCTTCCTCGTTGCTTTCTTCTTCATCTTCTCTGCATTTTCTCTCATCTTCAATCCATTCCATTTTACCTGTACACCATAAAAGTCTTATTAGGAGTCACATAGATGGATCACTTTCTTTTCTCAAGTTGAACTTGAGGTTATTATGTTCATTCTAAGGACCAAATAGATGACTTTTTGTTGATATCAAAGGACAGGAAACTCATATTTATGCCATGAACACATGAGGAAAATACAACTACTGTTTTTAATGAGTAGGAAGGATCTGCAGATGCTGGTTTACATTGAAGATAGACACTAAATGCTGGAGCAACTCAATGGGACAGGCAGCATCTCTGGATAGAAGGAATGGGTGACGTTTTGGGTCAAGACAACAAGGGTCTCTGTGGGTTTGAATTGTAATGTGACCTAGGTCCAAGTAGCATGCTTGGTTATCAACATACAAGATGAACCCATGCTTGCATTACTGCAACTTATAACATTGCAAAGATATTTTTCTGCCAGAACATGATGCCGAATTTTATAAGGAAAATCCCTGAACCAAAGAAACATTGAAGAATCACAAGCCACTTGCTTGGAGAACGTCACTATAAACGAAGTTGTTTTATGACTGTTGGCAGACGAATTTCCCTCCTGGGATAAATAAAGTTCTATCATATTGTATCGTATGTAACATGCTGTTTCTTTAAACCCCTTTCAGCAGTGCAATGAAATTGGCAGCATTAACTGTTCTTGCTATTGTTTAGCAAGAGGTTGTGAGTCATGGCGTTGGCTGCATTAGTCTCCTATCTGACAAACTGGCTAAGAAATTACTACTAGCTTGAGATAACCAAGGATGCAAGGTCCATGTCACATTTGGTTGACAAAACAGATAGCTAAACCTCAGAAATGCAAGTCTTAGCACGTAATAACGACTGACCATATCCATTTTAATGCATTAAAGGCCTTTCAAAAACAAAAAATCAATGACATGATTGCTGTTGTCATTGCATAAAGATCGTCCTGACATTCTTTCACCAAGACTCCATCATTACATTACTTCTAATATATTGAAACATCCAAAGCATTCTCATCTTACTTGATCTACATCACAAAATCCAATAAGATACAAAATACTGGAGTAACTCAGCGGGACAGGCAGCTTCTCTGGAGTGAAGGAAAGGGTGACGTTTCAGGTCGAGACCCTTCTTCGGTCTAAAGATGTAAACCAGCATTTGCATTTCCTTCCTACACACTCTTATCACAATATTTAATGTCAAGTTATTCACAAGGTTCATTTATTGTCACATACTCCAATTGGTGTAGTGAAATTCAAGTTGCCATTGCAACACATTAATTAGAATACAACATAGCATTATAAAGAAATTTACCATAAAACATAAAAACATCCCCCCACAATGGTTCTCACTGTGAGGGAAGGCCCAAAGTCCAGTCCCCTTCCCCTTGTCCACCCATAATCAGGCCTATTGAGGCCTCCGCTGTCACCCCTACGCGGCCCGATGTTTCAGGCCCTTCCCGCCGGGTGATGGTGCTCCGGCGTCGGGGGAACCCTCTCAGAGGCTTGGGACGCCTGGAACGGCCGCATCCATTCAGCACCTCAACAGCACCACCTCAGGCAAAACACCGCCTTATGGATTCAACTTTAACAACTTCACACACTGACTGTATTCCCATTTCTCCCGACCAATCTCTTGCATAGCCACATTGCATCTTACCATCTACTTTTATCTTGCACTATAGTCCATTTTAATTGATTTCTCCTGTCTTTCACCTTACCTTTTGCACTTCCCCAGCCTCTGGAAATTTACATTTTTGGCAAAAGGCTATTGACCTAAAATGTTTATTCTTCATCTCAACTGATGCTGCTAATCTGCTGATTATTTCCAGACCTTTCTGTTTTTTATTTCCAGCAACTCCAGTATTTTGTCTCCGTATAATTATCTTCATATTCAAAAGCCACGTGTGAGTTATGCAACGTATGGGCCCAAATTCTTGCGAAATATGGTTTAGTTTAGGGATACAGCGTGGAAACTGGCCCTTCAGCCCACTGATTCTGTGCCAACCAACAATCATCCATACACGAGTTCTGTCCCACACACTAGGGACAATGTACAGAAGCCAATTAACCTACAAACCTGCACATCTTTGGAATGTGGGAGGAAACTGGAGCACCCGGAGAAAATCCACGCAGTCACGGGGAGAACTTACAACGTTTAAAAAAGAACTGCAGATGCTGTAAAAATCGAAGGTAGACAAAAATGCTGGAGAAATTCAGCGGGTGAGGCAGCATCTATGGAGCGAAGGAATAAGTGACGTTTCGGGTCGAGACCTTTCTTCTGGGAAACCTTATGGATGGCACCTGTAGTCAGTATCAAACCTGAATCTCTGTTGCTGTAAGGCAGTAGCTTTACCATTGCCCTGCCTGATAAAATTCATAAATTAAATCATAAAAGGTATTGTAAAACATATCTTAGGTGCCAGCCATTTTGCCTCATTAATTTCTATTTACTTGAACCTTAGATCCACTTACAGTCCCCTAGTGAATGTATTGGACACTCGTTTACACTAGTTCTATGTTATCCCACTTCTGCATCCATTCACTAAGTACCAGGGACAATTTCCAGAGACCGATTAACCTAATAAATCCGCACGTCTTTGGGATGTGGGGGCAAACCGGAGCGTCCAGGGGAAACCTATATGGTCGCAGGAAGAACGTGCAAATTTCATGAAGACAGCACCCGGGGTCAGGATCGAACCTGGATTTCTGCCGCGATGAGGCAGCAGTTCTACCAGCTGTACTCTCATCTTCAGGGAAAAACTTCCAATAATGGGTAAGTAATAGTTGCCTCTCAAAAGTTTGAAAACTGAAATCTCATGAATACTAGAAATAATGTGTGGAAACATTATTAATTAAGTCAGCATAACACGGCAACCAAACAATAAATAACTAATGCACATGGAGTTGCCTTTGAGCCATTTCCTAACAAGGTTGAAATACTAAACAATCCTGGCATAAATCTGGGTACATTGCAGCACATTTTTTTTGTATGTGTTCTGTACCTTAACACCACTTTGGAATTCGATGATATAAACATACTTGTAATTAAGTTGGTTAACAAAATATAGCAGAGACATTACGAGTCAAAAGTTGCCCAGTTTTCAAATCTTCTGAATCCATTCAGCCTGTGGAAGCTAAGCAGTGAAAGACTCCACATTAGATAATTTCAGTCTGAAGAAGGGTCTCGACCAGAAATGTCGCCCATTCCTTCTCTCCAGAGACGCTGTCTGTCCCGCTGAGTTTCTCCAGCATTGTGTCTATCAGATAATTTCCTACATTTTGAAATTGTATGAAAATATCCCATTTGAGAATTATTTATCTTCTCTTATAATACCCTTGAAGGAAAGCACAGCAGAATATTGTTAAAGGATATTAATAATAAACTTCAAAGATCAATTGAAAATATTAAGAATATAGACCTCTCCCATTTTAACAAGGGGCATTAAAGCAGCCTACATTCTGACACAACATACCACAAGATGGCAGGAAACTCACATGCATCTGCTGGAGTGGAAATTATATTTTGGCCTTGTGAAGAAACAGAGCCTTTATCCCCGTTTTCATGCCACCACTGGGATACATTCTTATTAAGCGTTGAAATGCCTTCTTGCACTGTAAGAAATACACAATAGGCTCTTTGTTTGATCTTTATAATGACACAGAAAATGCGCAAGTAGAAGCAACCAACAGCCACAAAATATTAATTTTGACCAGGTTCATTGTTTACTCATTAAAAGACTTGTTTGTCATTATTTTCTCAAGCAAGATTTGGATTTTAATTTTCAATAAACATCTGATGATAAAAACTCCTCAAAAGGTTTAACTGCCTGGGAAACCGGAAAATGTATTTCACTCGTTAACCAACGTAAATATTGCTGGACATCTGTCTTGCAAGTCTCCAGAGAAAAGCATTTCCTTTTAATTACTCTCAAATGTCTGCAAGTTTATTTCAGGAGTAGCACATCTGTGTTTGCCTTTACATTTCCTTTAAAATGTTAAATCTATAAAGATTACCCTTGCAACTTCAGTAAGAATGGCCAGATTCTCAAGAGGCTGCTAGATTGAACCTTTAGCCGCAGACATTCAGTCACCCCGGCCTTCATTGAACACGGATTGCCAGTTCCTCACCAGCTGCCTGATGAGGTAATGAACCGCTGCAACCTTGCAATTTAAGAGCGATGAAAAACAAGAGGGAAAGTTCATGTCAAATAATTATGCTGACTGCTATCCCAGAGTCACTCACAATCCTCCTTGTTAAAGCAGGAAGAAGATGGCAGGGCCAGTCATTAGGGAGCTAAGAAAACTGAGGAAAGTGCAGTTTTCCCAGTTTTTTTTAGCTCCCTAATGACTGATCCAACCATCATACTTCCTGCTTTAACGAGATAGTGAGATAGTGAGTGACACGGGGATAGCAGTCAGCGTACTTACTTTTTATCTTGCTAGACGCATACACTAGAAGACTAAATTAATTTAATATTTTGCATCATCCCTATGTATGATTCAATTGCTTCCTTACGTTTTTTATTTAGTTTAGTTTTTAGTCTCTAGATACAGCCCTTCGGCCCATCCACTCTGAACCGTCCAGCGATCCCCGCACATTAACACAATCTTACACTAGGGACGATTTTTTAAAACATTTATACCAAGCCAATTAACCTACAAACCTGTACATCTTTGGAGCATGGGAGGAAACCGAAGATCTCGGAGAAAACCCACGCAGGTCACGGGGAGAAGGTACAAACTCTGTACAGACAGGATCGAAGCTGGGTCTCTGGCGTTATAAGGCAACAACTCTACCGCTGCACCGCTGTGCCGTCCCCGATTTAAAGAATATCATTAAAAATCCAATTGTCATCCAAGTACATTGCAGGTGATAATTTCGCACTCTGCACGGGAACTGTTGTAATTCGGGCATTTTGTGGAATTACATCCCCGAACACAAATAGTTAAACAGGGAAGTAAGAAAAACTCAATGCGAAAGTACAGCTGTTAAAATTCACAAAGCATAATCATTATATTGTGGCGTTCTGTGTCAGTGACTCGTAAATGAAGAACAGATATCGATACTCAAGGAAACAATGCACCCATGAACTGATCGAAAAAAAAAACCTTTTGCAGCAATTAACAACCTAGGCCAATGTTACGAGAAAATAGAGAAACAAAGCATGTCTAGTATATAAAGCCCAAATCGATATTCTGGCAACAGAAACATGAAGGAAATCATGAATGCAACAAGGAGTGAAAGAAAACAAATCTTTATGCTGGAGCATCCTAGGCTTTTGGAGTTCTGCATCATGCAGCAATAACGAGAAAAAATACTTCCAGGATCTACAGAAATAAGCCACTTGAGCAGTGAGGAGAAGTGCTGGCAGTGCATGTGCAGAGCTCTGGAACAAAAACTGCAATCCCCATAGATGGACTCAGCAAAGTGCAGTAATGAGAAACAGATTACACAAATACTTCATATTTAGTGGCTAAGAATGTTAATTGCCAGTGATCTCGAGGACATGAGTAATATGGAGGCAGTAGTCCCCCACAAGCTGTTGTGTGCTCAATTTGGAGACACCATCTGGAATAACGAATCCAGGGATACCACAGGAACCTTTGTGGTTAATCCATCCACTGAAATAGGCATAGTAAATTTCATTGAAATAACAAAGGAGCTAAGAAAAAGCCTCAGGAGGAGGTGAAATATGTATCTGCTACAACTGTGCCAGGGGCAGCCAAAAGCTCCAGATTGGACCTGGGGAAATAAAATTCCTACAGACGTTCCCATTGTGCCCTGCAGCACCAACAAAGAGATGATCGGCTGTTAATAAAGGTAATACAGAAGGCAGTAGGAGATCTAATGTGTGCAATAGGGAGCACTCCTTCTGACCAGAGTAATACGCAATGAAGAGCCAGGCACAGTCTTAATAGCTACGTTCACTTTCATAAGATCATAAGTGATGGGAGAAGAATTAGGCCATTCGGCTCATCAAGTCTACTCCGCCATTCAATCGTGGCTGATCTCTCCGACCTAACCCCACTCTCCTGCCATAACCTCGGACACCCGTACTAATCAAGAATTCGATAATTAGGGAAGACTGTGCATTAAGACTGAAAGATGGGGGGGGGGGGGGGGGTCAACAAAATACATAGTTTACAGAACAGTGACTTGCACAGAAAATCCCATATCCTCAACATGCCCTGTTGAATTCCCTGTACTTTATTGAACAGGCCATGATACTGAGGCATCTCAGCAGTAACATTTTAAGGTTACACTCCTTCATCGATTAATTCCAGGAAAATACAAATAGAAAGTACTAAATAGCTTTAGTTCTTGGGATTGATGAAAAAAGGTGCGTAACCAGGATGGGCACGGCAGAGGCAAGCTGAAGAGAATGACTCCAATACGGGCTTAAAGCCTTTGGAATGAGAAGTTATCCAGGATTGTGCTGCCATGGCATCATTTATTCCTTAAAGATGGAAAAATGAAAAACTATACTCTGAATATTATAAACTTTTAAAGAAATTTGAGCAGGACCTGCAGATGGCTCTTGGCAGGACATTAAATAGAAAGCCATTTGTTGTTACAGATGTCCATCACTGATGCTTACAGTGACGTACTCATGTCAGAAATGCATGGCAGCCAGCAGCTGCGGCCCCTGGTTTTTACATGATGCTGCCTGATCCGCTGAGTTACTCCAGCAATTTGTCTTAGTTTCATGTCAAACCTATGCTGATGGCATCCGCCTTAGGTGGTTGAGGGGGGATAGTCCAAATATTACAAACACACTTGTTAACAGTGTACTGAGTAAGGAAAACCTTTAAGTGACAAGTCATCAACTAGACATTTTATGTTTCAATGGTTAATGCCTTGAATAAAGCAGAAATGAATGCAGAAGGAAACAGGCAGGCATATGAATTTATGTAGGCAAAAACATTTTTTTATAGTTTAGAGATATATTGGGGAAACAGACCCTTTGGCACACCGAGTCCACACTGACCAGCGATCCCCACACATTAACACTGTAGATCAATCACCATTAGGCCATTCAGCCCATCAAGTCGACTCCGCCATAGATTACATCAGCTAATAGTGACTGATCCACAAACACCACCCTACACACACTAGGCATACTAGGGACAATTTTACATTTATACCAAGCCAATTAGCCTACAAACCTGTATGTCTTTGGAGTATGGGAGGAAACCGACGATCTCGTAGAAAACCCACGCACGTCACGGAGAGAACGTACAAACTCCGTACAGGCAAGCACCCGTAAGTCAGGATCGAACCAGTGTAAGGCAGCAACTCTACCGCTTTGCCGCCATGCCGCTCTGGGACCCATTTAGGAAATGCTCATGGGCTCCAGCTTCAGGAATATTTTGATCTTGTAGTACCGCATCTGATGCATTTTTAAGCTTCCATGTTAAAAATCACATCACTAAGACTGTAGATCCACATCACGCTGAGCGGTGGAATGCATTGGACCAGATTTACTCTTGCAATTCAGTCTTTCATTCCCTCATGAAGTAATTGCATATCCCAATATAATTCTTTCCAGGTCTACAAAATCCCTTCTGATTCTTTTAACAAATTGGTGGAGATGATTCTTGTCTACACTCTCCTCCCTTATCCACCAATTTTACAAATCTAGTGGCAAACCAGAGCGTGCATTATCCAGTTCCTTGAAAGCTAAAAAGGTTTCTTGAATTCACGAGTTTTCCTTTCCTTCCCCTTCTTAGATTAGTCTAATACATGCAATTCACCTGACTTCCCATTACACTTTTTTTGTGTGATCAGTGATCCAGGTTTTAGATATAGATTTGGACCAGAGTTTTCTTTTTATCTGTAAAATTCTACAGACCAGTCAGTTTTTCCCAAATCAAATATTTAACTTACTGATTTCACATTGATCATCTGGTTGATCGAGTCGTTCTTTAAACCTTGGAAATGTTGAAGGCATGGACACAGGATTATCCATCTGATTATTTTCTGACCTGCAAGTTAATTAGAAAGAAAAACAAAATCACGGAAGATATTCACTGCTATTAAAGTTGCCAGAGTAAAAAGTTCAGTTTCTCTTTTCCAGTATAAAATTGTGTTAAAATATTCATCCCAACAAATATCGTTTGCCTGATTTAGTAAAGATGCAATGATTGTACTTTACACCTTCAAAAATAAAACTATATGTGTGGATTCCCAATTAAGAGTTAATACATCTGAGTGAATATTAATATATTTTACTGCAATAAGGTAAGACTTGGTATCAATCTCCCTCACTCCAAATATTTTAAGGATGAATATTAGATGTAATTTTTTTTTAATTAATTGAGCCAATGAATGGAAGCTTTGAAATGTAAAATCAGATTATTAATAAATGACTGTAGTGTTTGGCACGGTGGAATGATCATCAGGGATGGAAATTCCACCACAAAACAACGATGAACAGGAAAGGGCCACACTGTCTCCCAAACAATTTGAATTTTTTTTTTTAGTGTCAGTCTTCACAGTGGAAGACACCAGCGATGTGTCATAAATTCAAGAAAGTCATGGCCCACAAGTCAGTGGAGTTGCTGTTACTAAGCAGAAGGTGCTTGGGAAACTGAAAGGTCTGAAGGTGGGAAAAGTCACCGAGATCAGATGGACGACACCTCAGGGTTTTGAAAGAGCTAGGTTTAGAGATTGTGGAGGCAGTAGTCATGATCTTCCAAGAATCACGAGTCAGGAGTGGTCCCAGAGGACTGGTAAACTGCAAATAATACTCTGCGGTTGAAAAAGGGAACGAGGCAAAAGTTGGTAAGATTTTAGAGTCCATTGGTAGTAGGACTAAAGGTGTGGTCTATCTTCTAAATGGGGAGAGAGTTCAGAAATTGGAGGTGCAGAAGGACTGGTGCATGATTCCCAAATGGTTAATTTGCAGGTTCAATAGGTAGTAAGGAAGGGAAATGCAACGTTATCATTCATTTCGAGAGGACTAGAATATAAAAACAGGGATGTAATGCTGATGCTTTATCTGGCACAGGTCGGACCGCATTTGGAGCATTGTGAGAAGGTTTGGGTTCCATATCCGAGATGGTATGTGCTCGATCTGGAGAGGGTCCAGAGGAGGTTTTTACGAGAATGATCCTGGGACGATTGGGTTCACATACAATAAGCACACAGGCCCAGAGCCGTCACACATGCTGTTGTTTTGAAGGATGAGGGGGAACCACATTGAAGCTTATCGAATAGTGAAAGGCCCTTATAGAGTGGATGTGGAGAGGATGTTTCCACTCGTGGTGAAGTCTTGGACCAGACGGCGCAACCTCAGAACTTAAAGGACATATATTTCGAAAGGAGATGGAGGAATTTCTTTAGTCAGAGGGTGTTGAATCTGTGGAATTCATTGCCACAGACAGTTGTGGAGGCAAAGTCATTGGGTATTTTTAAAGGGGAGATTGGCAACTTCTTGATTAGTAAGGGTGTCAAAGGTTATGGGGAGAAGGCAGGAGAGTGGGGTGAAGAGGAGAAGATAGATCAACCATGATTAAATGGCAGAGCACACTTGATGGGCTGAATGTCCTATGATATTCAACGTCCTATGACTTATGAACATGATCTTAAAGCTAGTAAGAATTTCTGGCAGTCAGACATGGCTGTGGAACATAGACTCCTGCAAAGACTGCCCCTCGGATGTCAAGCAACTGAAAATGCAGCAATTGTAGGGTTTGAAATATTAAATGCCAAACTATTTCAATGTTGTCAAACTACTTCAAGTGTGCAATGAAAATAAAAGGATGACATGAAATAAACATTATCTTAATTCCTATCACTGTTCTGCTCTTAGCCACTCCAGTTACAGTCAGTATACAGTTAAAATCAAAAGCTGACCTACAAAATAGAAATAGGGAGACAGAAATAGAAGATGCAGGAGAAGGAGAAGAACCCATTGTCATACAGTTCCACCTAATAAGCAGATGCTTGGAAGCAGGATCCTAGGGTGAAAATGCAGCTGTGTAGAATTAGAAGTATAAAATGCCAAAATAATTTAATTTTGAATGTTGTAAAACAATTTAGAGTATAAAATGTTCAAAATCTTTGATTCAAGTAATTTTAAATTTTACCGGTACAAAAATCAGAAAAATAATTGGGCTCACCTTAAACAGCAAATAAATGTAATTGTTTTTTGTGTTAGTGCACTGCCAATATCAGATTAAGTAATGAGAATGAGGTAGAAATATGGGACATTTTCTTACTGCGAAAATGAGATGGATAGTTTATGCTCTATTTGTTAACTTCAAAAGATATAGTCTACTAGTAATGCTTAGTCATTCACTGCATTCCATTTGTTCCCCTTGAATCGCCATTTAGAGTGAAAGGAGGAAAGTCAGAAGGCTATCAAACAAAGTTAACTTGGTTTGGTAAAAGAAAAATGGGAGTCAAGGGGTGAGCACAGAAAAGTAGAATTGAGGTTGATTAGATAAACCATGATCATAATGAATAGCTGAGCAGACTTCTGAGGCCCACTAGCCATCTCCTGTCCCTGGTTCATACTTTGGTTGTCCTACTTACTACATGGTTTAAAGCACAATTGGGATGTTTTATTTAGTCGACACTACAGAATAATTTACAAAAAAACTTAGGAACATCTGTTGAATATGATTTTTACCTTTCATTCGCAGCACAGATGATGGATAAAGGACAATTTGCTGTATTGACAACTTGAAAATCACAGGGTTGTACTTCACTGGTTGTAATTGATGACTGATGTTCTGATACACCGGGAACACAGGCCATAAATGATCCATCCTCACCTTTTTAAAACAAAACATGTATTTATAAGTACACATTCAGGTTGTTAATAGCTATTTCTAAAATGCTTAAACACTTCAGGATAAATTAAGGATACTTAAAATGATTAAAATATATAGTCTAGGTAATAATAATTTATTTTCCTTCATTCCAAATAAAACCTCTCCTAAAAAGGAAAAAGATCTAGTCATAACTTGCTAGGCAATCTATAAACAAGCATTTTTCATTTTATTTTCATTCCAATTACGTTTTATTGGTAGAAAGTCAAGATTACAAAGGATGCAATAATACTATGACAAGTAGAAGTGGTGGCTTTGCAATAGAACAAAAAAAAAGTGGTTATGAATATATTAGTACAATTCAGGAATAAAACGGAAATGCAAAAAATGTTGAGCAAAAAAGAAACTATTTGCTTTCAGATCAATATATTTCTGGTGCAAGATCTTCAACCTAAACCATTAACTCTGTTTCCCTCACCAAAGAACCTGCTTGACCCACTGAACATTTCCAGCATATTCTGTTTTTGTTTCACATTTTCCAGCATCTGATGTTTTTTCTTTGAAATATAGCTCAGATGTTCAACTCCTTGAACACAAACCCATATGAAGATATCCAGTGAATCTGTACAAATACCATTTGGCTTCATTTCAGTGCAATTAAGGATTATGTTTAATTTGTTGCATTCTTGCATGCAGATAGTCTAGATCGCGTAGTTTTCACAGATAAAATAACAGCAGAGGCAGACAATAACTTTAAAAGGTTGACCCCCAGGTTCTAATTTTGCCCCCCCCCCCCAGGTTCCTATTAATCTTTCCAGCCCAAAATTGTTACCTATAGTGAAATAAGCCTGAAAACTGGTTTAATTAATTTGCAGACAGGATTCACAAGCACATTGCCATGACTGGGGTGCTTGAGTTATAAGGATAGACTGGATGGGCTGGACCTGTTTTCTCTGGGTAAAGGGGACCTTATCAATGTTTATTAAACCATGAGAGGCTGAGATAAGATGAATTGTCACAATCATTTTTCCCAGGATAGTGGAGTTTAAAACTAGAGGGCATAGGTTTAAGGTGAGAAGGGAAAGATTTAAATGGCAGAATAGACTTTGATGGGCGGAATGGCCTAATTCTGCTCCTATAAAGTGGCATAAATTCAGATGTATTCAATAGGCCATGGTCCAGAGACGACAATAGATAGTTGTTAATGCATCTGGTGAACATTTTGTTGAATCTGTCTATGCCTCTCATATAAAAGTATGAGAGCCATCAATAGGATAGACAGTCAGAATCTTTCTCCCAGAATGGAAATGTCTAAAACTTAAATGTCATTATCTTATTAGGCCATAGCTTTGGCAGAGAGGGGCAAAGTTTGTGCAAGGCAATTTTTTTATATTTTGAGAGTGATGAGACAGATAATGGCATTTAAGAGGCTTTTAGATAGGCAGACAGATATGCATGCAAATGAAGGGATATAGATCATGCAGAGGCAGTGGAGATTAGTTTAACTTGACATTAAATTTGGTACAAACATTGTGAGACAAAGGACCTGTTCCTGTGCCATACTATTCTATGAACAGGAGTTCAAGGTAAAGTAAAATCTGCTAGAGAAGGGGTATGGAAACTTGCTGAATTGTGCCGGGATTGGTGAGGATGGGGTGATAATTTCATGATGGTAGTGAGGATCCAATTATTGTTCAATGCAAGAAGCACTCAGAGTCATACAGCTCAGAAACAGGCTCTTCAGCCTAACTTGCCTATGCCGACCAAGGTGCCCCATCTACACTAGCCCCATTTGTCCGTATACTGCCCATTTTCCTATAAGCCTTTCCGATCCATGCATCTGTCAAAATGCCTTTTCAATGTTGTTACTGTTTCTGTCTCAATTACCTCCTCCGGCAGCTCATTCCATATTTCCCTCACTTAAATCGTTCCCCTCTCACCTGTCCTCGGGATCTAAATTCCCCATCTCTGGGTAAACACGCTGAGCATCTAGCCTATCTATTTCCTTCATGGCTTTATACACCTCAACAAGATCACCTCTCATCCTACGCTGCAAGGAAAAACAATCAAAGCGTGTATCAGGCCTCCAGTCCGAAAAACAACTATCACCCTCTCCTTCCTTCCATGAAGTCAGTTTTTTAATCCATTCAGCTAGGTCTTTGGATCCCATGCGATATAACCTTCCAGTGCACACAACCAGGTGGAACCTTGTCCATTGCCTTGCTGAAATCCATATGTACAACGTATACACCTCTACCCTCATCCATCTTTTTGACCCAGAAACAGGCTCTTCAAAAAACTCAGATTTGTGTGACACGATCTCCCTCACACAAAACCATGCTGACTATCCCTATTCAGCCGAAAATGCATGTATATCTTATCCCTCAGAATAATCTCCAGTAAATTTCCGACCACAAATATTAGACTCACTGGATTCTTCTTGTTTCCAGGCTTTACCTTGCACGCTAGTTATGTACCACGCATTACCAAGTGTAGAGGTCAATGTGCTTTAAATCCTCCCAAAGAATGGGCAACAGTGCAATTCTCTGAGGCCCAAACTCTTAACGTCTGCAACCTAGAAGCAACAAACTTAACAAACACAACACATGCAAGTCACCTACGTCACATTAACTTTCTGACCCAGAAATATAAATTCTTACATGGTTTCTAAATTACGGAACCCCTATTAATTGATATTACACCAGCAACCACACAATAAGTTAGATACAGATACATACACATACACAATAGGTGCAAGAGTAGGCCATTCGGCCCTTTCAAGCCTGCACCATCATCCACAATCAGTACCCCGTTCCTGCCTTCTCCCGATATCCCTTTATTCTGCTAGCCCTAAGAGCTTTTTCTAACTCTCTTTTGAATGCATCCAGTGAATCGGCCTCCACTGCCTTCTGAGCCAGAGAATTCCACAAATTCACAACTCTCTGGGTGAAAAAGTTTTTCCTCATCTCAGTTCAAAATGGCCTATCCCTTATTCTTAAACAGTGACCCCTGGTTCTAGACTCCCCCCACATCAGGAACATGTTTCCTGCATCTAGCCTGTCCTATACCTTAATCATTGTATATGTATCTATAAGATTCCCTATCATCCTTCTAAATTCCAGTGGATACAAACCCAGTCACTCCATTCTTTCAACAATAGTCCTGCCTTCCCGGGAATTAACCTAGTGAAGCTACGCTGCACTCCCTCAATAGCAAGAATGTCCTTCCTCAATTTAAGAGTCCAAAACTGCGCACAATACTCCAGGTGTGGTCTCACCATTGCCCTGTACAACTGCAGAAGGACCTCTTTGCTCCTATACTCAACTCCTCTCGTTATGAAGGCCAACATGCTATGAGCTTTCTTCACTGCCTGCTGTACCTGCATGCTAGATTGTTACATTATTGTCACTTACACAAGTGTGTAAAACTGGTATGAAAACTGGAATGAAGATAGTTCAGTAAGGGTAATTGAGGATGGACATTAAATCATCTCCTTACCAGGAATCAACTTAAAACAAGAGTTAGGTGAATAGCTTGCGATGCCAAAGGAATGGGTGCAGTTCAGAATCATATAATTCAAGCTCATGGAACTGGGTCTCTGTGTATTCCTTTGCAATTGGATCCTCGACTTCCTCATCAACAGTACACAGTCAGTACAAATTGGCACCAAACATCCTCCTGGATTACCACCAGCTGTGTGCGCAGGCCCCTGTTCCACTTACTCTATACCCATGACTGTGTCGCGGGACACAGTTCCAATTCCATCATTAAATTCACTGATGACACCACTATGGTTGGACGAATTACGGATAGCAGTCAGTCAGAATATAGGAGAGAGATCGATTGTCTGATTGAGTGGTGCCAGAACAACAACCTTTCTCTCAAAAGTCATTTAAACCAAAGGAACTGATTGTTGACTTTGAAGAGGAAGGCTGAGGATCCACAAATCTGTCCTCATCGAGGAGTCGGTGGTGGAGAGAGTCAATAACTTCACATTCCTGAGTATGCATATATCCGAAGATCAATGATGCAATCATAAAGAAAGCCCCTCAATGCCGTACTTCCTTAGAAGATTGAGGAGATTCAGTAAATCCATGAATACTCTCTTGGATTTCTACAGGTGTACGGAAGAGAGCATATTGACTGGTTGCATCATGACCTGCTTCAGCAACTTGAATGCCCAAGAACAAAGAAGATTTGCAAACATTTAAAAAAAAAATTTTTTTTTTTAAGAAGGAACTGCAGATGCTGGAAAATCGAAGGTAGACAAAAGTGCTGGAGAAACTCAGCGGGTGCGGCAGCATCTATGGAGTGAAGGAAATAGGCAACGTTTCGGGCCAAAACCCTTCAAGATTTGCAAAACGTAGTGAATACTGCCCAGTCCATCGTGGGTTTAGAGCTCCCCACTATCGAAGGGTTTTACAGGAATCGCTGCCTCAAGGCGGCAGCCAGCACCATCAAGATCCACATCACCCTGTCATTGCTCTCATTTCACTCCTGCCATCGGGAAGAAGGTATAGGAGTGCGAAAACTGTAATATCAAGGTTCTGAAACAGCCTCTTTCTAACGACCATCAGGCTTATTAACAATATTATCTGTACCAAATTTGCTCCATTTCATAATTAGACACTGTTAAATAGTTATGTGCATAATAAATCACACTGGCAAATCTTCTTCAGTTAAAATATTACATCAGGGCTTACAGGTATAACAATCTACAGGAAACCACAATTTATGGCTCAGATTTTGCTGTCACTTTTTAATTATTGTTCAAATTGACTTCAGCTACTTCAGGTTTTTTTTCCCTGCCTATTTTTATAAATGATTGTTATAAACCAATACAAGATAACATTTTCTTGCATGGTCTAAATACATTTCAAGTCACCACAGGCATTGTGCAGGACCCTTAAATCTGACTGTTAAAGTATGGATAGCTCTGATGAATGCTACTCGAAAGAAACAAGGAATTGCAGATGCTGGTTCATACACAAAAGGACACAAAATGTTAGAGTAAATCAGTAAATAGTTATTAAGATGGCTGATCCGTGGGCGGTTGCTGCTGGGCCGCAAGTCGGGGCCTGATCAACCCCGGCTGGGTCGCCTGGGCGAGGGTGTCTGATGTTGTGAGACCCGAAACACCCAATGACTCCAGGTCACATCACTGAGGATGCGTCCCAGTGCATCTAGAAGATGTATATTTTTCACAGTAGGTCGGGCAAGAATTCAGTTCTTGACCTGAAACTTCACCTATCCCTGTTCTCCAGAGATGCTGACTGACCTGCTGAGTTACTCCAGCACTTTGTGTCCTTTTGAATGTTACTCTATGGTAAGGTGGAAAAAGCACCTTACAGAAAAGTTAATTTAAAAAGAACAAACAAAAAAAGGAAGCATCTGATGGAATGAGAAATATTTTAAACAATATCGCAATGATTTTTGGCCATTTTATTCACAGTCCCCCTCCGTTAGGCAGCCTTGAGGAGTTTTCTGATCAATGAAAAATAAAAAAGTTATGAACGTTTAAAAAATCTTCAGATTAGCTGATTGGTCCTCTCGCCTGTCAATCACCATTATGAAGGCAAAACCCCTTGCGGGGGGAAGAACTATAAAACCCCGGATGCCTAGACAGGAGTCAGTCACTCTGGAAGATCGTGAGGGAGATTCCACAACTGTGATTCTAAGCTATGAATCAACTGAACTGTGTCTGCAATGTACTTGCAATAAATGATTTGTTAGGCCTTAATGACAATGCAATGAGTTGTTTGGCCTGCCCTGCCTGTGCTTGAAACTGCAATGCAAAATTGGAAATGAAGTACAATGCCATAAGTTGTTTGGCCTGCCCTGCCTGTGATTGAAACTGCAATGCAAAATTGGAAATGAAGTGGCAATGCAATGAGTTGTTTGGCCTACCCTGCCTGTGCTTGAAACTGCAATGCAAAATTGGAAATGAAGTGACAATGCAATGAGTCGTTTGGCCTGCCCTGTCTGTGTTGGGGGACCAGCCCTCCTGTGTGAACCTGGGTCCCAACGTGTCCCACTTAGTCTAGTCACTTCTTAAAAATTAGAAGAGCATTTCGAGAGATATACACAAAATACTAGAGCAACTCAGCAGGTCAAGCAGCATCTCTGGAGAAAAGGAATATGTGACGTTTTGGGTCGAGACCCTTCCTCAGACCGAGTGTCAGAGGAGAGGGAAACTAGAGGAATGAAAAGGTACAGAGAACAAGAGAATGAAAGGTATGAAAAACACAAAGCCAGGAAGGATGATCAAGGAAAGGTGAAGCCCACAATGGTCTATTGTTGGCTGTGGAAAAGGTGATGACAAGGGGGTACGAACAGTGAAACTAAGCAGGAATACAGAAACTAGAGATCATGAAAGGGGAGGGTGGTGTTGGAGATGGTCCAAGTGAATCTGAATGCAGGATGTTGGTGGTGAAGTTAATTAAGTCAGTGAGTTCTGAGTGGGTGCAGGAAGTAGCACCGATGCTGTCGGCAATGTAGCGGTGATAACAGTTCGGGGATAGGGCCAGCTTATGCCTGGAATAGGGATTGTTCGACGTACCCCACAAAGAGGCAGGCATAGCTGGGGCCCATGAGAGTGGCCATAGCTACTCCTTTGATTTGGAGAAAATGGGAGGAGTCGAAGGAGAAGTTGTTGAGCACGAGGACCAGCTTCACTAGGGAGAGGAGAGTGATCCTGGCAGGTAATTGGTTGATTATGTGGTCAAGGAAGCAACGGAGGACTTTAAGGCTTTCCTAGTGGGGAATGGAGGAGTGGAGTGATTGAATGTCCATAGTAAAGATGCAGGAATGGAGCCCAGTGAGGCATCTTGGACATAGGTTGGGAGGGATTGGACCAGGGGGATAGGATGGACTCGAGGTACATGGAAATAATTACAGTGGGGCAGGAACAATGGGTCTTCCAGGGTAGTTCTGTTTATGGATTTTGGGAGGAGGTAAAACCAAGCACTGGGGGGCTGGGAAACGATAAGGCTGGGGGCTGTGGAGGGCTTAGTTTCACTGTCCGGACCCCCTCATTATCACCTCTTCCACAGCCAACTACAAACCATTATTAGCTCCACCTTCATTTGATCATTCTTACCGGCCTCAATTTGTTCTTTTCATACCTTTCATTCTTTTGTTCTCTGTATCTTCTCATTCCTCTAGCTTCCCTCTCTCCTGACTAAGTCTGAACCATCACCTATTCCTTTTTATCAAAAGATGCTCCCTGATCCACTGGCTTACTCTAGCATTTTGCGTCTATCTTTGGTGCAAACTAGCATCTGTAGTTCCCTCCTACGCAGATCATTTCTGGATCTGTATTTTCTACATAGGAATGGACATTTTGGTGCCTTTCCTCACAGTGGAAAGTGTTGATTCTGCTGTGGGGGGATGTTTATGTTGAATCCTATCGTGTATTGTGTCTCTTTTCTTCATTTTTATTTGATATGCATGTATGGTAATCTAATTCTTTTCTCTGTAAAGCACTTTGGCTTCAACATGATTTTATTTAAAAGTGCTATATAAATAAAAATTACTTACTTACTCACTACATGCAAAAAAGACTGGATAGACTATTTAATATGGCTGAGTAGGTAGTTATGTCTCTTAGGCTAATACTAATAGAACAGACTACGTTTTCCACATCTGCATAGATCTTCTCTTCCAGATTTATTTCCACCCCGCTACAAGCAGTCTGGTGCCGACCGAACCATCACCTATCCACGTTCTCCAGATATGCTGCCTGACCCGCTGAGTTAATGCATTTTGTGTCTTTTTTTGTAAACTTGCATCATCAGTTCCTTGTTTCAGCATTGATAATTTATCAAGTAGGATGATTAGGTTAATTCGATTCTCAATATGATCTCTTTGCAGGATTTACAGTTACATCCCGATACGTGAAGCTGTTGGTTAAAATGAACTGAAATTCTTGGGGACACCAGGGCATCGGAGATGTTCTCATCCTCTAGGGAACGGGGGTTCCCCTCTTCGATTATAGATAAGGCTCTCACCAGGGTCTCTTCTATACTCCGTAACTCTGCCCTCACTCCCCATCCCCCCCACTCGCAACAAGGGCAGAGTTCCCCTTGTCCTCATCTTCCACCCTACCAGCCGCCACATATAACAGATAATCCTCCGACATTTTTGCAACCTCCAACACGATCCCACCACTGGCCACATCTTCCCATCTCCTTCCCTTTCGGCTTTCCGCAGAGACCGCTCCCTCCGTAACTCCCTGGTCAAGATTTGTCCCTTCCCACCAAAACCACCCCCTCCACTGGTACTTTCCTTTGCAACCGCAGGAAATGCAACACTTGTCGCTTTACCTCCCCCCTTTGCCTCCATCCAAGGACCTAAACAGTCTTTCCAGCTGAGGTTCACCGGCACCTCCTCCAACCTCATCTATTGCATCCGCTGCTCTAGGTGTCAGCTGCTCTACATCGGTGAGACCAAGCGCAGCCTTGGCGATCGCCTCGCCCAACACCTCCGCTCAGTTCGCAATAACCAACCTGATCCCCCGGTGGCTCAGCGCTTCAACTCCCCCTCCCATTCCGAATCCGACCTTTCTGTCCTGGGCCTCCTCCATGGCCAGAGTGAGGACCACCGTAAATTGCTCTCCCTCAGCCCACTGTCTCCGCCTCTTCCTTTCTTCTTCCCGCCCCCACCACTTCCACATCAGCCGGAAGAAGGGTCTTGACTTGAAGTGTCACCTATTCCTTCGCTCCATTGATGCTGCCTCACCCGCTGAGTTTCTCCAGCATTTGTGTCTACCAAGGAACTACAAATGCTGGTTTACAAAAAAGTGCTGGATAACTGCGAAGGTCAGGCAGCATCTCTGGAGAATAAGGATAGGGACGTTTTGGGTCTTTCTTAACTGAAATTCCATTGTAAATAACATTAACGTTTCCTGGTATCATTGACTGCTATTATATCTCACTCAACAGAGATGAAATAATGTGTCTTACACTTCTAATGAATCTTACCTTCTGAGGTCTCCACGCGTGCGCTGTATTCAAGCTTCTGTTTGACAGGGGTTGAAGAGCTATATTTTGGGGATGTGAACAGACATACAGGGGGAGTCTGGTAATCTTCAAATTTATTTACTGGTCGATGACTTCCTTCAGATATTTGGTGCCTTGTTAAGAGCTCTGACTGATTGGAAGAAAGAAAAGAGTCTGCAAATGTCACTCTGTGCTGGTGTGTGGATGACATTTTACTGAGAATACTGTTAACTGGCAATTGAGAAAAATATTGACTCTCCGAACTCTTCTGAATAGCAGTTTGAATAACCCTATTTTGGTAGTTTCTATAGGCTTGCTCTAGATTCTCCGACTCCTTTTCCAGCTCTCTTATTCGAGCCTTGGCTCCGGCGACAAAATCGTGGTCCGAATCCGATGAAGAACTTGGCGTTCCAATGTATTTAGAGTAATTTGCACATGTGCCAGCACTTGGATAAAAGAGGCGTTCTTCAAACACTACCCTGCTCCTGGGTATACCAGTATCTACGTAAGTATCAGCAGGTACAATGTCTGCAGAGAGGTCAATGATAGACCGATCGAGCAGTGAGGGCTTGGGATTACGGAACACTTCATTCTCCAAAGCTGTACAAACAAAAACAAAATGCTAAATTAGAAGGGCAAAAGTACAACCTTGTAACTATTTAATTAAGTATCTTGTTCAGAAACGTGTGGAAAAAATAAGTAACATTCTAACATGCCTGTTAAAGATAAAATTATTACATTAAATATTGCACCAGATTATGCTTCACTGCGCTTTGCCAACACGCAGATTCAGAATTCAACTATTTGGATAGCTCAGAGGAGAACTTTGTAAGTGGATTGTTCTTGGGCACCTGCAGAAGGTTGTTTTGAAGAACCTTTGGAAAGTTACTAACAGATACCATGCAGGAACAGTTCACACCACGGTTGCTGACAGATTATTCGGCAAGCTGGTTCCGTATCTTTAGCATCAGGAAAAAGGCTCTCAGAATTTAATATGCGAAGCAGTCTTCACACTGCCACACGTGAATGAATTTTGTCTCAAACCCCATCATCAAGCGTAATTGGCTGGATGGTGCCCATCAACATGGCGACTGCACCAAATTTCTACTATGCACCTTGTGGGTGGTGGATATTCTTTGAAACAAATAGAGATGAGTCAGGTGGCTAGACTCTTTCTCATTGAAAAGTATCATCATCTCGCATTAAGAAAATGGACAAGGGAGAGCCAGTGGATGTAGTGTGCCTGGACTTTCAGAAAGCATTTGATAAGGTCCCACATAGGAGATTAGTGGGCAAAATTAGGGCACATGGTATTGGGGGTAAAGTGCTGACATGGATAGAGAAATGGTTGGCAGACAGGAAATAAAGAGTAGGGATTAACGGGCCCCTTTCAGAATGGCAGGCAGTAGCAAGTGGGGTACCGCAAGGCTCGGTGCTGGGACCGCAGCTATTTACAATATACATCAATGATTTGGATGAAGGGATTCAAAGTACCACTTGCAAATTTGCAGATGACAGCTGGGTGCCAGTGTGAACTGTGAAGGAGGATGCTGTGAGAATGCAGGGTGATTTCGAAAAAAGAGAGATATCTACAATAATTATAGGAGGCATGGAGTAAATGAGGTGCTAGATGAGTATAAAGAATGTAAAATAATCTTAAGAAAGAAATAAGAAAAGCTAAAAGAAGATATGAGGTTGCTTTGGCAAGAAAAGTGAAAGTAAATCCAAAGGGTTTCTACAGCTATATTAATAGCAAAAGGATAACGAGGGATAAAATTGGACCACTAGAGAGCCAGAATGGTCAGCTATCTGCAGAGCCAAAAGAGATGGGGGAGATATTGAACAATTTATTTTCTTCGGTATTTACCAAGGAGAAGGATATTGAACTCTGTGAGGTAAGGGAAAAAAGTAGAGTAGCTATGGAAACTATGAGATTCAAAGAGGAGGAAGTACTGACACTTTTGAAAAATATAAAAGTGGATAAGTCTCCAGGTCCTGACAGGATATTCCCTAGGCCATTGAGGGAAGTTAGTGTAGAAATAACAGGGGCTATGACAGAAATATTTCAAATGTCATTAGAAACGGGAATAGTGCCGGAGGATTAGCGTACTGCGCACGTTGTTCCATTGTTTAAAAAGGGTTCAAAGAATAAGCCTAGCAATTATAGACCTGTTAGTTTGACGTCAGTGGTGGGCAAATTAATGGAAAGGATACTTAGAGATAATATATATAAGCATCTGTATAAACAGGATCTGATCAAGAACAGTCAACATGGATTTGTGCCTGGAAGGTCATGTTTGACAAACCTTCTTGAATTTTTTGAAGAGGTTACTAGGGAAATTGATGAGGGTAAAGCAGTGGATGTTGTCTATATGGATTTCAGTAAGGCCTTTGACAAGGTTCCCCATGGAAGGTTGGTTAAGAAGGTTCAATCTTTGGGTGTTAATGGCGGAGTAGCAAGATGGATTCAACAGTGGCTGAATGGGAGATGCCAGAGAGTAATGGTGGATGGCTGTTTGTCAGGTTGGAAGCCGGTGACCAGTGGGGTGCCTCAGGGATCTGTGTTGGGTCCACTGTTGTTTGTCATGTCACATCAATGATCTAGATGATGGGGTGGAAAATTGGATAAGTAAGTATGCAGATGATACTAAGATAGGTGGTGCTGTGGATAATGAAGTAGATTTTCAAAGTCTACAGAGAGATTTGGGCCATCTGGAAGAGTGGGCTGAAAGATGGCAGATGGAGTTTAATGCTGATAAGTGTGAGGTGCTACATCTTGGCAGGACAAATCAAAATAGGACGTACATGGTAAATGGTAGGGAATTGAGGAATGCTGTGGAACAGAGGGATCTAGGAATAACTGTGCATAGTTCCCTGAAGGTGGAATCGCATGTAGATAGGGTGGTAAAGAAAGCTTTTGGTGTGTTGGCCTTTATAAATCAGAGCATTGAATATAGGAGTAGGGAAGTAATGTTAAAATTGTACAAGGCATTGGTGAGACCAATTCTGGAGTATGGTGTACAATTTTGGTCGCCTAATTATAGGAAGGATGTCAACAAAATAGAGAGAGTACAGAGGAGATTTACTAGAATGTTGCCTGGGTTCCAGCAACTAAGTTACAGAGAAAGGTTGAACAAGTTAGGTCTTTATTCTTTGGAGTGCAGAAGGTTAAGGGGGGACTTGATTGAGGTCTTTAAAATGATGAAAGGGATAGACAGAGTTGACATGGATAAGCTTTTCCCATTGAGGGTAGGGAAGATTCAAACAAGAGGGCATGACATGAGAATTAAGGGACAGAAGTTTAGGGGTAACATGAGGGGGAACTTCTTTACTCAGAGAGTGGTGGCTGTGTGGAATGATCTTCCAGCAGAAGTGGTGGAGGCAGGATCAATTTTAACATTTAAAAGTAAAGTGGATAGGTATATGGACGGGAAGGGAATGGAGGGGTATGGTCTGAGTGCAGGTAGATGGGACTAGGGGAAAATAAATGGTTGGCATGGACTGGAAGGGCCGAGAAGGCCTGTTTCTGTGCTGTAATTGTTATATGGTTATATGTTATATGGTTATTTGGACAGGTTGGGGGAGTGGGCAAATTAAGTTTAATGTGGATAAACGTGAGGTAATCCACTTTGGTAGCAAAAACAGGAAGGCAGATTACCATCTAAATGGCGTCAAGATGGGAAAAGGGGAAGTACAATGGGATCTTCTTCATCAGTCCATGAAAGTAAGCATGCAGGTACAGCAGGCAGTGAAGAAAGCAAATGGCATGTTGGCCTTTATAACAAGAGGAATCGAATATAGGAGCAAAGAGGTCCTTCTGCAGTTGTGCAGAGACCTAGTGAGACAACACCTGGAGTATTGTGTGCAGTTTTGGTCCCCTAATTTGAGGAAGGACATTCTTGCTATTGAGGGAGTGCAGCATAGATTTACAAGGTTAATTCCCGGGATGGCGGGACTGTCATATGCTGAGAGAATGGAGCAGCTGGGCTTGTACATGCTGGAGTTTAGAAAGATGAGAGGGGATCTCATTGAAACGTATAAGATTGTTAAGGGTTTGGACATGCTAGAGGCAGGAAACATGTTCCCGATGTTGGGGGAGTTCGGAACCAGGGGCCACAGTTCAAGAATAAGGAGTAAGACATTTAAAACGGAGACGAGGAAACACTTATTCTCACAGAGAGTGGTGAGTCTGTGGAATTCTCTGCCTCAGAGGGCGGTGGAGGCAGGTTCTCTGGCTGCTTTCAAGAGAGAGCAAGATAGGGCTCTTAAAAATAGCGGAGTCAGGGGATATTGGGAGGCAGGGACAGGGTACAGATTTGGGATGATCAGTCACGATCACATTGAATGGCGGTGCTGGCTCGAAGGGCCGAATGGCCTACTCCTGCACCTATTGTTTATTATTGTGGCATGAAAGCCACCCAAGTCCCCAAGCGTGAATATTGTCCATACCTTGCAGTATCAGTCAATCAAAAAGTTGGAGTAACTCAGCGGGACAGGCAGCATCTCTGAAGAGAAGGAGTGGGTGACATTTTGGGTCGAGACCCTCTTCTTTGGTCATCCAAAGTTCTCTTCTATAGACAATGAAACAGTGCAGCACAGGAACGGGCCTCTCCGCCCAATGTCTGTGCCGAACATGATGCCTAGCAGAACTGATCTCATCTGCCTGCAAATGATCTATATCCCACTCCCCTCTGCACATCCATGTGCTTATCTGAACGCTTCCTAAACATCACTATCGCATCTGCTTCCACCACCACCTCAGGCAATGCGTTCCAGGCCCCCATCACCTTCTGTGTAAAAATGTTTGCCCCGTACCTCTCCATTATACTTTTCCCTCTCACCTTGTAGCTGTGCCCTCTAGTGTTGGACCTTCCACCATGGAAAAACTGTCTATTTTATCTACGCTTCTCATAATTTTATATACTTCCATCAAGTCTCACCTCAACGTCTGACATTCCAGAGAAAACAATCCAAATCTATCCCACTTCTCCTTGTAGCCAAAACCCTCTAATCCAAGCAGCATTCTGATAATTCTTCTCTGCAAAGTCTTTCCTGTAATGTGGTGACCAGACTGCATAGAATACACAACATGCAACCAAAGTCCTTTACAGCTGCATCTGCAAACTTGCTAATCATGCCTTGTGCAGCCTCATCCAAGTCATTGATATAGATGGCAAACAGCAATGGCCTGGCACCAAACCCTGAGGCACATAACAAGTCTCAGGCCTCCAGTCAGAAAAAACAGCCTTCAACCATCCAATTTCCTTCCATGAAGCCAATTTTCTGTTCATTAAGGTTTCATGGTTAAGGTTAGAACCCATGCGATCTAACCTTCCAGAGGAGCCTACCATGCGGAACCTTGTCAGTTGCCAGTTGATAGTTGTGATCACAATCCCCAAATATTCTTTCACTGAAACACTAGTCACCGCGGTGGCCAGGCTCATTTCCCAAGGTCCAGTATGTTCCCTTGGATTATCCACATATTGTTTCAAGAAACGCTCCAGGATACGCCAAACAAATTCAGCCCCGTCTAAATCTTTGGCACTGAGTTATTCCCTAGCCAGTATTGGGGAAGTTAAAGCCACCCACAAAGACAACTCTGTTGCTTTGGCGCCTTTGGAAATCTGTGTACATATCTGTTCCACTATCTCCCACTTGCTATGAGGAGGCCGATTATATAATCCCATCAGAGCGCTTGCTCCTTTCTTATTTCTAAGCTCCACCCATATCACGTTAGTGAACAAACTCTACAGCATGTCCTCTCCGAGTGCCACATTGAGTTGCCAGAAATGTCCCTCTCACAACCACATTTCCACAATGAGCACAACATTAAAGTCCCAAGCACTGATCCACGCTCTAAGTTCATCTACTTTATCCACAATACTTGAAGTAAATACACTTCAGTCCATCAGCATCACCATATTCCTCCACCTCTCCCTGCCTGTCTTTCCTTTGAGTCTTCCTGATCATAACCTTCATCTTGCCGTCACTCCTTCCAATTAATCACCTTCTCCTCTGGTTCCCATCCCGCTCATGTTTAAACCCCCCACAGTAGCACTAGCAAACCTCCATGCAAAAGCAGCTCTATTACCTAGATAGGGGACATGAAGAACTCTTAAAGTGATCTCTCAGAGATGATTGACAACCAACAACAACAACCATATTTTCTGTGTGCTAGACATGACACCAGTTTGTGAACTCCACTCACAAATGCACACTCCCTCGTCCTGTGCAGTATATTGCTCCATACATGCTGCCTCACCCACTGAGTTTCTCCAGCATTTTTGTCTACCCCAATTCACCCCGTACTGATCCCTCCCCATCCATCCCGTACTGATCCCCCCATTCAACACCACTGACATCCCCCGTGCTCTCCCCTCACATTTGTACATACTCCAACCAACACTAATTAATTCACCTGCCTCAATCCATCCATTCCGCACCGATTGCCTTCTCAACCCACCCCGCCATCTATCCACCCCGCATTGATTCACCCCCAACCCTATTGTGCTTCATGGTCTTCAGAGCGAACATTGACTATGTTTGATAACGGAATGCAATCAAATGTGTTTTAATTCCCAATGCTATTATTTCTTTTGACACCTTTAAACATATTACCAAAAGAACATTTGCTGCAGTTATGTCCTTTGGCCATCTCTTGTCAGTTAGTGTAATGTTTAACCTGCCTGATGGGTATTGTCGGTTTTAACAGCTATTATCATAAAATGCCTTTAGAAATGTCCTTGCAACCTGTATATTCTGTTATGGATAAATTATGTGGGAAGCGAGAGTGTTTCTGTGCCAATAGCAATAACGACCCATGCTATGGCCATGTCATGTAATTTTCAGTCCTTCACAGAAAACATGCTTACATCAATCTGTAGTGTGCATGGTTAAGCATATATGTTACCATGGTCCAGGATTTATTGACACAGGTTGATCATATGCTGAATAATCCAACCACATTTTTGTTTGGAAGTGGAAAGAACTAATAGAAATGGCATTAATTGCAATGTGTAAAAAGAGTTGAGATATTGTATTATAATTTTGCTGCATGTCATTGTGGTATATATCATGTCTTGATTGGTGAATATGTTTATTTTGTGAGTTATTTGAAGCAGAAATAATATGTGAATGTAGACAAAAGTGCTGGAGGAACTCAGCGGATGCAGTAGCATCTATGGAGCGAAGGAAATAGGCAACGTTTTGGGCTGAAACCCTTCTTCAGACTGATGGGTTTCGGCCTGAAATGTTGCCTATTTCCTTTGCTCCATAGATGCTGCTGCACCTGCTGGGTTTCTCCAGCACTTTTGTCTACCTTCGATTTTCCAGCATCTGCAGTTCCTTCTTGAACATAAGATGTGAATGCTTCATGAGCATAATTCCGACTGATAACTACGCACTTCGTCCAAGCACATTATAGCACGCGTCATGCAATCACAGTCTTCAATGACCACCTAAACTATCATTTGGCAACCTAAAAAGCTGTCAAGGTTGCCCGGCTGGCAAAAAGGAAAAAAAGTTAAGTGAGAGCTCTGATAAGCCTTTCATCATGTGGGAAGACTGGTGCACCAACAGCCATCATTCTGTCAAAGACAGACGCAGAGCTGGATCTAATGGTATGGGCTCCACAATGGTTGGGAGTTTTCACTCTGCTGCAGCTTTCTTCTGCCTTCACAGAAGGTGTACTGCTCCACCTACTGGCCAGCCATCATAAAACAGTACAGCACAGGAACAAGCCCTTCAGCTTCCAATGTCCATGCCCAACACGATGCCAAGTTAAATTAATTTCCTCCGCTTGCACTTGATCCATATCCCTCCATTCCCTGCTTATCCATGTACCTATCCAAAAGCTTATTAAATGCCACTATTGTATCTGCCTTCACCACCATTGCAGGTACCCACTATCATCTGTGTAAAAAACTTGCCCCGTACATCACTTTAACATTTTGCCCCCCTGACCTTAAAACTATGCACTCTAATCTTTGACATTTCCATCCTGGAAAAAAGGTTCTGACTGTCTACCCTATCTATACGTCTCAAAGCTTTATCTGGGCTCTACTTGGAGAAAACAATTCATGTTCGTCCAATCTCTCCTTATAGCTAATACCCTCTGATCCAGGCAGCATTCTGGTAAACTTCTCGAGCTGTGCTTGTCAGGAATCTTCCCCTCAACCTGCCCGCCACACGTGACGTTGCCGGGGACAGTGCTCCAGGCGGTTTCGCTCTTGGGATCTTAGACACACACAGACTTCTCCACCACACCAATGCTCACTACAGATACTGATTTACACTGGAAATCAAGTCCACTATCTGTCCAGTGCATTTTTTTCCTCATTGTCAAGGAAGATACTGATCTGAGTACTGAACATACTCCATGCCCGGTCACCCACCACTCCCAGTGGTAAGGAAAATCAAAAATATACAACCCACGTTTAAATACATTTCTCCTCATGGCAAATTTCTTACCCAAGACTATGCCACCTTGCTGTACATCCACCAGCCAGAGGAAGAAGCCTCTCTTCAAACACTCTGTCAATAATTCTTAGAAGCTTCTGGGAGAATTTAGGGGAGCCCTACTTGAAGGAATTTTTCTGATGCATAATCAACCACGAGCAAATGTTGGATTATGCAATTTTTACACTCAATTAGTAAATTTCCCATGGTAGGCTGATCCAAAAGGTTAAGATGCACGGGATTCACTGAAACCTGGTCAAATGGATTTAGATAAAAGACAGAGGGTTGTGGTGGAATGGTGTTATTCAGGCTGGTGGTCAATGACTAGTAATTTTGCAGACGACATGAAGATTGCCGTAGCTGCAGATTGTGAGGAAGGCTGTCAAAGTATACAGCAGGATATAGTTTGGCTGCAGAAATGCAGATGGGGTTTAATCCAAGCAAGTGTGAGATATTGAACTTCGGATGGTCAAACGCAAGGGGAAAGCACACAATTAACTGCAAGACCCTGAAAAGTATTGATGTGCAGAAGAATCACAGGAATCGAGTCCATAGATCCCTAAAAATCACACACAAGTAGATACGCAGTAGTAGAGGTGGTACAAGGCTGCTTGCCTTCATTGCTCAGGGCATTGAGTATAAGAGTCAATACGTCATGATGCAGCTTTATAGGGCTTTGGTTGGGCAACATTTGGAGTATTGCATGCAGTTCTGATCACCCCATTACAGGAAAGACATGGAGACTTTGGGAAAAGTGCAAAAGTGCTGCCTGGATTAGTGGGTTTTAGCTACAGGGAGAGGTTAGATAGACTTGGCTTGTTTGTGCTGGAATTTTGGAGATTGAAGGGAGGTTTGATACAAGTATATAAAATTATGAGAGGCGTAGATAGGGTAGATATTATAGCATATTTCCCAGGGTGGAAATATCAAAAACAAGAAAGTGTAGTGTTAAGGTGAGCGGGTCAAAGTTTAATAATTCTTATGCTGTACTGTTCTATATTCTAAGAGCTGAGGAGCACCTGTTCATCTTCTCATCCTGTGACAACACCTTCCCACTAGCAATCAAGCAAATAGATTTACATTTCAACATCTCTAAATCAAGAATGGCCCTTTTTATGTTTGCAGTTGAAAGTTGCACTTCGTAATCCAGGTAAGATTTTAACCTTCGTTCAATTATTGACGTGGGCACTTGGGCATCACAGGGAAGACCATTATTTAAGCTTAGAAAGTGGGAAACAAAATGTATTTGCATCAGCTTTTTATCTGTAGTTTGCATATGATAAGACATAAGAGCAAAATCCTCTGCCGCCATTCAATCATGGCTGATCTATTTTTCTTTTTCAACCCCATTCTCCTTGCTTTTCTCTGTCCCCTTTGATGCCCTGACTAATCAAGAACCAATCCATCTCTGCCTTAAAAATACCCATTGTCTGGGCCTCCGCAGGCGTCAGTGGCATTGAATTCCACAGATTCACCACCCCCTGGTTAAGGAAATCTCTCATTGTCATTCTAAGGGTATGTCTTTTATTCTGATGCTATGCCCTCTGGTTCTAGACTATCCCATTACTGGAAACATCCTTTCGACGTCTACTCTTTCAATTTCAATTTAAATTCGATCCCCCATCATCAGGAAACATGTTCCCGATGTTGGGGGAGTCCAGAACCAGGGACCACAGTTTAAGAATAAGGGGAATGCCATTTAGAACGGAGACGAGGAAACAATTTTTTTCACAGAGAGTTGTGTGTCTGTGGAACTCTCTGCCTCAGAGGGTGGTGGAGGTTGGTTCTCTGGATACTTTCAAGAGAGAGCTAGATTGGGCTTTTAAATATAGGGGATATGGGGAGATGGCAGGAACGGGGTACTGATTGGGGATGATCAGCCATGATCACATTGAATGGAGGTGCTGGCTCGAAGGGCCGAATGGCCTTTTCCTATTGTCTATTATCATTCTTCTAAACTCCAGCGAGTACAGATCCAGAGCCATCAAACGTTCATTATATGTTAGCCCAATCATCCCCAGGAACATTCTCGTAAACCTCCTCTGGACCCTCTCCAATGCCAGCACATCCTTCCTCAAATATGAGGCCCAAAACCTGTCACAATATTCCAAATGTGACCTTATAAAGCCTCAACATTACACCTTTGCTTTTATATTCTAGTCTTCTCAAAATGAATGCTTGCATTGCATTTGCCATCCTTACTACCGACTAAACCTGCAAATAAACTTTTTGGGAACCCTGCACTAGCACTTTGTACTTTTGCACCTTTGCACCTACAATTTCTAAATTCTCTTCCAATTTAGAAAGTATCTACACCTGTATTTTTTCTACCAGTGTAAGATTGTACATGTTGTTATGGTCTATTACATTTGCTATTTCTTGGCCCACTTCTCCCAACCTGTCCAAGTCCTTCTGAAGACTCCCTGCTTCCTCAACACTGCCTGTTTCCGCACCTATCTTCGTATTATCTGCAAACAGCCACAAAGCTATAAATTCCATCATCCTGATGACTAACATATAACATGAAAAGTAGCGGATCAAACACAGACGCCTGTGGAACACCACAAGTCACCTGTAGCCAACCCCTTTTATCCCTACTCTTTCCCTTCTGCTGGTCAGCCAATCTTCTACCCACGCTGGTACCTTCACTTAATACCATGGGCTTCTATCTTGTTTAGCAGCCACATATGTGGCCTATCGTGTTCAGCAGCCTTATTAACATTCAGGCACCAAGTTTCATCTGGGCTTCTCCGTCACAGGTTCAGGTTTTCTGAAGGCTATCGTCACATTATATTCTCGGGGAACTCCTTCAACCACGTTTCTATGACTGATGTGCTTGACCCATCTACATTAACTGAACTTCTGGCCTCCAGAATCTTTCGAGGTACGACTGTCGAGCTCTGTCATATTTCCTCCCCCAGCAATAGCAATGTTAGTCGGAGTCCTCAATTCATTTATTTGACGTATTATCATAGAGTTCTACTGCACAGAAACAGGCCCTTAGGCCCACAATGTCAAACTTTTTTTGCCTATCTGCATCAATCCCAGTTCATATTAGGTCTGTGTCCTTCTACGTCTTGCTTATTTAAGTGCCTATTTAAATATCTCTTAAGCATAACATTTGCACCTGACTCACCATATCCTCTGGCAGTGAGTTTCTGATTTCAATTTGTCTGTTCAAATCCCCTTTAAAATTCCTTCCTCTCATCTTAAGCGGAAGGACTTTTGTTTTTGATTCTCCTTCTGTGTGAAAAAAAGTAACTATCTACCCTAAGTATGCCTCTTCCAATTTTATACCCCTCTACCAGGTTTCCTTACACTCTCCTTCACTCAGTGGAAGACAAATCCAGCCTTTCCAGCCTCTTTTCACAACTGAACTGCTCCAATCCAGGCAACACCCTGGCAAATCTCTACTTCACTTTCTCCAGAACAACCACGTCCTTCCTTCTGTGTGGCGATCGGAAAGGCACACCATATCCTCCAAATGCATTGTAACCAATGTTTTGTAAAAGTTCAAATATAACTTTTATATTCTATGTCCTGACCTAACTAGTTAAACAGTGCCCTTTTCACCACTATATTGGTATAGTACTATCTGATCTGATCGGATGGCGCGCAAAACCTTTTCACTGCACCTCGTAACAACATCATCATCATCGCTGAAAACATCAACGGGCATGGTGCCTTACAATGCTATGTACGACAGTGGTCACAACTTCTACTGAACACTTGGGAATAATAAACCTAAACCTCAAGTAACTAATTGGATCCAAAGTTGTCTTGGTGATGGGGGAACAGGGTAGTTGTGGAAGAAGACTGTATCAATTGGGAACAACTCTATTGGCCTGTATTCCCAATTTCAGGGAACTACGGACATGAATCCCCTTATCCATCAAATACTGGTATGCCCTATCTCTATTTGATTTCACAAAATGCAATATCCATACTTGATGGGATTAAATTCCATCTGCTAATGCTCTGTCCAACTTTCCAGCTGATCTATATCTTATATTATTAGATTATATATTATTAAATAAGCAAGACGTAGAAGGACACCGACCTAATATTATAGGCTGCCATTGGAGTGAGAAATGGTCAGAAATGGCTGATGTTCATGTAGAAATGAATTGGTGTATGTGAACTTGAACTAATTTATCTATGGTAGTAACAGTGTTATTCTCATTAACATTAAGAGGTTGGAATTTTATGAATTGAAGTCCATGCAGACTTAATGACTATGAGATGTTTTGTTTTGTAGCCTCTGCCTGACCCTCCACTTGAACTTGAACTAACTTATCAATGGACCTATCAAACTTATCAAAAGACTTGGAATCTGATGAAGAATATTCAGATGAAGATCAGATGTAATGTAACCAAATAAATAGGGGAAATAAATGATTATATAAAGTTTTATTCTAGTGTCGATCGTTTCACTGTTTATTTGGTCAAATTATTTAAACAATGAGTGAATTACTTATGATAATGGGGTGCTGGTGAATGACAGTGCGACAGTCCTGCGACAGTGCGACACCCACACACACATCCATCCGTACGCACACTTCCATGCATGCACACACCCACACACATACATCCGCACACACACGCAAACATACAGCCGCACGCAGACATACATGTACACATCCATGCACACACATACATCCACACATGCATCCGCACTTACATACACACATCCACATATACACGTTTGATAGGTTTGACAGGTATACACAGACACACACACAAACTACAGATACTCAAACAATGCAACACTTTTAGGGTTATTTTAGGTTAAAGGTAATAGCCCTCATTTGCAAAGGCACCATCGAGGGGGCCTCTAACATAAATATAGGCTCATTGTAGCTTAAAATAAATACTCATCGAGTAAACATCAGAGCATTTGATTCTTGGTCAGGATGTGACATTTACATCAGAAATAAGACAGGTCTCTTACAGGTCTGTCACCCAGCCTGGCACTGCCCCAGTCCCACTATGGCCGTTACCACCACTCTCCCCTCCTATGGCAGTCAGTGGGGTTCAGTAAAAGGGAGAACCCAGAGGATCTGTCCTGACCGTTTAATTAGGCACAGTTCATGAGCCCTTAAAACCTGGGACCTCTGCTGCAATCTCATTACATTTCCTATTAAAGCGGCTGGAAGATGCCTTGCAGGGCTGTCCCCCAGAACTGCCCCAATCCCACTATGGCCGTGATCCCCACTCTGCACACTGGCAGTCAGTGGGGTTCAGTAAAGAGAGAAACCCACAGGAACTGCCCTCACCAATTAATTAGGCTGGTTCAGGAGCAGGACCTCTGCGACAGTGTCATTAAAAAAAACTCATTATTATATTAATCATATTATTTTTATATAATATAATTATACATCATTATATATGATTATAGTCATATTTACAAGTAAGTCATATCTATATATATATATAGATCATATATATATATATATATATAGAGGTATAATCATATATAGTTTAAATGGACTGCAACACGGAAATAGGCTGCCCATGGTGTAATATGGGCATTGGCCACTAGATGGCGCTTACGTTCCCAATCTCATTTTCTATTTGGTTTAATTAATTAATGTGCAACTTTTCGCAGTGACGAGTTATGACTTCCTTCCCAATTATATTTCATCTAAATCTGTGGAAAATTTAATGTAGTTCTGTGGAGTGGGTCACGAAAACTGTTTTCCAGACACATTTTTGATGCTCGGCCCACAGCCTACATCCCACCGCATGCGGACACAGAAGTGGCACTATCGGTGTGCTATGTCGACACCAAAACAAGAACCCGGATGCGGCGATTGTGGTGGCTGGAGATTTTAATAAATCAAATCTCAAAAAGATCATGCCTAACTTCTACCAACACATCACGTGCGCCACCTGGGGCAAAAGAACCTTGGACCATTGCTATACGCCATTCCGGAAGGGCTACAAGGCCATTTCACTCCCTTCATTTGGAAAATCTGATCACGCTGCCATTTTCCTGCTGCCGGAGTATAAACAAAGGATAGTACAGGAAGCGGCAGTGACGAGGGACGTAACGCAGCGGTCCGACCAGTCAGAGGCCATGCTGCAAGATGCACTTAGCGATGTCGACTGGAATATGTTCCATGCAAGTTCCAGCGACGTCAGTGAGTTCGTGGAAGCGGTCACGGACTTCATTGCAATAATAGCTGATAACATCGTCCCCACGGTAAGGGTTAGCATCTTTCCTAATCAAAAACCCTGGGTGGACAGATCTGTTCGCGTTGCCTTGAATGCTCGCACCGCTGCTTACAACTCTGGCCTGGCATCCGGCAATATGGACGACTACAAGGCAGAGTCCTACCGACTGCGAAGGGCGGTGAAGGACGCAGAAAGGAGGTACAGGGACAAGATGGAGTCACAGATGGAGCAGCAGGACATCAGATGCCTTTGGCAGAGGCTACGGACTATAACTAACAACTGGAGCACCCCCCTCAACCAGAAGTGCCGGCACCTCCCTAGCTGATGACCTGAATTCTTTCTACACATGTTTCGAGACGGGCAACATTACCCCAGGCTCGCCGGCTAACGACAACACCGCCCGTGCGCTGGCTAGCGAGGCTGGAGGAAGGTCCTCCACTGGGGATGGATACACATTCTCGTTGTCCGAGCACGACGTGAGGAGGGCTCTGACACGTGTGAACACGAGGAAAGCTGTAGGCCCAGATGACATATCTGTGCGAGTACTTAAGTTTTGTGCTACTCAGCTAGCTCCGGTGCTCACTACAATATTCAGATTCAGATTCAGATTCAATTTTAATTGTCATTGTCATTGTACAGTACAGAGACAACGAAATGCATTTAGCATCTCCCTGGAAGAGCGACACAGCAAATGATTTGAATAAATAACAATAAGTGTCCGGGGGGGGGGGGGGGGGTGATTGGCAGTCACCGAGGTACGTTGTTGAGTAGCGTGACAGCCGCCGGAAAGAAGCTGTTCCTGGACCTGCTGGTTCGGCAACGGAGAGACCTGTAGCGCCTCCCGGATGGTAGGAGGGTAAACAGTCCATGGTTGGGGTGAGAGAGGTCCTTGGCGATTCGACCTCTCCCTGGCCAGGTCTGTGGTCCCTGCCTGCTTCAAAAGATCCATCATTGTACCTGTACCAAAGAATGCCTCTCCAGCTTGTTTGAATAAGTACCGACCAACTGGGGCTTAACACTCCCCTGTGTGCCTGGGTCCTGGACTTTCTCACCGCCAGGCCCCAGGTAGTCAAGATGGGAGGAAATACATCGAAGACCCTCACCCTGAGCACAGGATCCCCCCAGGGTTGCGTCCTCAACCCCCTACTGTACTCCCTGTACACACATGACTGTGTTGGCCAGGTTCCGCTCCAACTCTATAATCAAGTTTGCTGATGACACTGTGGTGGTGGTCCTGATTCCGATAACGATGAGAAGGCCTACCGGGAGGAGGTGGCTGATCTGGCATTCTGGTGTCAGGACAACAGCCTCCTCTTGAATGACAAAAAAACTAAGGAGCTGATCATGGACTTCAGAAGGGCCCAACATCCGAGGACGTACACGCCACTGAAGATAAATAGGGATACCGTGGATAGGGTGAGCTGCTTTAAATACCTGGGAGTCCACATCACTGAGGATCAGACATGGACATCACACGCTGCCGTACTGATGAGAAAGGCATGACAGTGCCTTTACCACCTCAGGCAGCTGAGGAAATTCAGAGCGTCTCTGAGGATCCTCCAGTGCTTCCACTCAGCGGCTGTAGAAAGCATCTTGTCTGGAAACATTACAATCTGGTTTGGGAACAGCTCAGCCCAGGACAAGAAGGCTCTGCAGAGAGTGTTGCGTTCGGCCGAACGCACTGTGGGAACTACACTCGCCCCCCTGCAGGAACTATACATCAGAAGGTGCAACTCCAGAGCCAGCAACATTATGGGGGACTCCTTCCACCCCAGCAACAGACTGTTCCAGCTGCTACGGTCAGGCAAACACTCCACTGTCATGTTGTGAAAACAGAGAGGATGAGACGGAGTTTCTTCCCACAGGCCATTAGGACTGTAAACCAGGGACTAACTTACTGTCCAATTTACTGTGGTGTTGTGTCTTTTTTTAATTGATGTTTTGTTCTCACAAATATGTAATTACTGATTCTGTTCTATTCTTTTCTGTTTTGTAGGGTTTTTTTTTTGCACAGGCATTGCCACTTTCATTTCACTGCACATCTCGTATGAGTATCTGACAAATAAACTTGACTTGAATTGACTTGATTTGACTTGATCAGATACGATCGTACATAAATACAATCAAGTCAAACTCAAGTAGAATTGCTAGAGCAAAGGAGAAGATACAGAGTACAGAATATAGTTCTCAGCATTGTAGCGCATCAGTTCCACAAACACAGTCCAACGTCTGCATTGGATGTCGAGGAGAATCGGACATTACCCTTGCTTATGGAAGACTGTTCAGAAGCCTTTTAACAGAAGGGAAGCAGCTGGCCAGGTACAGGTTGAATCTTCTGCCTGATGGGTGCAGAGAGAAGAAGGAATGACTGGGGTCAGGCAAAATCTTTGATTATGTTGGCTGCTTTCTTCCATGGCAATATGGTGCAGATGGAGTCAATGGTGGGGAGTCTGGTTTGTATGATGGACTGGGCCACCTTTACAACCTTCTGCAATTTCTCGCGGCTTTAGGCAGAGCTAAGCCAAGCCATAATGTGATGTAACCCGACAGTGCACTTTCAATGGTGCATCTGCAGAATCACGAGACATCACAAATTTATTGTCTCCGCAAGAAATAGATGCATTAGTGTGCCTTCTTGGTCGTCACATCAAGGTAGTTGGTCCATGACATTTTGTTGATAATATGAACGCCATAGAACTTGAAGCTCGCAACCATTTTCACTTTGGCACCATTGATGACGATTGTCCGACCCCTGTCATTCCTTCTTCTCTCTGCATAAGATTATTAAGGGCTTGGACACGCTAGAGGCAGGAAACATGTTCCCGATGTTGGGGGGAGTCCAGAACCAGGGGCCACAGTTTAAGAATAAGGAGTAAGCCATTTAGAACGGAGACGAGGAAACACTTGTTCTCACAGAGAGATCATTCTCTGCCTCAGAGGGCAGTGGAGGCAGTTTCTCTGGATGCTTACAAGAGAGAACTAGATAGGGCTCTTAAAAATAGTCAGGGGATATGGGGAGAAGGAAGGAACGGGGTACTGATTTTGGATGATCAGCCATGATCACATTGAATGGCGGTGCTGGCTCGAAGGGCCGAATGGCCTACTCCTGCACCTATTGTCACCCATGCTGATTGGGGCCTGAACTCACCACTCTACCCGAAGTCAATAACTAACTCCTTTGTCTTGCTGACAATGAGTGATAACTTATTGTCCTGAAACCATGTTACTAAGTTTCTATCACCTTCCTGTACTCCGTCTCGTGATTGTTTGTGATCCGGTCCACCAGTGCTGTGACCTCACCTTTAATCCATGTATCTTAAGCTTCTTTACCAGCCTACAATGTGGGACCATGTCAAATGCCTTGCTGAAGTCCATATAGCCAAAGTCTACCACTCGGCCGGCATCAAACATCTTAGTTATCTTCTCAAAAATGCAAATCAAATAAGTGATGCAGAATTTCCCATGCACAAAGCCATGCTGATTTTTCCTGAACATCTGTTTAAGAAGGAACTGCAGATGCTGGAAACATCGAAGGTAGATAAAAATGCTAGACAATTTCCTGATCATCTCCTGCCTTTCCAAATGTAGATAAATCCTATTGTTTAGAACTTTCTTTCCAACCACTGACAGAAGTCTCACCAGCCTTAGTTACCTAGCTTATCCCTGCTGCCCATCTTAAATAAAGGAACAACATTAGCTATCCTGACTCAACTGGCACCTCATCTGCAAAGATCTCCATCAGGGGGCCTAGCCATCTCCTTCCTTGTTTCTTCCCGTATTAACGTGGGATGGATCTCATACAGCGGTGCGGATTTATGCATCCCATTGCATCGAGCACATCTTGCTTCTTAATTCAGTAATGGCCAAGGGATCTGCTTGCTGGCTGGTTGGCCTTGCATGAGTGTATGAAGGCTCCACTTCTTTAACTTGATCTTCTCTCCGACCACTGGAATATTCGCTACCTCAAACACAACTGTTGAGGACACTAGAAGCTCTTGCCCCTGCAGATTTATTGATAGCACCATGACCTGCAGCTATCACTATTCAGGTAAACCACTAACAATATTCCAATACCAATGGGACAGGCCTATTTGTTAGGTAGATAATTGAATTAAACGCGGTGTTCTAAAACGTACCCAACTGTGTCTGCCGCAGTTGAAGTTTTAAATCATCAACTTGCCCATTCAGCCTTCTGGTTTGATTCTCAAATTCCAAAAGTTGGCTTCTCACCTGTGCACAACGCTCCACCTGCAAGAGAAATCATTAAAAAACAAATTAAGCATCAGCTTAATATAAGATACAGATCACACAGACTAGATTTCCCACCATTGACTCCATCTACACCACCCAGCCTCAGGGAAGCAGCGAATATAATCAAAGACCTTTTCCGCCCAAATCTTCTTCTCGCTCCCGGAGTGCAGAAGAACAGAAGCTTTAAGCATCGCACCACCAGACTCAGAAACAGCTTCTTCCCCCTGTTATCAGGCTTGTGTACGGTCCTTCCATAAACCAGGGTTTAGTCCGATTATCAAGGTTTCAAGGTCAGTTTATTGTCACATGTACCAGTTAAGGTACAGTGAAATGGGAGATACCATACAGCCATACTAAGTGAAAAGCAACAAGACACACCACCACATAAAAGTTTAAATAAACATCCATCACAGTGGATTCCACATTCCTCACTGTGATGGAAGGCAATCAAATTCAATCCTGTCCCTAATTGTGGACATTGGACTTTGTCTCTGGACTGTTGTGCTGTAATGCTGAGAACTGTATTCTGCACAGGGTGGCACAATGGCGCAGCGGTAGAGTTGCTGCCTTACAGAGTTCGATCCTGAACACGGGTGCTGCCTGTACTCACTGTGACCGCGCGGGTTTTCTCGGCTGTCCTCCACATTCCAAGTTTGCACGTTAATTAGCTTCTGTAAATTGTCCATAATGTGCAGGATAGAACTACTATATGGGTGAGCACTGGTCGGCACGGATTCGGTGGCCGAAAGGCCTGTTTTCACGCTGTATCTCTAAACTAAACTAAACACTGGGACATTTCCCTCACACTATGTTTTGTACTTGAGTTCGGGATGATTGCCATTATAGTATTATCTGATTTGATTGGATAGCATGTAAAACAAAGCCTTTCACTGTACCTCGTTGCACATGACAATAATAAACCTAAACAAAACCTAAGCAAAAGGTAGACACAAAATGCTGGAGTAACTCAGCAGGTTAGGCAGCAGGTAAGACTGACTGACATCAGTCTGAAGAAGGTTCTCGACCCGACACGTCACCCATTCCTTCTCTCCAGAGATGTTGCCTGACCCGCTGAATTACTCCAGCATTTTGTGTCTGCCTTCGATTTAAACTAGCATCTGCAGTCCTTTCCAAAACAAAAGGTGCATTTATATAGACACGATATTTGGTGTTAAATGTGAAATATCTGGCAAATTTATAACCTTTGTAGATGAAACATTATGACCATCAATTCAAGGATTTTAAAATATTAAAAAATATTTATGGCTTGTTAAATCAGTACAAGACCTTTCGTTCAACATCCAAAACTCAGAAATGAGTTTCAATATATAAGCAAGGCTTGAAATTTGATTGATATAGCACTGTTTATACTTCAATGTTAATCGTGAAAGGCTATAGTGATCATTAGTGATCCGAGTAAAATGCAATAATTATCTTTTCAGGGTGGCTTCGAGTCAGTGAAAAGTTAGTGCAATGTGGTCTTATGAGTATGACAGGCATCAAATAAAATATTCCAACACCAGGAAAATCCAAACTATACCTCCCCAGCCTCCACATCCAACACATCATTCTCCAACATTTCAGGCACCTACAATGTGATCCCACATTTCCTATCCCTATCTCTTTGCCTTCCACGGAGATCGTTCCCTCATCAACTTCTTGATTCACCCATCCCTTCCCACCCAAACCAACTCCTTCCTAGGTACTTTCCCTTTCAGCAACTGCATGAGATGTAACACTCGACCCCCTAGCTTCTCCTTAATCCATTCAGGAACCCCAGCAGTCCATGTGAGACAAGAGTTTCACGCGCACCTCCTACAACCTCGTCTTCTGCATCCAATATTCCCAATGTGGCCTCCTTAACATCGACAAGAACAAGTGTAGACTCAATTGCGTTTTGCCAACACTTGCGTTTGGTCCGCCAAGGACTACTGTATGCCCAAGTTGTGAACCACTTTAACTCCCTTTCCATTTCCCCTACTGACCTTTCTGTACTAGGTCTCCTCAATTGCTGGAACGAGGACACACACAAACTGGAAGTACAGTACTTCATATTCTGCTTGGGTAGCTTACAACCTAATGGTATGAACACTGAATTCTCCAATTTTAGATAACTAACCTATAAAACCTAGCTTCCCTGTGCCCCACCTGGATGTGCATCCATTTCTCACCTTCCACCTATATTTCTTCCTTTGGTTTCCTTTACCACTAACCTTATCTCACACCTTTTGTCTTTTAATCTCTGGCCTTTGTCTAACCATCTAACTGTCAACCCCCCCCCTATTCCCACCTCAACCGGAATCCACCTATCACTTGCCACTTCGGGCCGAAGAAGGGTTTCGGCCCGAAACGTTGCCTATCTCCTTCGCTTCTTAGATGCTGCTGCACCCGCTGAGTTTCTCCAGCCTTTTGTGTACCCTCCACCTATCACTTGCCAGGCTTTGTCCAGCTCCTCCTCTTTCCCAGCTTTCTTTCACCTCTGCAATCAGCCTGAAGAAGAGACCCGACCCGAAACCTCACCTATCCATGTTCACCAGAGATGTTGCCTGGCCCACTGAGTTACTCCCGTACTTTGCGTCATTTTTAGTAAACCAGCATCTGCAGTTCTTTTTTTCTCCAGGAAAATTAGATCCTGTTATTCGGAGAAATTATCATTGTTATGACTCTTGGCTTTAATAACGCTTAGATTCCACTAAGTCCCATTACTTACCTTCTATTCTTTGGTCTTGTGCCATCACTCAACTCCTACTAACCTCACCCTTCAAACCACTAACTGATCCAAGGCAGCAAAACAGGAACCTGCTCCAGTAACTTTGCATTGGACCTTCCAAAATGAGGCCATAAACAAGCATTGCCAACAATAGAAGACTAAAGGGGCTGTCCCACTTGGGCGACCTAATCCACGAGTTCTGGCGAGTTTGCCTTCGACTCATACTCACAGCATGGTCGACACGAGGTCGTATTTTCCATAGTTGAGGCCAGTTCATTGGCTATATTTAAGAGGGAGTTAGATGTGGCCATTGTGGCTAAAGATATCAGGGGGTATGGAGAGAAGGCAGGTACAGGATACTGAGTTGGATGATCAGCCATGATCATATTGAATGGCAGTGCAGGCTCGAAGGGCCGAATGGCCTACTCCTGCACCTATTTTCTATGTTTTTATGTATGAGGTCTTCATAACTCTCCTGGAATTCTTTGTCACAGAAGGTAGTTGAGGCCAGTTCATTGGCTATATTTAAGAGGGAGTTAGATGTGGCCCTTGTGGCTAAAGGGATCAGGGGGTATGGAGAGAAGGCAGATACAGGATACTGAGTTGGATGATCAGCCATGATCATATTGAATGGCGGTGCAGGCTCGAAGGGCCGAAGGGCCGAATGGCCTACTCCTGCACCTATTTTCTATGTTTCTATGTCTATGTTTCATGCTCGAGAGTGCTCTCCGCGTCCCCGAGGCCTCAGCTACATCGCAGCGTTTTTTCCAATATGTTAAGAAATGCCCACGAGTAAAAAAAGGTCGCCATAGAAAAAATCTATACTTTTTTTACTCATAGGTTTAGTCGTAGTAGGTCGTAGTAGGTCGGCATGTTAGTCATAGGTAATCGAGGGTAGTCAAAGGTAGTCGTAGATAGTCTTCATCATAGTCGAAGGGAAGTTCGTCGAAGGAGGTCGTCTTTACTCTCCACTATTCGGCATCCAATTTTCTCGAAGTTAGTCATAGCTAATCATAGCTAGTCGAAGTTAGTCTTCAACATAGTCGAAGGAGATCAAGGAGGTCTTCTTTGTGTAGTCGAAGGTGGTCTTCAGCATTTCATTTTTTAATACTTTTCTAAACTCGCCAATTAGGTTGCCCGTGGGACAGCTCCTTAAGTTAAGCATTCCAATTTTGATGCCTTAGTTACCTCTCCAAGTTTGATTTAGCCAAATTCAAATTGGCCTCTGGTTTTGTGGTCAGGGTAGCATTAGTCTTGAAACAATATTATACACAATCATTTAACCATCCTCTGCCTTCAAACCAAAGGTGAATTTCATGAATATTTGAACAATCAAAATAAGTTACTAATCAAAAATTTTCAGTCCAGATGGTTTGGACTTCAAGGCCATGAAGTGGCCTAGACATGTCCCGAGGCATGATATGGCAGGTTATTTATGCCTTAATTTAACTTCTACAATATTCAAATGCACAGGTGTGACCAACACTGCTCGGGACACTCAAGAAGATAATGATTTGCACACTGTGAAACCTGCTCTGGGAGACTTGAATGGGACATGTCTGAGCTGAAAACAGGCTGATAATCTAAATCAATAAGGCCAACTACAATCAAGGCTACACCCCCAACTAGTGATCTCATTTGTATGTTGTTGGGCCTGGCATACCATTGAATTTTCCAGTGACAATGGCCACAGCAAAATTGCAATTGGTCAGCACAACGAACTGAGTAATGCACTTTTAGGAGTTGCCAACTAGTACTTCAGAATATACTAGTACATATACTAGTACATATACTAGTTCTTCAGAATATTCATGAATAAAAAAGTGGTCCCCAATACCAGTGGTAGAGCTGCTGGCTCACAGCACCAGAGACCCAGGTTCCATCTTGACCACAGGCGCTGTCTGTGTGAAGTTTGCAGGTTTTCCTTGTGACCTCGTGGGATTCCTCTCCGTGCTCCGGTTTCCTCTTGCATCCCAGACATGTGTGTTGGTAGATTAATTGGCCTCTATAAATTGCCACTAGTGTGTTGAACAGGTGATGGTCAGCTTGGACTCAGTGAGCCAAGTGGCCTGTATCCATGCTGTATCCCCAAAATAAAACTAAACTAAACCTGTTGTGCAGCACCCTCCTCTTCCTCGGTCGTCTTCCTCAGCAGCCTCGCCAGCAGTGTGTCAGTCATTTTGACTTTTTTGGTTGTTTTAGTATGTCTAAATGTATGTGTTTCCCGGTATATTTTTATGTGGGGGGTGGGGGATTAGGGCAAAAACGTTTCCAGTCACTTACCTTGGCGGAGATGTAACTTTTCTCCTAGTCAAATTTTCACCCTCTCTCGCGGCCTAACAACACGGATTGGTGCGGCCTTTCCCGGAGACCAGCTCAGCGCTTCAGCAGGAGGCGCAGCGCGGACTTTAACATCACAGAACCAGAAGAAAGGCTCCGACCACCGGCCTGCTGACTTTAACATCGTGAAGCCGCGGTCTGCGGAGTTTCTAGCAGCAGGCTTGGAGCGGACTTTATCATCCCAGAGTCAGGGATCGCCGGAGAAGTGCTCGGACCACTAGCCTGCCTGCAGCCTATAACATCGAGAAGCCGCGGTCTCCGGTAGGAAAGTGGCCGATTCGAGCACTCCAAGCTGCAGAGTGTGTTCCATCCGTCACGACGTCGGAGCTTCCATCATCTCGACGGGAGGGCTTGTACAGCGGGCTGTCCATAGCGGCGACTACGGAGGGTCAAGGCCCCAAACACGGGTGAACAAATAGGACGAAGACTGACTGAACTTTATTGCCTTCCATCAGTGATCACTGTGGTGGATGTTTATATTAAGTTCTATCGTGTGTTGTGTTCTTTTCATTGTATAGCTGCATGGTAACTCAAATATCACTGCACCTTAATTGGTGCATATGACAATAAATGTGAACTTGAACTTCTCTGTTAATCGCAGCTTCATCTATTCTGCTTCATTCCTTATTTACTCTCCTATTTTCCAGCTCCAAAGACTCATCATCGGGTGGCACCATGTGCAGCAGCCTCGCCAGCAGCTGTCTCTCCTTTCATCCTTTTAATGATGCAATTTTAGTCTGTTTTTGGATCGAGGATGCGTCTTTTCTCAGAGCCGCATCTTCGCGCACCTCCCCTCACCCCCCCCCCACATCCAGATTGGCGCGGCCTTTCCTGCCGGAGACAGGCCAGAGCTTCAGCGGCGGCACAGCACTGAATTACCATTGCGGAGCAGGCGACGGCTTACTGAGGATCGCCGTGTGGAGCTCCGGAGTGTTGGGCCTGCCAACTTTAACGCCGTGGAGCTGTGGCTGCGGAGCTTCCAGCCGCGGGTGGCGCTGACTTTAACATCGCGGAGGCCTAGGATCCTTGCCGGGGTCGCCAGCATTGAATCTTCGCCCAGCTCGTCCTGTGGACTTCGGGAGCCGCGGTCTCCGGTAGGAAACGGCCGATTCGGAAACTCCAAGCCGCTGAGTGTGTTCTCAGCTCCGATTATCCCGGCCGGAGGGCCTAAAAAACATCGGGCCGCCATTGCGGCAAATGCGGAGGGCTCAAAGGCCCCGACCACGGGTGAACAAGAGGAAGATGACTGAACTTTATTGCCTTCCCTCACCTTGGGAACATTGATTCTGCTGTGTGGGGATGTTCATGTTAAGTTCTTTTTATTCATATGGCTGTATGGTAAATCAAATCTCACTGTACCAATTGATGCATGTGACAATCAATGTCTCTTGGACTCTTGAACTCTCTTGAAGAAAATTGTACTCGACTCTCCCATGAATGAGTCAAATTGTTGAAAATGCAGCCAAACACTGAAGCAAAGTCTGAAGTTAAAATTAAGTTTCCAAATCTTAATTTACAATATGGCAAGCACAAAAGGTCACTGTTGCAAGTAGGACACACTAACTGAAATATGTTCTTATTTGTTTGAAATAATTCTTAAATGTTTGTGGATCAGTCCATTTAATAGTTCATAACAACTATATTTTTTCAGCCCATATGTTTGAGTCCACTAGTATAAATGTAGTTGTTCCACACTAGTTTACCAACATGAGTTCTGTGAAGAAACAGTGAACCTTTTACACGCATTGATCCTACCAGCCATCTCTACACCCAGAAGGGATGCCAGTAGAATATTACTGCATCAAAAACAATTCCATTTAAAGTTGATAACACCATGATAATGTTTCAGTTTACCTCATTCTTCAGCTGTTGCTCAAATATTTCTTTCTGCCTTTGATATTCATCCTGGTCAAGCTTTCTGGAATATTCTGTTTTCTTCAGTTCAGCTTGAAGTGCTGTGTGTGCAGCAGAAGGTTCGTTTAACACTGAAAAGTAAAAAATGTAAACTTCATTACAATGTATTTCTATTTTGTCAATGTTATGGACTATTTTAATTGCAGTTACAGCACATTCACAATTCTCATTCCATTGATCATGATCATTCAGTGTGAAAATGTGACAAATGTAACATCGATGAAGATCATTAGCGATCTTTATGGTCTTTATGACTGAATAATATGAACCTGCACAACATTTTCTCTTCGGTTTAAACCAGCATCTGCAGTTCCTTCTTATACATTTTTCATTATATAACTTGTTAAATTACCTATTACCCTTATTTAAAGAGACCATTTCAAAATGCTTTTCAAGATTCAAGAGAGTTTATTGTCATGTGTCCCAGAAATTCTTGCTTTGCTTCAGCACAACAGAATATAGAAGGCATGAATACGGAACAGATCAGTGTGTCCATATACCATTGTGTAAATATATACACACACGAATAAATAAAACAGATAAAGTGCAAATAAACAGATAATGGTCTATTAAAGTTCAGGGTTTTGTTTGAGTTGAGTTTAATAGTCTGATGGCTGTGGGGATGCAGCTGTTTCTGAACCTGGATGTTGCAGTCTTCAGGCTCCTGTCCCTTCTACCTGAAGGTAGCGGGGAGATGAGTGTGTGGCCAGGATGGTGTGGGTCCTTGATGATGCTGCCAGCCTTTTTGAGGCAGCGTCTGCAATAGATCTCCTCGATGGCAGGGAGGTCAGAGCAGATGATGGACTGGGCAGTGTTTACTACTTTATGTAGTCTTTTCCGCTCCTGGGCGCTCAGGTTGCCGAACCAAGCCACGATGCAACTGGTCAGCATGCTCTCTACTGTGCACCTGTAGAAGTTAGAGAGAGTCCTCCTTGACAAACCGACTCTCCATAATCTTCTCAGGAAGTAGAGGCTGATGAGCTTTCTTTATGATTGCATCAGTATTCTCGGACCAGGAGAGATTTTCAGAGATGTGCACGCCCAGGAATTTGAAGCTCTTGACTCTTTCCATCATCGGCCCATTGACATAAATGGGCCTGTGGGTCCCCATCCTACCTCTTCCAAAGTCCACAGTCAGTTCCCTGGTTTTGCTGATGTTGAGGGCCAGGTTATTGTGCTGGCACCATTTGGTCAATCGGTCGATCTCACTTCTATACTCTGACATGTCCCCATCAGTGGTACGTCCCACAACGGTGATGTCGTCAGCGAACTTGATGATGGAGTTCGCATTATGACCAGCTGCGCAGTCATGAGTATAGAGTGGGTACAGCAGGGGGCTGAACACGCAGCCTTGAGGTGCTCCATGCTGATTGTTATTGAGGCGGATACATTTCCACCAATTCAAACAGTCCGTGGTTTGTGAATGAGGAATTCGAGGATCCAATTGCAGAGAGATGTGCAGAGACCCAGTTCTGCGAGTTTGGTAACCAGCTTGGAGGGGATGATTGTGTTAAATGTCGAGCTGTAATAAATGAATAACAGCATGACATATGAGTTATTGTTGTCCAAGTGGTTCAGAGCGGAGAGCCAGCAAGATTGCATCCACCATTGATCTGTTGTGGAGGTAAGCGAACTGCAGTGGGTCCAGGTTTTTGTTGAGGTAGGAGTTGATTTGCGCCATGATCAACCTCTCAAAGCACTTCATCACCCCCAACGTTAGTGCCACTGGTCGATAGTCATTGAGGCACATCACCTTGCTTTTCTTGGGTACCGGTATTATTGATGCCCTTTTAAAGCAGGTGGGAACCTCAGAAGTGAGAGGTTGAAAATATCCGTTAAAACTCCAGCCAGTTGGTCCACACAGGTTTTTAGAACACAACCGGGTATACCATCAGGTTAAGGCGCTTTTTGAGGGTTCACCCCTCTGAAGGATTTTATGACACTGGCCACTGTGACTCTGACTGAAATACTATCACAGCGAATGGGGGCTCGAGGAGGCACATCGGTGTTCTCCCTGTCAAAGCGTGCGTAAAACGCATTGAGCTCGTCAGGGAGTGATGCTACGCCGACATACGAGCTACCTCCTGATTTCGCCTTGTAGGAGGTGATTGCATTCAGTCCCTGCCACAGCTGCCGAACATCTGTCTCATCCTCCAGCATGGAGCAGAAGTCCCTTTTGGCCGTTTTGATGGCCTTACCAAGGTCGTATCTGGACTTCTTGTAGACCACTGTATCATCAGACATGACTGCCCGGTGTCTGGTCTTCAGGAGAGTGCGGATCTCAAAGTTCATCCAAGGCTTCTGATTGGGAAACACTCGGAAGGTTTTTGTCGGGATGCAGTCCTCCACATATTTCTTTACGAAGTCTGTAAGGACTTTCACTTTGTTATGTACGATGTGCAAAGTACAGAATTACAGAGATTCCAAAAATAGTAGAATACTTGGCCCAACCAGTACCAGTTTTGTTTCTTTACTAGTAATACAAAGAATGAGTTCATAACTCAGAAAACACATGTTCAAATCCATAACAATCAGAAAAATTAAATTCAGAATTTTTAAAATAACAAATTTAGAATGACACCCCAGCAGTATGAACATTGACTTCTCCAATTTCAGGTAGTCCCTGCTTTCTCCTCCCGTTTCCAAGCTCTCCCTCAGCCCACTGTCTCCGCCTCTTCCTTTCTTCTTCCCGCCCCTCCCCCCCCACCCTCACATCAGTCTGAAGAAGGGTCTCGACCCGAAACGTCGCCTAGCTCCATAGATGCTGCCTCACCCGTTGAGTTTCTCCAGCACTTTTGTCTACCTTCGAGTTTCCAGCATCTGCAGTTCCTTCTTAAAAATTTAGAATTAAAGGTAAGTGCCAGTTAATGGCCATACCAGTGTGAAGAGGCAACTGGTTCATTCTTTTCCCTTCATGATTGGCTGCCATCTCAGTCTTATTTATTTATGAACTAAAAAAACCCTGCAGTTGCTAAAAATCTTAAATAAAACCAGAAAATGCTGGTAACATTCAGTATATCAGGCAACATCAGTGGAAAGGGAAAGAGCTAACGTTTCAGGTCAAGGACGCTTCAACCTGACCTGCTGAGTGTTCCCAGCATTTTCTGTTTTGATTATTTGTGCTTCCAATCCCGCAGATCGGGACTGTTTCTTATTTAACCTCCAAAGCGTTTGATAAGGAAACACAAATGTGAACCTCTTAAAACCTTATGTCAAGTATTCATTCTTTTCTCAAAGATTTCTGAAAAACAAGATTAAATAACATGACATTCAGATTCAGGTTTACCTGACTGCTGCGTTACAAACATTTTTTATTGGGAAAATAGGTAGAGTGGTGATGATGTGTGATTTGAATACGAACCTAATTCAGATAATAGAGAGGACAATCGCAAGAAGTTTTTAGTTTGAAGCAGGAGCACGGGTCTGGAGTATCATTGTACCATTCCAAAATATTTTTAATGATCACACTGGCACACCAGTAGTGTTCCTATCTAAATTATATGGTGGTGGGTGAAAGCTCCGATCCAGGATTTGAAGATGTAATCTAGACTGACACTGAAAGAGTAATCAAATGGCAGATGTGCTGATTTGGATGAATCCTTAAACTAGGGCCCTAAATATTCTGAATCAAAATGACTCTACTCGAAGAATAAAAATACTCTGGTCAGCATTCATTCTTCAACATGCCACTAAATTTGATACATTCCATATTTATCTCATGATGATCATGGGATCATATTGCAAGGAAATAGGCCCTTTAACCCAACATGCCCATGCCGAACAAGGTACCACATCTACATGAGTCCCTGTAGTCCTTGAAACCTTTCCTAGCCATATACCTGTCCAAATGTCTATTAAATATAGTTATAGTACCTGCTTTACCTATCTCCTCTGGCAGCTCGTACCCACCACCCTCTGTGTGGAAATGTTGCCCCTCAGGTTCCTATTAAATCTTAAACCAATGTCCTCTGGTTTTTGATTCCCCTGCTCTGGGTAAAAGACTATGCATTCACCCTATCTATTTCCCTCATGTTGTGTTCGATAAATGATTCAGATCTGAAACATCTCTATAAAATCACCCCTCATCCTCCTGAGGTCCAAGGAACAAAATCCTAGCCTGCCTAACCTCATCCTATAGCTCAGACTCTCAAGTCCTTGTAAATCTTCTCTGCATTCTTTCCAGCTTAACAACATCCTTCCAACAGCAAACTGGACACACCTATGTCTTGTACAACTGTAATACTACCGGGTGGCGCCGTACGAAGGCAGCCTCGCTAACAGTCTGTCTCGTCCTTTTCTTCTTTTGTTGTTTTTAGTCTGTTGTTAAATGTATGTTTTAGTGTATCTTTAGTTTTGTATTATCGCTCCTGTCCTTGCTCGTGTCCTTGAAAATTAACTTCTACCATGGTCTGAGGAGGTACTCCCAGAATCACAGTGTGTCTTCCATCCATCCAGAGGTACAGTAGACATGATATTCACAGCATGCCAACTCCAGGAATGCTGTGAACAAAGGCAGCCTTTGTACATGGCCTTCATAGACCTGACAAAGGCTTTTGACTCGGAGGACCGCTAGGCTCTTTGGAGCATGCTATCAAGGTACTGTTGCCACGACAAATACATCAGAATATTGAGGCTTCCACTTGATGGCATGTCGGTCACAGTGCTCAGCAACTGTGGCTCTGAATCCGAGCCCTTCACCGTGGAACCGGGGGTCAAACAGGGATGTATCATCGCACCCACCCTGTTTATCGTCTTCATTGCTGCCATACTTCACCTCATTGGTGGGGATAATGACAGAAGCCTCCTCGTGGCGATCTCAGGAAACGACGACACGATGCACTCAGAGACGCATCGGGCGACCAATCCTGTCAACATGTTGGATGATGACGGAAGCCAACAGCGGGCTGTGCGTCATCTGACAAACGAGCGATCGAACCTCATTGGTGAAGAGCTGCCACTGGGGATCCCAATCCTCTACAGAACTGACAGTGGACTCTTTAACCTTAATATGTGGAAGGCCAAGAGCTTAGTCAGTAACACCGCCATCATGGAGCTTCAGTATGCGGACGACTGCGCCATTGGAGCACACTCTGCCAGAAGACCTCCACGGCATCCTGAATGCCTTTGCCAAGACATACAGAGCCATGGGCCTAGCCTTAAACATCAAGAAGACACAGGTCCAACATCAACCTCCACCCAACCAGCCATCTACCCAGCCCACTATAAAAGTGGACGACACCACTGTTGAAAACTTTGACCACTTCTCCTACCTTGGCAGCATTCTTTCCTCAAAAGCTGACATCGATTCTGAGGTGAACCATCGCCTGAGTTGTGCCAGCGGAGCCTACGCCAGACTCAGGGAAAGAGTCTTTGAAGACCGAGACCTAAAGGCTCAAACAAAACTGCTGGTCTGCAGAGCTGTTGTCCTCTCCACCCTGTTGTATGGTGCCATCATGGACCATCTACAGCAGGCACCTGGGAACCCTGGAACAATACCATCAAAGATCTTTACGAAAGATTTTGAGGATCAGCTGGGAGGACAAACGCACCAACATCAGCGTTTTGGAGGAAGCCAACGTGACCAACATCACCACCACAATAATGCAGCACCAACTTCGATGGACTGGCCATGTCATCCGCATGTCCAACACACGTCTCCCTAAACAAATCCTGTTCTCTCAATTGAAGGAAGGTCGGTGAGCCCCCGGCGGGCCAAAGAAACGCTTCAAAGACAACATCAAGAACAGTCCGAAGAAATTCCACATCACATCGAGCAACTGGGAGCACATTGCACTGGGCAGGCGCTCCTGGAGGAAATCCATGCAGGAAGGAGCTGCACGTCACAAAATGGAACTACGCCATGTCGCAGGGACAAGGCGACAGCACCGTAAGGAGAGAATGGGGCTCGACGACTGCCAACCACCGACAGTCTCCACTGCCCACGTTGCACCAAGGTGTGTGGATCATGGAGCGGCCTGTACAGACATCTGCAGACCCACAAGTAGACAACCCTATGGAGAGGAGCGGACAGCCATACTCGTTTCAAGTGACCTCCGATGATGATGATGTGAGGGGGTGGGCGAGGGAAACATTGTTGAATCTCTTTCCTCAGCGCTGATGCAACTTTTTCCGTATCTCCGTCTGTACTGCGGCCTAATATCGTGGAGCTGGTGACCTCTTGCTGGGGATCGGCTTTGGGAGCTGCAACCGCAGGAGCCTGCCGACTTAACATTGCGGAGCTAGCAATCCCTTTGTCAGGGTCGACTTCGGGAGCTCCAATCGCGCCCTAACATGCGCCCTAACATCGTGGAGCTCTCGTTCCCTTGGTTAGGGACCAACTTTGGGAGCTCCAAACCGCAGGAGCTTCGACCACCCCAACGTGGGAGCTTCGATCGCCCCAACTGGGGATGGTTCGATTGCCCCGTCCGCGGGAGAAAGGTGCTGTGGTGGATGTTTATGTTAATTTTTATGTAGTTGTGTGTCTTGTTGCTTTTTGGAATGACTGTATGGCAAATCAAATTCCTTGTATGTTCTTACATACTTGGCTAATAAATTATTTGTATCTTGTATATAACATCTCAACCTCTATACTCAATATACTGACTGATGAAGATCAATGTACTGAAAGACTCTTGACCACCCTATTTAACTGTGATGCCACTTTCAATGTGCTACATGCACCCCTAGATCATCCCTCTGATCTATAAAAGTTCTCAGGACTCTGCTATTCATTGAGAAGGTCCTGCCTTGGTTCGACTTCCCAAAATGCAACACCTCACACTTATCTGCATTAAACTCCATTAACAATTCCTCAGCCCACTTGCTGCATTGATCGAGATGTAATTTTTGATAACCATCTTCGTTATTTATGATATCACCTACATTATGTCATGTGAAAACTTAGTCATCCTACCTTCCACATTCTCATATAAATCATTGATATAAAACATAAACAGCAATGGCACAGCACTAATCACAGACCTCCAGTTCGAAAATCACCCCTCCACCATCACCCACTGCTTCCTTCCATGAAGCCAATTCTCTATCAAGTTGGTTACCTCTCTCTGAAATTCCATGCGATCTAACCTTCCAAAACAGCCTACCAAGCGGAACCTTATCAAATCCCTTGCTGGTCCATATAGATAACATCTTTGGCTTTGCCCTCATCAACCTTTTTGGTTACTTCTTTAAAAAAACATACGGTGCCCTGAAATGAGGGGACTATGTATAAACAGAGCTGTAATTTCTACATGGTGAAACCAAAATGTATAAAAATGTCCGTTATTAAAATCTGACAATGTGCACTTTAACCACATGTGATTTTTTTTCCATTACAAATCTCAAATTGTGGAGTACAGAGGTAAATAAATAAATGACCGGCCTTTTCCCAAACATTATGGAGGGCACTGTAGATGAATCAAATGCAGTTTCAATTTTCCCCTTAAGAACTGTGTCAATTCATTTAATGATTGGGGTAACTAGCAACATCCGCAAAAGTAGTAAAGAAAAGGGAAATGAAGGTCTAATTTAGGATTTCAAGCTGGGTTGGTCCCTGTGACGGAGCACACACAAAAACATAACAGATGATTGTTCTTTCTTCCCAATTTTCAGTGACCACTGTTCAACATCCTCTACAATTATTGTAACAAAAGGCCACATTAAGAAGATCGCAAGAACAAATCTATCTTTTAGTCCACTATATTACAGCATTTTAAAGCATTGTTGCACAATCATTGTCTTTTGGCTACTTAAAGAGGGTTTAACTATCAAATACTGATAGTGGAGGGTTCTCCATTGGCACTGCATGTTGAAAATTCAGGCACAGTACATTGGTTACATTTCTGGACACAAAGTGAGATTCTGGGCTCTAATGGTCCTACAGCGAATATAAAAGCAATGCTTAAATTGTTTGCTATCTAAACGTCCTTGCATGATTTATAATACAAATACATTTACAGAAGATTTCATGTATACTGACTTGCACACAGTGTCTGATTTTCACAACGTGCTTCATCCAACTGTTTCCGGAGGAGTTTGATCTCAGTCTGAAACTGTATATTTTCAGTCTTTAACGATGCATGGTCAGCTGTGTCCTGTAATCTTTCATTCAGTAGCTCATTCTGCTTCACGAGCAAACAAATCTGGCTTTTGGCTTCATTTAGTTCAACCTGCGAGCAATGAGACGCGTTTACATACACACTGACTTGTTAGACTGGAAGTTAAAAACAAGGTTTTTCTGCTCTTCATGGGTAAAATCTAGCCTATAATTCATGATGGCATTTACATTTGGATAAGATTCTCACAGAAATGTTCAACTATGTTCTACCTTGGGCGGCACTGCTTTACAGCGCCAGAGACCCGGGTTTGATCCTGACTACGGGTGTTTGGCAGTATCTGCCTCGGGATCAGGCACCCCTGATTCTTCAAACCAGCCAAACCAAACCACCCATGAAGAGCAGAAACACCTTGTCTACAATTACAGAGGTCCTTCATGCCAAGAATCCCAGCAGGCAGATATCAGGTGATATTAGTAAGGGGTGCAAGGGATATCAATGCAAAGAATGGAGTATCATAAACCCTATCCCAATCTTATTAAAATTGTCATAGTAGTCCAAGAACCAATCTGACAACACAGCCGCTCATATATTTAGTTCTGCTCCACAATGTACACACTGTTATTCAAGAATATCAGATAATTAATACATAAATACTGAAATACTCACATCATCAACTCTCATCTCCCTTTTGCAGGAGCATGATGCCCACTCTAAGGCCCTTTCCAGTCACAGTCACTCATAGAGCTATACTGCATGGAAACAGGCCCTTCAACTCACTTTGCACCAGCTAACCAAGTTGGCATACCGGGCACGTTCCATATGGCTGCATTTGGCTCATAACCTCTTCTTATCCATATTTCTGCCCAAATAGCTTTTAAAGGTTGTAATTGTGTCTACATCTATCATTTCCTCTGGCAGGTCACTCCAGATACAGCCACCTTATGATGAAAATGTTCCCCTTAAGTCCCTCTAATTCATCTTTAGCATATGCCCTCTAGTTTTAGAATCTTCTACGCTGACAAAAAGACAGTGAGCGTTCATTTTATCCACACCTTCATGATCTTATGTACTTCAATAAGATCACCCCTCTGCTTCATAAGTTAAAAGAAAAAGTGGCAGGCTATTCCACCTCTCGCTATAAAAATGAGAGCATCACTGTTGTATTGGCAGTCTTCCATCTCCGACTGCATAACCATTCATTTAGTTGCATAACCATTCATCACGTGTGACATTCAAGATGGGAGAAGTATATCATCACCCGCTTCTATATTTATGTCAAATGTCTATAGTTGAGAATTTGTTAAAATAATGACAGAGCATAAAATGGAAATATTATAGATAGCCATTGCCTGAATGTGTGTGCGTGTGCGTGCGAGTAAAAGATCTGGTAGAGAGAAGAAAAACATTTTGACCTCGATATGGAGGACTGTCAGGGTGAGGAGCCAAGGCAGGAGGGAATAACTCTTGATTTTTAAGAGACAATTATTCATTCAGCACAATGGCCCCACCATGAGTGAAGTACATAGCCTTCAACCACAAAGTGCAAATTCAGGGACTGAAACGAGGGCTGCTTTCTGTTTAACTGATACATTGATTAATTTTGAAAAAGTGATGAGTCATTATCACTTTGCCCCTGATTAAAAGATGATTTTCAAAAATCAAATTTTTGTGATTTTCAAATTAAAACTCGTTCCATCTTGACAAATTTACCTTAATTTCACAAACGTAAACCTACTTTAGACCGGCATTCGGTAGGGTCTACAAAACATAATGTATCAGCAGTGTCATCACTCAATGATGTGTGCAATTTCATGACACAGAGGCCAGCAGTCCTAAAACAACTCGGATTCAACTGAGCTAGGAGGATTTGTCATGAGTGATCAGTACGCTTTTTCCAAGTGTGCTTGGGCTTTTAGACATGCTTTCCAGGACTGCCATTTCCCACATCAATATCTTCAAAATGTCTTGCAGATTTGAATATAACTCCATTGGCTTTGGCCTCCTGACATTCTTTCTGGATAGAATGAATCAAGGTCTTCTGATTTGCTTTGCAGTGGGCTCCGCTTGATCATGATGTTCTTCATCGTCATCATCAAATAAGTTATCATCATTATTTGACAACAGCTGCGTGTAAACATCTCTCACAATCTTGGCAAGCTCACTTGCTGGTGGGAACGCAAGTCGGGTGTTCCAGGCAGAATCATACTGCATTGGATCATCCAAGTACCTGAGGAGCCCTGAAATGCCTGGGTTTCTTCTCTGCTCATTCCTGGCGTGAACAGCTTCATACAGTTTTCTGCCGATATTGTCATGTTGTTGCTCCAGATTGATCAGCATGAAATCAAATATTTTGTCGCTTTGACTAAGTTGCAATCATATTGTTCAAGGGCAAGGACACTAATTTCAATCAAATCCAAACTTCCAGCTCACTCGAAGGTGGACACAAAATGCTGGAGTAACTCAGTGGGACAGATGGCATCTCTGGAGAGAAGGAATTGGTGACGTTTCAGGTCAAGACCCTTCTTCAGTCTAAAGGGCGGGATGAAAGGAAATGAGGGAATTGGAGATGGGAGATGATGCCCCCCTCTTTCCCCTCCAATTCTACAGTGTGCCTCCCTCTGGCTTTACATTTCACCTTCTCTTTTCTCCTTATCTCACAGCCTTTGTCTCCTTTTCATCTCTAGCTTTTGTCACTTCCTCCACCCATCTGATCAACCCACCCCCCATCTGCATCCACCTATCACTTGTTTGGCTTTGTCCCGCCCTCCCATCTCTTTCCATCTTTCTCTCCACATACTCCTTCAATCTTAAGAAGGGTCCCCGTCTGAATCATGGCCTGGCCTCCACAAATGCTGTTAAGTCCCTCCAGCACTTCGTATTTTGCTCAAAATTCCTGTACCTGCATTTTGTCCTTTCAACTCTCTAAGCAATCTCCAATCCAGGTTGAAGACAGATTGTATAATGGCAGGGCTTCCAAGGATCCCAATGATGGATAGATCCAACCTGATAGAGCTTTCATCAACTCAGAAGACATATCTAAATTTAACTGTAGACCCAACTTTTCAGTAGAGAGTTCCTTTCCTCTTAAGCTGCTAATTAACACAGTTTTACTGAAAATGGCCATTACAATGAGATAGTAAACTTCCTCAAAAGTTAATTTAATAAAATCATGACTCAAAAATAGTTAACAACAGTCAGTTGTTTATATTCTTTGTTTGCACCATTTGCATGTTAACTAAACTTCACTTTTGCTTGTCCAATCTAAACAAAATACAATGGACTAATTTCCTTAATTTTTTCTTAGCCTCTTGATGTTCATTTTGGAAGAAGCATATCAAAAAAATAACAGATCTGAAACTGTTTTCAACTATTTTGTGCCTTTAATCTGAAGACTGACATATTATATACCATATTTAAATATTCAGGAATTATTTTCCTCTGGTCCTTATTTTTAACTAAATTGATGATTTGTCTGTGGTTAAAAGGAAAGTGTTTCTACTTATCTTCAAAAGCAGAATAAAAGAAAAATCTTTATACAATTTACCTCCAACTTCATCGCTTTAGCGCGGGTTTGTTGATGTTCCTCTTTGTTGGACTGTATGATAAGAGATTCTTCATGTAACCGAGCTGCTTCTGCTGCAAAGCAAAATTATGATCAAAGGTAATAAGTACAGATACCATAAAATATGTACATGTTATAGTAGAAAAACTTAAACAGAAATTACTACTTATCATAAATTTCACTGTTGTTAATGCATAATATTTCAGGCAACAACCTGACGGAAGTATATGAGAATTGGAGTTGTACAGCGTGGAAGCAGGCCCATTCAGCCCAACTTACCCATGCCAACCAACATGCTGAATCTACAATAGTCCAACCTGGCTGCGTTTGGCCCATATCCCTCTAAACCAATCCTATCCATGTACCTGTCCAAATTTTTTTTAATGTTGTGATGGTATCTGCCTCAACTACCTCATTCCATATACCCACAACCATTTATGTAAAAAAAGATGTCCCTCAGGTTCCTATTACATCTTTCCCCCTTCACCTTAAACCTACATTCACTGGTTCTTGAATCCCCTAATAAAGAACTCTGCGCACTTACTCTATTTATCCCTCTCGTGATCTTATAAGATCACCCCTCATCTTGGTTCTTGGTTCTTGGTTACTTGGTCCTCCAAAATATTCCAACTGGAATTTAAACTGGAGGTGGTGAAGGGAGGGGTTTAGCCAGAGAGGGTTATTGGGAAGAAAGTGCCACTTTAAATTTAGTTGCATCTGGCTGGGCAACCGTGGCTTGGTGGAGATTATTCCATGCTTTAATAGTGCGTGGAAAGAACAAATTGCTGTACACATCTGTCTTTGAGGATGGGACCCCAAATTGGATCGAATGCCCTCATCTGCTCCTAATTGGTTTGGGGTTGGTCTAGGTCTTGTGATCTATGTCTAGCTGACCATTTAACATTTTGTAAAAACAGGTCAAACGGTGAGCTTCACGTCTGTCTTGGAGAGGGTTCCACCCCAGAGAATTCAGAAGTTTGGTGACACTCGCTTCTCTCTCGTAGGTGTTAGTAACAAATCGAGCGGCCTGTCTTTGGACACGTTCGATGGATAAATGTTTTTATCTGTGTATGGGTCCCAAGCTGCAACTGCGTAGTCCAGATGAGGTCTAACGAGGGTGAAATACAGCTTCTCCTTGACAGAAGCTGAACTTTGATGGAAGTTGCGCCTCAGGAAGTTTAGGACACCTGTTGCATCCTCCTGCACTCTAAGGAAAAAAGTCCTAACCTGCTCAACTTCTCCATATAGCTCAGCCCTTCAAGTCCTGGCAACATCCTCATAAATCTACTCTTCACCCATTCCAGCTTAACAACATCTTTCCAATAACAGGGCGACCAAACCAGAAGGAAATTATTCGCCTGTTTAAAGCATTTAAAATTGCCAAATCATACCTTCAATTCTTTTCTCATTTACTGCCACTTTCTCCATTCTTTTCCGATAATCATCCTGCAGTTCGAGCTGATACCTATACAGAAGAAAGCATTGCATTATTTAATAGTTTATAACAACAAATTAAAACATCTGTATTAAGTACTGTCAACTAAGGAAAGAAGGATTCCATCTCGTCCACCTTTTTGATAAAGTAAAAAATGCAAACACTATCTGACCAGTGTTATTAATATGGTAGCAATTAATCTGCTTTTATATGCAATTATTTTAAAATAGATTATGGTTATTACACTAACAATATTTCACTGAGCTTTCTCCCCAGTGAAAAAAGACAATGAACATAAAATTTAAACCAAAGATAGATACAAAAAGATGGAGTAACTCCACCGGTCAGTCAGCATCACAGGAGAAAAGGAATCGGTGACATTTCGGGTCGAGACCCTTCGCTTATCACCTACACGTCATCCGAAGCATCTAATACTTTTCTCCAGGGATGCTGTCTGACCCGCTGAGTTACTCCAGCTTTTTGTGCCTGTCTTAGGGATATGAAGTATATTCAAAAGAAAATTATCTTCCAATCTAATTACAAAGGCAATAGAGATATAAAAATACAAGCAAATGCCTGCAATCTGTACCACCCAAGCCAAAGTTATTTGAAGCATGAGAAAATTATCTCCTGTAGGTTCCCTCGCAAATCACAAACCATCCTGCCTTAGGTATTGCCATTCCTTGAAATTAATTGCATCCAGATCCTGGAATTCCCTCCTGAAGGGAGTACTTCAGCACGCAGACTGCAGCTACACAAGAAGTTGTCAAAAGATGCTGGCCTTAGCAGTGACACAAAGGTTGAAAAAAAGACAAAAGGCAAAGCAACAAGCGTAAAATTGTTGTATTCTCATTAATATATCTGCCTCCAAGTTCGATTTTTAAAGAGCTAGGCTTATAATATTTTATAGCAGACTTTCGTCCAATGAAAGTGAGTGTGTTAATAGATAAAGTTCTTTATCCCTTTTTGTGGTTTACATTCACAGATACCAAAAGACTTCCAACATGTTCATTAATCATTCAAACATGCTATGTTAGAGGGAATGTATGTAGCCAATTCAGGTTAGTGGGACTACAGCATAAATCAATTAGTTCAACTAACATTCTTACTTTTGTTAGACAACAATGTTCAGAAGCAAATTATAACATGCTCTCATCTTACCTGAAATCACTAAACTGCTAAGATCTAAGGTCCTTCTGGGACTTTCCTGGCACCACCCTGGCCACAAACTCTTTGAATCACTTCCCTCTGGAAGGCGACTCTGGACTGTCAAAGCTGCCACAGCCAGCCATAAAAACAGCGTTTTTCCCACGAGTAGTAGCTCTACTCAATAACCAAAAATCTGTAGCCTCCTTTTGCTCTGGTATCTTATTTAATTCACATGTTTAATCAATATGTTTTATTATTAATGTTTAATGTGTCATTCAGAACTGTCATTGTTTGTCATGTTGTCACTTGCGGGTGGAGCACCAAGGCAAATTCCTTGTATGTGAATACTTGGCCAATCAACTTATTCATCCATTCATTCATTCATCTAGTGCTCTGTCCCATATCATACCTTTACTAATTGAGTTAATGATGAAGTTCCTTCACAAAAATGAATTGAAAATAAACAATGTTTTCAGTAAGATTATATGAAGAGCGAATTAGTGTTTCTTCTGTTGAGAACTAAAACAAAATACCCTGATGCAGGGTTTTTGATCTGAATGTTACCGGTTTGACTTTCCGTAGATACTGCTTGACTGGCTGACCTCTTCCAGATCGGTGCTTTTGTTTCAGAATCCATCATCTGCATTTGCAACCCAGAGGTATAAATATTGATTTCTCTAACTTCAAGTAACCACTCTCCATCCCTCCCCCACCAGTCGTACAAGCTTCAAAGTCATCTTGTTCAGTCTCATTGTCTGTAATTCGTTTTCACCTTGCTCCTCGTTAACAATGGCCTGTTTTCTTTATCATTGTTACTTTTTTTGCATGTCTTTCATTCATTTGTTCTCTATATCACCATCTATATCTCTCTCATTTCCCTTTCCCGGACTCTGAAGAAGGCCTCAACCCAAAACGTCACCTGTTCCCTTTCTCCAGAGATGCTGTCTGACCTACTGAGTTACTCCAGCTTTTTGTTTCTATCTTCGGTTTAAACCAGCATCTGCAGTTCCTTCCGATACTATACATACTTTATGTATTGTCCTTTTTTACAGTCTACTTCAGAAAACTAGTGATTGAGTAACATTAAAAGCCTTTTGTTCTTTTCTTATCCATGCCTTGCCACAGTACATCATATTGGAATGCTGTCACTTTAGAATTATGCTTTTTTAAATTTTCCTTCAAATGCCATAGGAAGTTTAACATTTCAGTTAATCAAATCACTGTATTTTGTTTATTGCATTCTTGAATCACACATGCCTTACTTGCACAGCTCATTCTTAAGCTTTTGCTCGTAAGACTCCTCGATATTTTTTACTGACAACTCCCGTCTTTGGAGACTGTCTTCTATACTCTTATTCTTCTGTTCATGCAAATTCTGGGTCCTGAAATAGTCGAAAAATCCTGAATTAAATCTGCATCCAGACAATTAATTCACGAGTGTGAAATCACAATTTTCTATTCTGCTTTCCAATAATGTGTACAAATTGGTTATTTCATTCAACTTAAGACAGATTACAGATGTAACAAATAACAGGGGTGGCGCAGTGATAGAGTTGCTGCCTTACAGCGCCAGAGACCCGGGTTCGACCCCGACAATGGGTGCTGCCTGTGCGGCATTTATATGTCTCCCTGTGATCACTTAGGTTTTTTCTGAGATCTTCAGTTTCCTCCCACACTCCAAAGACGTGTAGGTTAATTGGCTTGGCATAAATGTAAATTGTCCCTAGTGTGTGTAGGACACTGCTAATGTGCAGGGATCACTGGTCGGTGTGGACTCAGAAGGCCGAGGGGCCTGTTTCTGTGCTGTATCTCTAAATTAAACTAAATTAAACGTCTACCTGTGCATATTAGTCATTTATCATATTTAAAAGCATGAATTATTAACATCAGAATGGATACATTTTCTCCAGAACTTTACAAATGACATGAATAAAACAGAGTTAGCAGCGAAATAACATGGGGCTATTTCTCATGATTCACCACAGGTGTTACTTTAATCTGGAAAAGGTTATCTAGCAAATCACTAGTAAGATGGTCTCATTAATAATCATAAAACAACATGCATATGAACCCTGGTCTCAACACGGATTTAACAGTCAAAACAATTTATTTTATTGACAGCAAATAACAGAACTTACAGGAACTAACAACATTTTCAGGTGGTCCAATCAGATAACAATGATGTGGTCTAAAAATTACAACAATATGGATTTGTAATAACAATATTATCTATTTGATTAGTTTATTCTTTTTTAGAAGTCATGAAAAAAAATGTGTTTGCCAGTTTTCAATTTAAAGAATTGCCACTTCGCCAACTCACTCCGAATATTTTTCACTGATATAAATTCCCCTCTAAAAAAAATGATACATAGTATGTTGGCAGATAATCTTCCTCCTGAAATGCTGACCAGAAATTGGCACGAGAAGTATTATTTAGTTTAGATAGACAGCAAGGAAACAGGTCCTTCGGCCCATCGAGTCCACGCCAACTATTATCACCCTTTTCGCTCTAGTTCTACGTGATCCCACTTTCTCATCTACTCATCTAGCAGAAACCAATTTTGAAAATCTGATTCAAGATCTTTCCAATCTGAAGTTTACATATTTGTGATTTTTAAAACAATTCATTACATTTATTTATTAACAACAGGCATCTCAAGTTACTGGAAAAATATCACCAATGCTGTCTCTACAAAATCCTCCAGTTGGAAGGATTTTGCACCACAACATTTTCTCCCAGGCCTATCTCGGACGTACTGTCACCCTTGTTATATTTTTGGGTACGCAATGTAATTTGTATAACCAACATCAAATTCCTGAAACATAATTCCAAGCTGCCATTGGGAGACATTACAAGGCAAGAGAAAGGCATAGATTTAAGGATGTGTTCAAAGCCTCCTTCAAAAAAAATACTTGAATGTTCATGAATATCTTGGAGTTGCAGAAATAATAAAATATTAAAATAAGCTTAAAACATTTAAAACCTTTTAATTTAAAAACTGTGAAGTACTGTTGGTTTCCTTAGTCCCTGCTTTTCTCCATTGAAATAAAAGCTGCCGTTCCCATGTTGGACCCAATGGTCTAAAGAAAGATAATTGACTTGTAATAGTAACTTTTTTCTCTCCTACACTGAGTACATCAAGCATTTTTTGTTTATTTTTCAGCATCTGCACTTTTTAAATGTATAAATCGGTTTACTAGCATGGATAAACTCAACTTTATCACTGCTCCTGTTTATCCCGTTTTCTAATGTTATAGACCATTGTAACATAACTTGATGTTGTACTTACAACTCAAAGGATTCAATTCGTTGCCTAAGTTCTACTTCTCTATTACGTAGAGCTTCAATATCTTTCAGTAAACTTTGCCTTTGCATATAGATTTCTTTCTCCTCAACCTGTAATAAAATAAGAATCCTAAACAGTCTGTAAAATTATAATTTCATTAGATATTGTACAATCAAAACGTAACAACATAAATTCAGAATCCAGCTCAATATAGTCTTTCACATTTGTAGATTGCCCACATTAAATTGACATTATTAATTTGCTGCATCCATTAAAAATATTCCACTATATCAGCTTTCTGCGATGTTTTCAACAAATCAACATTAGAATATTTCTTAGCCACAGCAAAATCTTAATTAATAAAAACAAGCTCATCATTTGCACAGGAAGTAGCAGTTCTCATTTCCTCTCTTAAAGACAATGCTACTTTATTCTGGCCTCTGATCCAATTATTCAGATTAACTTCCAAATAATTAACTTCCTGGAAACCTAATGCGTACACTGTAATGTAAATAAACTCATCACAACAGCACATTCGCAAAGGATTGTGAGTGAATCATAATCATAATAGTGTTTTAATAGCGAAGTATGTTTTGCAACATACGAGGAATTTGATTTTCCATACAGTCATACCGGTAAAGAGCAACAAGACACAGAAATACATTTTAACATGAACATCCATCACAGTGACTCCTCCACATTCCTCACTGTGAAGGAAGGCAAAAAACGTTCAATCTCTTCCCTTCTTTGTTCTCCCGTGGTCGGGGGCCTCGAACCTTCCGTTGACGGGACGGTCTTGGCTCTTGTAACCAGTGATCGGGCGCTCCGCGTCGGGGCGATCAAGCTCCCACATCGGGGGGAATCTCAGCTCCCCCACGCCGGGCGATCGGACCCCGGGTCGGGGTTGGTCGAACCTCATCCGACTTTGGAGCTTCCCGACATCAGCCTCTACCCGAGACTGCGAGCTCCTCGATGGTGAAATCCGCAGGCCTTGGTTGGAGCGTCGACCCCAGGCAAAGGATCGCAGGCTCCGATGGTAAGTCCACGGCCCCGCAGTAGGGCTCAAAATCAGTCTCCAGCAAGGCCGCCAGCTCCATGATGTTAGACCTCAGAGTGACCGGAGATACAACCCGGAAAACAATTGCATTTCCGGCAATGTAAGAGATTGATAAAAAAAGTTACGGAGTACGATACTGCTTCTTTTGGAAAGTAATGTTTTCTTTAATGATACAAAATGTCACAGTAGAGACATACAGTGCGTCAGTATTTGTGAAAATAATGCTAAATTAGTCACATCAGAGTAGCACGAATTTGCCTTTAAAGACAAAGATCCCAAATTACACAATGTAAACCAATGCTGTTTAACTCCCCATGCAAAATGCTCTTAGTCTCAAGCAGCCCTTGGATTTGAGGATGAATCATTTTCACTACAACACTATGGGGTACTGGGGTAGCCGATGAGGTCAATAGAGAACCCATAGGGTCTGCCATGAGTGGAGTGGGAATGCTTAGTGTTGCAAGTTGGTGGAAGCCTGGGCCCCTTCTGCTACTTACAACTCCAACAAGGGGACTTGTGGTCCTCAACACCATCGCAAATGCACCTTCTCCACTGCGAGGAATGGGCCAGAAATTCCCACTTGTTTAGTAGGGAGAAAGGACATTTTGAAAAAGCTTTTGAGGACGTCCTTGAGAACATCATTCCTTCTGTCCACCATGAATCATAAAACTGCAATAAAAGTGATTGACTGATTGACTGATTGATTGATTGATTGATTTTCCTTTGCCATGACAGAGTTGGGAACAGAGTTTCTATTGTGAAGGTCCTGTGTAGGTTTGACTTCAAATGCATTGAACAACTTCCAACATAGAGAACGAAACTCACTTTGATCACCGCTTCCTGCTGATTGCCAAATAAATTGTTTAAATGAGGTGTTGCATTTTGGGTCGTCTAACAAGGGCAGAACCTACACAGTGCATGGTAAGCCTCTGGGGAGTGTTGTAGAGCAGAGGGATCTAGGGGTGCATGGTTCCTTGAAGGTCAAGTCGCAGTTAGATAAGTTGGTCAAAAAGGCTTTTGGAACATTGGCCTTCATCAGTCAGAGTAACCTTCACGTGGTCTGCCCTGTTTCGACGATTGCAATCAAACCGGCGTGCACAATCAAATAAGATCAAATAGAACAAGTTGTCCTACAATTTTAGGCTGTGAATGCCATACGCAAGAAGAAGACGAAGATCAGTCAGAGTATTGAGTATAGAAGTTGGGAGGTCATGTTGCAGTTGTAGAAGACGTTGGTGAGACAACATTTAGTGTATTGTGCTCCGTTCTGGGCACCATGTTATAGGAAAGATATTGTCAAGCTTGAAAGGCTTGAAAATATTTACGAGGATGTTGCCAGGACTAGAGGGTCTGAGCTGTAGGGAGAGGTTGAGTAGGCTGGGTCTCTATTCCTTGGATCGCAGGAGGATGAGGGGAGATCTTATCAAGGTGTATAAAATCATGAGAAGAATAAATCGGAAAGATGCCCAGAATCTTTTGCCCAGAGTGGGGAAATCAAGGACAAGAGGACAAGAAGACATAGCTTCAAGGTGAAGGGAAAAAGATTTAATAGATTGGAGGGGTAAGAGGAGGTAGTAAGAAGAGGCAGGGACTATCAGGGGAAGCCGATTTGTACTATGGACTAGGCATTCACAAAATGTCTTGTGTTCTTGGACAGACAGTTGACACACGAAGCTGCGATGCACTGGATAGGATGCATTCCGGCAAACCTGGCCGCAAAGCCTTCGTCCGAATAATCTTCTATCTCTCCTCCTCGTAGGCGATCGCCATTGCTGCTGCCGCCATCGCTGCTGCTGTCTCCGCTCGGCCTGAAGGCTTCCCGACGGGCCGCGGCTGTGGACTGGGAACACGTCCAGGGGCCTTTATCGATGCTCAGTGGTCTCGATGTCTCCCGGATCACTGCATAGAAACCCGGGTTAGGGCCCGGCCGGGGCCTCGCGGCTATAAGCCTGGGTCGGGCGAAGCGGCTGACGGAGCCAGGTCGGCATCACGGACGTGTGAAGTGAGGCATCGACAGGGGTGCGGCCTCGGCGGCAACGGTTGATGAGAACGTGAATAACCACTGTGAGGGGGGAGGGGAAGAATAATAGAGGACCCGGCCATGGGGGACCGCCGTGGTGCTGGGGGAGAGAGGCGGAGGGACAAAAGGGGGAGCCGGCCTGCTTTGTAACTTGGTCAGTGCCGTAAGTGACTGCTATTTGTTTATGCAAGCAAGGAATCTCACTGTGCCTGTTCACATGTGTCAATAAAGTATTCCTATTCGTATTCTATGGTGCATATGTTGTAATTGGATACAGACATTGGGGACATGCTAAATTTCCTTAGCCTTCTGAGAAAGTAGAGGCATAGAAAATAGGTGCAGGAGGAGGCCATTCGGCCCTTCGAGCCAGCACCGCCATTCATTGTGATCATGGCTGATCGTCCACAATCAATAACCCGTGCCCGCCTTCCCCCCGCATCCCTTGACTCCACTAGCCCCTGGAGCTCTATCTAACTCTCTCTTAAATCCATCCAGTGATTTGGCCTCCACTGCCCTCTGTGGCATGAAATCCTACAAATTCACAACTCTCTGGGTGAAAAAGTTTCTTCTCACCTCAGTCTTAAATGGCCTCCCCTTTATTCTAAGACTGTGGCCCCTGGTTCTGGACTCGCCCAACATTGGGAACATTTTTCCTGCATCTAGCTTGTCCAGTCCCTTTATAATTGTATATGTTTCTATAAGATTCCCTCTCATCCTTCTAAACTCCAGTTAATACAAGCCCAGTCTTTTCAATCTTTCCTCATATGACAGTCCTGCCATCCCAGGGATCATTTGAAACTGCATAAATTTTAAACCCAGAAACATGTATTAAAATGGGTCCCACCAGAGCAGGCACGTGCCGTGAGTAATTAGTCAGGGTAGGCACTCAGTACTTAAAAAAAATAAACCGTGCATGCGCAGATTGTTCTCTCCATTAAATAAATAAAATAAAAACTGTGACAATTCAATTCAATTCAGTGACAAGGCTTCCTAGTCTCCTTTATTCTGAATTACTGAATGGGGGGGGGGGGGGGGGGGGGGGGGGTGAAGGGTGATGGCAGATGGAAAGATGGAGAGATGGTGGGAAAAACGGGAGTACAGGGAATAGTTAAATCAGTTGTCATCTTATTGAATGACAACACTTGTCAAGGGACCAATTGGGGGAACAGTTCCTTTCACAGCGTGTGGAGGGTCTGTGCCAGGGGTAAAGTTGTGGAGAGGGCACAAGTGTTGAGAAGGAGGGTGTCAAGGATACTGCCAGTAACTCACTCACTCACAACTACCGCAGCTCTCTGGGCGCGAAGCGACGCACTGTAGCTGCGGATTGAAGCAGCTCGGGGAACTACTAGCGGCCACTGGGACCCGACAGCAGCACTGGCCGCCACTTCAGCACTTTTAGATGGAGATCTGCCAGAGGTGAGCGGGGACCGGCAGAAGGAGCTAAGGTGGCGGCTGGTTCCGCTGTCCGGCCCGGCGGCCGCTCATCCACCTGAGCTACTTCTCTCTCCCCCCCCCCCCTCAATGCGTTGGAATTCCACGCCTCCGTGCAAGTGGCAGTATCCCGATCCCCTCCTTCACAACATTCGTGCCCTCCCCGCAACTTTACCCCGGGCCAGACTCCTCAAACGCTGTGAAAGGAGCTCTCCCCCCACCCCCACACCCCGGGAAATACGATATTTAAAAACATAACCAATAAATGTACTTACCACATCATTGGTACACGAGCTCCATTCTTCTCTCGCTGTTTCCGAACATACACTTAAAATATTGACAAACCGTATTTGAAAACCCCGCCAAGAAACTAGCGCTGCGCATGCGCAGTACACTGATGCGCATGCGCAGTTCTGCAAAGGCAGAATTTCTGCTGCCTTCAGCCCCGCTTGAAACTGACGGCTTCAGGCAGTGCTGATGGCATGTGGGCTGCACAGACCTTCCCGTGTTACAAGCGCTGCGGATGAAAGGCACCGAGAATTATGCCTATCTCAGAGATCGGTCTCTTACATAGGCATAATTCTCCCATGCCTTTACTATTTATATTTAGTAATGACCATATTATAATTTTAGTCAGGGTAGGCAGTGCCTACCTTGCCTACCCTGATGGCACGTGCCTGCACCAGAGCCACACTTAATTCAGAGGCAGATATACAGAAGGACTTACAAGGGTTAATAATACACTGTATATCGGCCATGGAGAACAGAGAGGTAACAAGGTATTACTAGAGCATTCCCAGATTCACTGGGAAGATGTGTGTTGCCAGATGATACACCTCACGCGAGTAAGCTACAGTCTGGTGTGGGGTAGAGGGAATCTAGGATGGGAGTTCTCTCGAGGGTAGAGCCACACATCTGCACTGCCTCAGAGATTTCAGCTGAGGACCAAGATGGGGATAGTGCCAAGGCCAAACTGCTGTGAGTGCATGGCAACATGGTCTCTCAAACAATCAGACCTGCCTTGTAGAATGCAGGAGATGACAAAGAGCATGGAGGACTCCATCTTCTCAGTCTCACAGGAGATTATGTGAAGCCAGAAAACCACAACCTCCACTCATTTTGCTACCGGATTTCAAAGACAAATCCATCGTGGTGCCTACACATTCAAGTGGTAGCTACTGTGGACACAAATAAAAGCTTGCCAGTTTCCATGTGGTCTCATTGTGAATTCACCTAAAGGTCAGGTTTCTGCCACATGAGATCAGCTTCTAAAGCCAACGGCAATATAGAATTCCGGAGCAGCTTGATGAGTTAATAAAGCAGAGAATGGGCATTCATGAACGAATCTATATTTTCACTAAGTAGTTAGATGAAAGTCGGCATTGTAGGAAGCCTACTGTTGAGTTACATCACAGCTTGGTTAGGGAAAAAGGAACTGCAGATGTTGGCTTATTAAAAAAAAGACAAAGTGCAGGAGTAATTCAGTGGGTCGTATCACTGGAAAACATGGATAGGTAATTTATTAATGGATTTTTTTTTGCGTTTTTTCCAATCTATTTAAACCTACCTCCTGCTGTTTCTGAAGTCTCTCAATAGCATTCTTCTCTCGTGCAATCAATGTTTCAGCTTTCAACTGGTACATTTTATCTAGTTTCAATCTGTGGTCTTCTCCATCCTTCCGTGACCGCTCTTTCTCCTGAATCTGAATTTTAGCTAATTCCACGTCCTTAAAATGCTGCACCTACAATGAACAAATGAACTGGGTAAGTTTCTTCAGCATCACGATGAACTCTTAAGATGATGCAAACATCATGTCGACAGTAATACGACTCAACTGGCTTTGTACCATAACTAATAATGGTTGAGATTGAAAGCTCTGCAGAAAAACATGAGATCTGCAAGAGAGAAGAGAAATTGCAGAACATAATTGGTGTTTGGGAGAATATCCAACCAACATGAGGGACTGGTGCAGTGGGCAGGGATTCAAGTTTCTTGATCACGGGGACCTCTTTTGGGGAAGGCATGATCTGTATAAAAAGGACGGGTTGCACTTGAACCCGAGGGGAACCAATATCCTGGCGGGGAGATTTGCAAAGGAGACTTTAAACTAGAAAGGCTGGGGGGAGGGACTCGGGTAGAGGGGGCTAGGGAACAGGGTGAGGGGCAAGAGGCAGAGAAGGGAAGCACTCGGACACAAAATGTAGGCGAGAAAGAGGAAAAAGATAATAAACAGCGAATAAGGGATGGTGGGTTTCTAAAATGTGTATATTTTAATGCTAGAAGCATTGTAAGAAAGGTGGATGAACTTAGAGCCTGGATTGACACCAGGAAATATGATGTTGTGGCAATCAGTGAAACATGGTTGCGGGAGGGTTGTGATTGGAAACTAAATATTCCAGGATTTCGTTGCTTCAGGTGTGATAGAATTGGAGGAACCAGAGGTGGGCGGGTTGCATTGCTTGTCAGAGAAAATATTACAGCAGTGCTTTGGCAGGATAGATTAGAGGTCTCGTCTAGGGAGGCTATTTGGGTGGAACTGAGAAGTGGGAACGGTGTAGCAACATTTTTAGGGGTGTATTATAGACTGCCAAATGGGGAGCGAGAATTGGAAGAGCTAATTTGTAAGGAGATAGCAGATATTAGTAGTAAGCACAAGTTAGTGATTGTGGGAGATTTAAATTTTCCAAAAATAGACTGGGAAACACATTCTGTAAATGGGCTGGATGGTTTGGAGTTTGTTAAATGTGTGCAGGATAGTTTTTTGCAGCAATACATAGAGGTATCGAACAGAGAAGGGGCAGTGCTGGACCTCCTGTTAGGAAATGAGGCAGGTCAGGTGACGGAGGTATGCTTTGGTGAGCACTTCGGGACCAGTGATCACAATACCATTAGTTTCGATATAATTATGGAGAGAGTCAGAACTGGACCTAGGGTTGAGATTTTTGATTGGAGAAAGGCTAACTTAGAGGGAATGCGTAATGATTTAAAAGGAGTGAATTGGGACATTTTGTTTGATGGGAAGGATGTAGAAGAGAAATGGAGGACACTTAAAGGGGAAATTGTAAGAGTACAGAATCTTTATGTCCCTGTTCGGTTGAAAGGAAATAGTAAAAATCGGAAAGAGCCATGGTTTTCAAGGGAAATTGGATACTTGGTTCGAAAAAAGAGAGATATCTACAATAATTATAGGAGGCTTGAAGTAAATGAGGTGCTAGATGAGTATAAAGAATGTAAAAAGAATCTTAAGAAAGAAATAAGAAAGGCTAAAAGAAGATATGAGGTTGCTTTGGCAAGAAAGGTGTAAGTAAATCCAAAGGGTTTCTACAGCTATATTAATAGCAAAAGGATAACAAGGGATAAAATTGGACCATTAGAGAGCCAGAATGGACTGCTATCTGCAGAGCCAAAAGAGATGGGGGAGATATTGAACAATTTATTTTCTTCGGTATTCACCAAGGAGAAGGATATTGAACTCTGTGAGGTAAGGGAAAAAAGTAGAGTAGCTACGGAAACTATGAGATTCAAAGAGGAGGAAGTACTGACACTTTTGAAAAATATAAAAGTGGATAAGTCTCCAGGTCCTGACAGGATATTCCCTAGGACATTGAGGGAAGTTAGTGTAGAAATAGCAGGGGCTATGACAGAAATATTTCAAATGTCATTAGAAACGGGAATAGTGCCGGAGGATTGGCGTACTGCGCATGTTGTTCCATTGTTTAAAAAGGTTTCAAAGAATAAACCTAGCAATTATAGACCTGTTAGTTTGATGTCGGTGGTGGGCAAATTAATGGAAAGGATACTTAAAGATAATATATATAAGCATCTGGATAAACAGGGTCTGATCAAAAACAGTCAACATAGATTTGTGCCTGGAAGGTCATGTTTGACAAACCTTCTTGAATTTTTTGAAGAGGTTACTAGGGAAATTGATGAGGGTAAAGCAGTGGATGTTGCCTATATGGATTTCAGTAAGGCCTTTGACAAGGTTCCCCATGGAAGGTTGGATAAGGTTCAATCTTTGGGTGTTAATGGCAGAGTAGCAAGATGGATTCAACAGTGGCTGAATGGGAGATGCCAGAGAGTAATGGTGGATGGCTGTTTGTCAGGTTGGAAGCCGGTGACCAGTGGGGTGCCTCAGGGATCTGTGTTGGGTCCACTGTTGTTTGTCATGTACATCAATGATCTAGATGATGGGGTGGAAAATTGGATAAGTAAGTGTGCCGATGATACTAAGATAGGTGGTGCTGTGGATAATGAAGTAGATTTTCAAAGTCTACAGAGAGATTTGGGCCATTTGGAAGAGTGGCTGAAAGATGGCAGATGGAGTTTAATGCTGATAAGTGTGAGGTGCTACATCTTGGCAGGACAAATCAAAATAGGACATACATGGTAAGTGGTAGGGAATTGAGGAATGCTGTGGAACAGAGGGATCTAGGAATAACTGTGCATAGTTCCCTGAAGGTGGAATCACATGTAGATAGGGTGGTAAAGAAAGCTTTTGGTGTGCTGGCCTTTATAAATCATTGAATATAGGAGTAGGGAAGTAATGTTAAAATCGTACAAGGCATTGGTGAGACCAATTCTGGAGTATGGTGTACAATTTTGGTCGCCTAATTATAGGAAGGATGTCAACAAAATAGAGAGAGTACAGAGGAGATTTACTAGAATGTTGCCTGGGTTCCAGCAACTAAGTTACAGAGATAGGTTGAACAAGTTCGGTCTTTATTCTTTGGAGCGCAGAAGGTTAAGGGGGGGACTTGATTGAGATCTTTAAAATGATGAAAGGGATAGACACAGTTGACGTGGATAAGCTTTTCCCATTGAGGGTAGGGAAGATTCAAACAAGAGGGCATGACATGAGAATTAAGGGACAGAAGTTTAGGGGTAACATAAGGGGGAACTTCTGTACTCAGAGAGTGGTGGCTGTGTGGAATGATCTTCCTGCAGAAGTGGTGGAGGCAGGATCGATTTTAACATTTAAAAGTAAAGTGGATAGGTATATGGACGGGAAGGAAATGGAAGGGTATGGTCTGAGTGCAGGTAGATGGGACTAGGGGAAAATGAATGGTCGGCACGGACTGGAAGGGCCGAGAGGGCCTGTATCCGTGATGTAATTGTGATATGGTTATATGGTTAACATGACCAAAAGCACTAACATGTCGTTTTTAACAGTAGTAAAGGATCAGGGAAGGGGAACTGGGGACAAACTGGGGACAAATCAGGGAGACTGGGGACAAACATGAACTACCAAAACAGATTAAGACAAAAGTTTAAATCTGGAAGAAATGTAGTTAAATTGTGATTTAAGAATACTTGGAATGCAACCAAAAGAATTAGATCAATGAGAGGGTATCTAGTCGTGCAAGAGGTCTGGAAGTTATGAACCAAATCAGATTTGAGGAGGGAGCTTTGTATCAAGGCAAGACAAATTGAGCAGAATGTTGAAGAAAGTTTGAGCAAAATTAGGTGCAAATTTATACTGATATTTTTTCAGTTCTTCAGGCCCAATACCAGGCACGCACACCTACCTTGCCACATCCCACTCGCTGTAAGTGGATTGATTGTAATTATGTATTGTCTATCTGCTGACTGGTTAGCACGCAACAAAAGCTTTTCACTGTACCTCAGCACACGTGACAATAAACTAAACTCCAATCACTACCCAATTTGCAAATATCTATGCGCACCTTCGGACATAAATGTCTCATTTTAATGATATAGCATTATTGAAATACAATGGAGGAACAAAGAATGAAAGAGTCAGTTCAAAAAGCATTACTAACTCAGTTATCATATTGTCATACGATGGTGTCACAAGCTGGAGGTGAGTAAATGCAAGTATACTGTAATCCAGTGGCAATAAATTTCAGCTCATATTAACTAATATTCCAATGGATATTGATAATGTTGGAACTGTGCTCCATTTGACAATATTAGTGTGGTGGAGACAAAAATCTCTCTATTGAAAAATACTTCCATTCAGATAGTACAATGAAGAAACAGCAACATCACACTCCTTAAAACAACCGTCCCACAGTTAAGCCCCTGTCCCACTTTCCCGAGTTACTCACAAATTTTCCCGAGTTTTCCCCTTGATTCAAACTCAGGGAATGTCCGTAGCAAGTCCATAGATATTTCGTAGCGGCTCGTAATGCCAGCCGTAGGTACTCGGGGCATCAGGTAAGTCGGGACGTTTTTTCAGCATGTTGAAAAATGTCCATGAGTTACAAAAATAGCCCCAAGTACCTACAGCTGGCTATTGCCGTAATTCTCCAAGTTTGAGTCAAGGGGAAAACTCCGGAGGATTTGTACGTAAACCGGGAAAGTGGGACAGGGGCTTCAATCTGGCCAGTTGCACATGTTCATCCTCATCATTTATTTTCCATGGCCATATTTATGTTTTGTGGCTTTGCAGAATTGCTTTGATAGTTGACTATTATCAAACTGTTCTCAAATGTCTCTGATATCCATCGATATCAACAACCTGAAATATTATTTGTATAATATTTTCCATAAATGCCTCCCAACCAGCTGAGTATTTCCAGCATTTCTGTTTTATGACTGATTTTATTTAACTGAATATTATATAGAATGTAAACTAAATATTGGGAAATTAAAATTAAAGCAAAAGTTGTACGTAATGAATTTGAATTTTTTTTTGGAATAAACTTTTGCATCTTTTAGACGTTACCCTATAACTTGGTGACGATCTATGTTCACAGAATTAGTTCTACAGGGCTAGAAGTGGTTCTGCAATAATTAAGTCATAGAGCCATTCAGCACAGAAGCAGGCCGTTCAGACCAATTTGTCCATGTCGAATAAGATGTCCTATCTACGCTAGTCCCACCAGCCTGCATTTGGCCCATATCCCTCTAAAACTTTCTACCTGTACCTGTCTAAATGTTGTTATAGTACCTGCCTCAACTACCTCCTTTGGCAGCTTGTTCCATCTATCCACTACCGACTGCATAGAAAAGTTTGCCCATCAGATTCCTACGAAATCTTTCCCTGTCACCTTAAGTCACCTTTTTCTGGTTCTGGATTCCCCTACAGTCTGGGTAATAGACACTATGTATTCACCATATCTATTCCCTCATAATCTTGTACCCCTCTATAAGATCCTACCCTGAGGATTGGAGTGTAGCTAATGTAACCCAACTTTTTAAAAAGGGAGGGAGAGAGAAAACGGGGAATTACAGACCAGTTAGTCTAACATCGGTAGTGGGGAAAATGCTAGAGTCAGTTATTAAAGATGGGATAGCAGCACATTTGGAATGTGGAGAAATCATTTGACAAAGTCAGCATGGATTTATGAAAGGTAAATCATGTCTGACGAATCTTATAGAATTTTTGGAGGATGTAACTAGTAGAGTGGATAAGGGAGAACCAGTGGATGTGTTATATCTGGACTTTCAGAAGGCTTTCAACAAGGTCCCACATAAGAGATTAGCATACAAACTTAAAGCACACGGTATTGGGGGTTCAGTGTTGATGTGGATAGAGAACCAGCTGGCAGACGGGAAGCAAAGAGTTGGAGTAAACGGGTCATTTTCAGAATGGCAGGCAGTGACTAGTGGGGTACCGCAAGGCTCAGTGCTGGGACCCCAGCTACTTACAATATATATTAATGATCTGGATGAGGGAATTTAATGCAACATCTCCAAGTTTGCGGATGACACGAAGCTGGGGGGCAGTGTTAGCTGTGAGGAGGATGCTAGGTGGCTGCAAGGTGACTTGGATAGGTTGGGTGAGTGGGCAAATGCATGGCAGATGCAGTATAATGTGGATAAATGTGAGGTTATCCACTTTGGCGGCAAAAACAGGAGGGTAGACTATTATCTGAATGGTGGCCGATTAGGAAAAGGGGAGATGCAACGAGACCTGGGTGTCATGGTACACCAGTCATTGAAAGTAGGCATGCAGGTGCAGCAGGCTGTGAAGAAAGCGAATGGTATGTTGACATTCATAGCAAAAGGATTTGAGTACAAGAGCAGGGAGGTTCTACTGCAGTTGTACAGGGTTTTGGTGAGACCACACCTGGAGCATTGCATACAGTTTTGGTCTCCTAATCTGAGAAAAGACATTCTTGCCATAGAGGGAGTACAGAGAAGGTTCACCAGACTGTTTCCTGGGATGGCAGAACTTCCATATGAAGAAAGACTTGATAGACTCAGCTTGTACTCGCTTTAATTTAGGAGATTGAGGGGGGATCTTATAGAGACTTACAAAATTCTTAAGGGGTTGGACAAGCTAGATGCAGGAAGATTGTTCCCGATGCTGGGGAACTCCAGAACAAGGGGTCACAGTTTAAGGATAAGGGGCAAGTCTTTTAGGACCGAGATGTGAAGATCATTTTTCACACAGAGAGTGGTGAGTCTGTGGAATTCTCTGCCACAGAGGGTAGTTGAGGCCGATTCATTGGCTATATTTAAGAGGGAGTTAGATGTGGCCCTTGTGGCTAAAGGGATCAGGGGGTATGGAGAGAAGGCAGGTACAGGATACCGAGTTGGATGATCAGCCATGATCATATTGAATGGTGGTGCAGACTCGAAGGGCCGAATGGCCTACTCCTGCACCTATTTTCTATGATTCTATGATCATCCCTGAGCCTCCTGCACACAAAGGAATAAAGTCCTCACCTGCCCAACCTCTCCCTACAGCTCAGCCTCTCAAGTCAAGCCAATATCCTTGTAAAACATCTCTGCACTTTTTCCAGCTTAAAAACGCCCTTCCTGCAAGATGACCAAGACTGAACACTATACTCCAAATGTGGCCACATCAACGTCTTGTACAATTGTAACTTCTATACTCAATACCCTGACTAATGAAGGCCAATGTACCAAAGGCCTTATTGGCCACTCTATCTACCTGTGAGCCACTCGCAGAGAACTATGTACATGCGCTCTTGGATCTCCCTGCTCTGCAAAACTCCCCGGAGCCCTGCCACTCACTGTAGATACCGGTTTGACTTTCCAAAGTGCAACACCTCGCACTTCTGTGCAATATACTCCATTAGCCATTCCTCAGCCCACCTTGCCAGCTGATCAAGATCCTGATGTCATTTCTGACAAACATCTTCGCCATCTACAACACCACCCACATTAGTGTAATCAGAAAATGTACTAATCATGCTTTGAACAATCTCATTCAAATTGTTGACATAAACCACAAACTGCTTAATATCATCTGCCAGACAACTCCTGCCCCCTTTGTGACCTCCTGATTTTCTTCTTAAGTATGTTCTCAGTTCCCAAAATTACTCCAAGGATACACTTGATCCCAGCTGCCTATAACCGTCCCATAGCTCCTCCTTTTTCATGACCACAGCCTCGGTTTCTCTTGTCATCCAAGCTTCCTTACTCCCATCTGCCTTGCCCTACACTCTAACAGGAACATGCATGTCCTGGGCTCCTGTCAGCACACTTTTAAAAGCATCTCACTTCCTTGATGTTACTTTGCCCGCAAACAACATACTCAAATCATCCTGCAAATACTATAAAAATTGCCTCAATTCAGAATTTTAGCTTGTGGGCCCGCATGTCTTTCTCCATAACAACTTTAAACCAAATAGAACAGCAGTTGCTGGTCCCAAAAGGTCCACCATGGACACTTCAGTCACTTGGCCTTCCCAATTTTCTAATAGATCAAGCTTTGCCCACTCGCTTGTCGGGTCCTCTACATATTGCCTCAAGACATTTTCAGGCTTATTCTCTCTTATTAAGTTGTCAAGAAAACATTTGCACACATCATTCAAGAAAGCTTAACATTTTCAATTCTTTATTTACTGTGAGACTAACGTAAGAATTTCCAGTTTGTGTCAACCATCGATTACATGCTGGCTGAATATGCAACTAATTCAACTGTGCACTGTGCGGAGGAGCATGATGTCATAGACAAAGAGTAATAGAGTCATATATAACATGAAAACAGGCCCTTTTGCCCAACTTACCCACGCTGACCAACATGTCCCACTTGTACTAGTCCCACCTGCCTGCATTTGACCCATATCCTTCTAAACCTATCCTAGCCATGTACCTGTTCAAATGTTTTTTTTTTAAACATTGTGATAGTACCTGCCTCAACTACCTCCTCTGGCAGCTTGATCCAAAAGTTGCCCCTCAGCTTCCTATTAAATAATTTCCCCCTTACCTTAAATCTATGTCCTCTAGTTCTTAATTCTTCTACTCTGGGTAAATAATTCGGCATTTCCCCTCTCCAATCCCCACATGTTCCTATCCACCTCTATAAAATCACCCCTTATCCTCCTGCGCTCCAAGGAATAAGCTTCTTGCTTGCAGAACCTCTCCCTGGAGCTCAGGCAATCAAGACCTAGCAATATCCTGGTAAATCTTCTCTGTATCCTTTCCAGCTTAAAACTTTCCTATAACTGGAAGACCAAAACTGATCACAATACTCCAAATGTGGCCCCACCATCGTCTTGTACAATTGTAACATGACCTCCCAGCTTCTATACTCAATACTCAGATCGATGAAGGGCAATGCGCTGAAAGCCTTCTTGATCACCCATTCTACCTCCCATCTGTTTTGCCCTTCACTCCAACAGGAATATATGCATGCCCTCTACTTGTCACCACACTTTAAAAAAACGTGCGTTCCTTTGCCGACAAACAACCTTCTCCATTCAACTTGAGCCAGTTCCTTTATAATATCATCAAAGTTAGCCTCCAATTCCTGCTATTTGGGGGCCAGTAGCACACGCTCAACAAGGTGAGCATCTTTTTATTTCTTAGCACCACCGTACAGACTCACTGGATGAACCACCAGTAATCGTTATCTCTATACAACTAAAATTCTTTGTCTTGTTTGTGCCCTGTGTGTATCAATCTGATTAATTCCTATCTTCATCCAAACGATAAACATCTTCCTGTCGTATTTCCACATATTTATGAAGTTATTAATCGTTGAAATTTTAAAAACAGCCTGCTTTCTTCAAACTCACCCATTTTGGAAAAAAATTCCCAAGTCACAATGCACTCGCAAGACTGGACGGGCCAGTCCGGGAGGGAGGGGCACTCCAGCGCTCCAACCCACCCCCCCCCCCCCCATCTCCCCTCCAGTGCACCAATCACAATGGGCTCTCAAGCTGCCGAGTGCCACAACCCCTGCTCCCTCTCCCCTCCGGGTTATTCATGATTAAAGTTTCAAAAAAAGCCAAACTGGTTGCGTTGGGGGAACGGGTGAGTGCTGGAATATTATGTTGGGGGAGCAGGCCCAACGGGTCTGCACTTGGTCTAGTGTTACTTACAACTTGCGTAGTTAATCCCGAGTGTATAGGTAAGTGCAGAATGTGACTTGATGGTTATTAGTTAAGCTGTTGAATATGTTACCTAATTCAGAAATACTACATTATGTAATATTATATGACGATGATAACAATAGCATATGGTGCTACCTCCTGCTGCAGCTCTGCCTGAAGTTGTTCTTCTATCTGTTTGCGATATTTAAGTAGTTTTGTTTCCCAAAAGTCCTCTTGCATATTTGCTGGTTGATAAGTCGCATACTCTTCGTCAATCATTTGAAGTTTATCAACTGTGAAAAAGAAAATTAGAAGCTAGGTGCGAAATACAGGCAAAATAAAAAAATCTGATTTGGTGGATATTGCGCATTTGCACAGCCATGTTGCTGCTGATTGGAGCGCTAAAACCAGCAGAAGTTGCCAGTGGGGATACATTATTCCAAAATGGTGCAACAGATTTATATTTGAAATATTGTATCTCAATTTGATTCATTGGTACAATACAACTATCCACTTCTAATGGTCTCTGACCACTTATAAGATCAGCAGCTGAGACATTCCTAGTTAGCCACCAGTAGAGCAGGGGAACTGGTCTACTGGTGGCTAACTAGGAATGTCTCATTTGCTCAATCATGATACAATAAGAGACAATAAATCATTCTCATTTGCTCACTGAAAACTGGCTCATTACAGAATAAGTTCTGGATCCAACTCTGTACAATTAAATTGCACGTACTGCCATAATATTTATTTTAATTAATCTCACGCCTTTAAAAGCAAAATAGCATAAAGAGAAAAGTCCACCCCTTTCCTTACCAATAGACTCCTTATACTGTGGAATACAGCTGGTCTGAACCTCTGCATCTCGATAGTCTTTTGTTAGGCGATGATCAGTCAGCTCCATCAGGAATTGAATGAGAAATCCTAACAACAATACAAGTATTGTGGACCAGTTAAGAAACCTTGTGTTCAAACATTTCTGAAAGGACTGCTACTACTTCTTTCTAAATGTATTATTGTAGTATTTGAATCAGCTCTATTACCTTTGTGATGGTCCTTTTCATGATGTGAGATCTGAAGTTGGAAAAATAAAGCATATGTTATCGACAATCTGAAAAAAATAACTACCGAGATTAATTTATAATGTGATCAAACACACACTCACAATGGACTTGTACAGTTCTGATCTTGAGCTTATTTTCATGATCTGTAGCAGATCTTTTGATGTAAATACCTTTGGAAAAATAGAAGTAAGATTAATTTCACAAGTGCTGATAATATTATCACCAAGAATCCATAGATAAAACACATACTGTCAATCCATCAAATTCAATGCATATGTATTTTCAGTAGGGCCATCTGGTATGATGAAGAAATAAAATGCAATAAATAAAGAAAACATCCTTGCAATGAATCAAATGCAGTTTTGCCAGCCGAAAATGACACTATTACAAATAGCCAATTTTACCCCTGAACTGTGCCTATTCAGAAAGTAAACAAAAATCATGGAATAAATAAGATACTGAACAGGGAAATCTGATACATGATGCTCAGTTATTTCATGTACAGTATATCACTGGAAAGCCTTTGGTTGCTTCATAAAAATATTCAAGGAATAACAGCGATAATAACCAAGGTAATATGGGACAAGAAATGATTTTGAGAAAATTACTGTTATATTTCCTTTTTCATAGAATCCAAAGAACCAAGAACTACTCTTTTATCAGAAATATCGGAAAGACTAATTAGGTACTTGGATCTGAAGAATCGTGATCCCAAAATGATTGCAATTCATCTTATATTCATGATATTAAATGTTGCACCATAATTGGTATATGGCATACTGTGGATTATCCACAACAATAGCTTCATATTATTAATCTATTGTTAATGAAGAACTTTACTGAAGCACTTACCAAATAATCTCTATGATCAATTATTATAAAGTCACATCCTACATTTTATCTTGGTATCCAGACAATTAATAATCTTAAGAACATTATTAATAACTGTCTTTGCAACGATTCATTAACACCATCACCAACCCGATGTCAATTAAAAAAAAACTAGACCAAGTGGGAACCGTTGGGTCCCGTCCCCTCAACCAAGGTAATATGGGACAAGATAAGGACATATTACCCAAAGTAATATGGGGTGGGGGGGGGCGGGCGGCCTGCGGCGTCACACACACCCTAACCATCCCCCCCACACACACACACACACACACTAACCACCTACCTTGATATTATATTATTATTATTCATTTGCTCATTCTACCTCATCCTCCGCCCTAGCCACTCACGCATAGCCCCCAACTTGCAGGCGTGGCTAGAGAGGGAGGAGGAGGGGGGTAGAGAGAGCAAGGGCAGAGGCAGGCAGAGGGCAGAGGCAGAGGGCGGAGGCTGAGGCAGAGGCAAAGTGGAGAGGGTAGGGGCAGAGTGGAGAGTGGAGAGGGCAGGGGCAGAGGGCAGAGACAGAGGGCAGAGACAGAGGGCAGACGGCAGACACAGCGAGAGGGCAGCGACAGAAGCAGAAGGCGGCAGCAACCTCCCTACCACGTGTCGACACGAGAACCCCAAGCGAGACGGCAAGGGGGCGAGGCGGGTGGGTGGGTGAGGTGGCGAGAGGTTGAGCGGGCATCTACCAAAGGACCGCAAGTTGGGCCACCGCAGTCTTCAGCTATGAACTTTGGCCGCCAGTCGATGGCCCGATTTCATCTCCGGCTGCATCTCCGGGGGTGACGTCACTCGTAGCGCGAGGAAGAAGGCACGCAGACCCATTGTGGCATCATCAGCGAAAGACAGTCGTTTTTAAATTCAAAGTTTTGTCATATTTTTCAGATAAGGCAATTTTGGACTCCGGGGGAAAAATGACTACCGGAATATGTAAAAATTCTGCCAACCTAATCAAGAATCTATCTATCTCTGCCATAAAAAATATCAATTGACTTGGCCTCCACAGCCTCCGGTGGCAATGAATTCCACATATTCACCACCCACTGACTAACAAAATGTCTTCTCTTCTACTTCCTAAAGGAGCATTGTTTTATTCTGAGGCTATGACCTCTGGTCCTACTCTCCCACTAGTGGAAACATCCTCTCCACATCCACTGTATCCAGGCATTTCACTATTCAATAAGTTTCAATTAGGTCCCCCATCATCTTTCTAAACTCCAGCTAGTAGAGGCCTAGCACCATCAAAAGCTCCCATATGTTAACTCACTCATTCCTGGGATCATTCTCGTGAACTTCCTCTGGACCCTCTCCAGCAGCTGCACATCCAAGTTAGCTATCTGTACTTATTAACACAGATGGTTATTCGACTGTTGATACAGCATACACTCCTAATTTGTCTGACCATTTGGAATTACTCAATCTACTTTAACATGGGCCTAAGGTCAGATTAAAATTGTTATCAATGTATTTGTAAAACATAACAGCAACACATTTCATGGGGCTATTCATTTTGTAAAAAAGCACTGACAGTTTAATAGATAGGTACCAGGGCTGGCAACTCTCATGCATTGAGCGTGAGACTAATGCATTTGAGGAAATTCTCACGCTGTCATGCAGATGACAGAGGTTCTCACGCTCAAAACTATATTTAAAAAAAAATGAATAAATAAATAAAGTCACACTCCCCCACATTCACCAATGAGAATAGTTTTCTGTCGGCGGGTTCCCCATAAAGAATGAGCAATTTAATTGGCTTAAGCCCATCACACACTATTTAAAATGGCAATGTAGACAAAAATGCTGGGGAAACTCAGCGTGTGTGGCAGCATCTATGTCTGAGTTTGACCCTTCTTCAGACTCAAGCATTTCTCCAGCATTTTTGTCTACCGCTCTATAGATGCTGCCTCACCCGCATTCACATTCCCGTGCAGATGGTGTGAGAGGTGAGACACAGCCGTGGTCCCCGGACCCCAGCTGGACACAGAGCACCTGGGCCGGCCCGCATTCCCGGGGAGGGGGGGAGAGAGAGGGAAATGCTCCCCGGACATCGCCAAGTCTCCGCTCACTCCGGATGCTGTCGCCGCTTCACTGACCCACACTCATACACACAACCTAACACACACCCTTCCACACACACACACTGGCACACACAAGGTTTAAAGGGATATGGGTCAAATGCGGATAAATGGGACTAGTTTAGATGGGGCATCTTGATCTGCATGGACAAGTTCGGATGAAGGGCCTGTTTCCATGCTGTAAGACTATGACACATTGTAGAAAGGGTGCAATTGCTCTGGAGAGGATGCAGGGGCGATTTATGAACATATTGGCAGGGCTGTATTTTTTGTTTCACTTTGAAGAAAGATTTGATAACTGGGATTGTATTCTCTGCAGCAAAGGAGGTGAAGAAAATACTTAGTTGAGGTGAATAATATTATGAGAATAGGACCTGTTCGCTTAACAAAGAGTGTAGGAAGGAACTGCAGATGGTGGTTTAAACTGAAAATAAACACTAAAAGCTGGAATAACTCAGCAAGACAGGCAGCATCTCTAGAGAGAAAGAATGGGTGATGTTTTGGGTTGAGACCTTCGGACTGAAGAGGTTGAAAACCAGCCATAAAACACAATGACTGGAGATGTGTGCTATTCAACTAAGGGCAGAATTTAATGGGGTGGCACGGTGGCGCAGCGGTAGAGTTGCTACCCTGCAGCACCACAGACCCAGATTTGATCCTGACTACGGGTGCTGTCTGTACAGTATTTGTATATTCTCCTTATAACCACATGGTTTTCTCTGGATATTCTTGTTTCTCCCACATCCGAAAGAAGTGCAGGTTTGTAGGTTAATTGGCTTCTGTAAATTGTCCATGGTGTGTAGGATACAACTAACTGGTGTAAGGTAGATTGCTGGTCCGTGTGTACTTGGTGGGCCGAAGGGCCCGTTTCCATATATGTTTTACATACATATCTTAATTTAATTGAACCATATACGGTTGAATATGTGGCATTATAGTCAAAGGGTAAGGTTGATTGATTATTTGTGCAGAACAGTGATGGAAGTCTGACTCCTCTTGCCTTGTTTCTATGTTTTTGTTTCTCTATATATATATGCATAACAGCATGAATTATAATCTGATTTCCATACATGAATATACTAAGGTCATTCATGTGCTGCACCTGTTGACCAGAGCCTGGCTCTACTGAGGAATGTAATTAGGAATGTAATTTAGCCTAACCTTATTCATACCTAAAGCATAAATGTTGCATTCAAGTGCAAGTTAAAAGACTCGCTACAGTATGCACCAGATTGCACAATTTAAAGCTGAAAAATGCAAAAGCTCTCTGCACCCCCCTCCCACACCCTACCCCCCTCGGTCGCTATGCTCCCTCGCAATTTCTCACTCTCAACTCTCACCCAATGTTGGCAGCCCTGAGGTAATGATTTCATATCAATAATCAGTTCAACTACTTGCTCCTTCAAAATAAAGTTTGCTTCCTACTAGTTTAATTAAACAAAATAATATTAATACAATTGTGATTTACCTTCTCCTTTTCTAAGCCACATTCTGGAAAGAAGACGGACAGTGAGTACTCGTATCCTGTCCTGCTTAGGTGATCAGCTACAATGCTATTTGCTGCCATGATTAATAAAGAGTTTTCATCCGTAGAGGAATGCTGACGATGGTGACCATATGAAAGTAAACGTCCATTTAAATCCGGCCTTGTTAGCTCATGAACAAGCTGATTTCGAAGCTGAGACTGGGCAAGAGAAAATTTACGTAAGAGAAACTTTTGAAGAAACTTGCTGATGTAGTAAGTAGACTAATATTTCCAGTTATTTCATCCAATACATTGTCATTTAATGCTGAATTAATGTTACAATTAGCATTCTTGAGAAATTAGTTTGTACACAGAACTATGGTGTATTAAATACATAATTACACAAATCAATATTTTTAACAGCAACCCAGTTATAGTAACTGCAAACTAATTGTAGAATTAATGAGGTTTTGCAGATGAAATAAAAAAATATAGAGGTTCTGTAATAATTAATTTAAAAGATAACATGCAAACATGAGGAAGCAGCTATTTAACACCATTTACAATCGCTGCAACTCAATTAGACAGATATTTTAAGGGATCTACAAGGATCGCAAGATAAGACAATTTTGCTTCCACATCTAGTGTTGGGGTTTTACTTAGCTGTATAATTACTTATATAATTCCTGGATTATTGTGCAATGATATAAATTTATTTCTATGTACCTTTAACGAATCCAAGACACCTCTGTTTTTGAACGTCTGATAAAGTCTTCTCCGAAGTTCTTCTGAAGAAATAGCTTGACCAGTTCCAGAATCCATTTTAATTTTAATTTATAAGAAACTGCAGCAGATTGAACAAAAAATATTTATATTACAAAATGTAAACATCGGGATCAAGAATCATGGTTAGAATATCTGAAAATATTTAGTTGTTTGGCAGAGATAAAACAGTTGCACATTAATTAATATCATCAATAAATAAACTATGTTGACATGCAAAATAACTGGTTGAAACTAAAGATATCGTAAATTCTATACAAGTTGTCCAACAACTTGAGGCTGTGCACGCCATACGCAAGAAGAAGATGATAAATTCTATCATCTGTCAGGGCCATAAAGGATTGTCCTGTGTCGATTTTTATTGACCGCTGCAAAATCCGTGTACACTCCTTCACAAGTGGACATTAAATCTTTATTACCAATATTTCCTGATTTCCCCTTGTAAATATTTCCCGCTGCTCCTTCCGAAGTCCAAACACCACTGAGCATTCTCACATCTCCATACATCCAGGCAGCCCATCTAACTCCAACTTACTTGACATGAGGCCAAGTCAATGGATATTTTTAAGGCAGAGATAGATAACTTTTTGATTAGTACAGGTGCCAGAGGTTATGGGGAGAAGGCAGGAGAATGGGGTTAGGAGGGAGAGATAGATCAGCTATGACTGAATAGCGGAGTAGACTAATTCTACTCCGATCACTTATGACCTTATGATCTTCAAATTATTCAGAACCAAACCAAAAATCTCATCCATTTAAGAATCTGGCATTTGTCGATTCCAATGTGATCCAGTTTGTCTGCATTTCAATTACAAACTACCTGATCTGTCTTGAAATATATGCATGACTGAAGGACATGTCCCACTTACGCGATTTGTTCGGCGACTTCCGGCACCCGTCATAATCGTAGCAGGTCGCTAAAAATGTTGAAAATCCAGCGGCGACCAGTAAAAGGTACAACTCGTTGGGCGACTACTCACGACCATACAGCCAGAGATACCAGACATGTCGCGGGGTGACACCTCTATGGTCGTGTGTAGTTGCTCAAAGAGTTGTACCTTTTTCTGGTCGACGCTGGATTTGCAACATTTTGAAAATATTCGGCGACCCGCCATAGTCGCAGGAGGTCGCCGAATATTTTCGTAAATTTGCGTAAATGGGACACGCCCTTGAGATCATCAATCAATAAACTGTTGAAATACAAAATAACTGGTTAAAACTAAAGGTTTCACAAAATGTATCTGTGAGGGACAGGCACACTTTGTTGCACAAGTTAATCTGCAGAAAATGCTCTACCATGCATCTCTGCTCTTCAGGAATCAAGAGTGAGTCATATGCACCTTAACTGGAACAATGAAACTGTGACTTGGTGCAGCTTTACAGGCATATTATAGAAACTCATTGAATAGGACCACATGTACAATCATTACGATCACTGTTTCCCCGTTTCCCACTCCCTCTTTCTCTGAACATTTCTTCAACGGTGGTGACAATTTATTTGTTTTAAAACAGACAGAAGCAGCACTGTGTCAATTCCTAGGATCACACCCCCAGCAGGGAGGCCGCCTGGCCCGCCATGGCAGTGCCCAGACTTTCACAAGTTGGTTTCACCTTTAGGTTTTTCACACCCCCCCCCGCTGCAAAAGCCCCCAGTCACACTGCCCCCACCTCCCTCAGCCGTTGATGCTGAGCTGAAAGACCTCCCTGTAGAAGATGAGGCTCCACCAGCAATCACCCTCAACCCCCCCCCCCCCAAGCCTGCACTCACCCCCCCTCCCTCTAGCACTCGCCCCTCCCTCCAGCACTACCCCCTCCTCCATCACTCCCCTCCTCCATCACTCCCCTCCTCCATCACTCCCCTCCTCCATCACTCCCCTCCTCCATCACTCCCCTCCTCCATCACTCCCCTCCTCCATCACCCCCCTCCTCCATCACTCCCCTCCTCCATCACTCCCCTCCTCCATCACTCCCCTCCTCCATCACTCCCCTCCTCCATCACTCCCCTCCTCCATCACTCCCCTCCTCCATCACTCCCCTCCTCCATCACCCCCCTCCTCCATCACTCCCCTCCTCCATCACTCCCCTCCTCCATCACTCCCCTCCTCCATCACTCCCCTCCTCCATCACTCCCCTCCTCCATCACCCCCCTCCCTCCATCACTCCCCTCCTCCATCACTCCCCTCCACCATCAGCACCCCCCCCCCAGCTTGCACTCACCCCCCCCCACCCACTTCTACTCCCACTCCCCCACTCCTCCAGCACTCGCACTCATTCACCCCCCACTCCCCCCTCTGCAGCACCAACCCCCTAAACCCCTCCCGCACTCACCCCGTCGTTATCGCAGCGCCGACGCTCCACCAGTAACTCCGGCAACCGCGGTACGTCGGGTGGGTGAGGAGGGGCGTGACGTGAGCCGTCGGACGTGCTGACGCGAGGCGGGACGCCGGGTGGGTGAGGGGGGCGTGACGCGGGACGCCGGGTGGCTGATGGGGGCGTGACGCGGGACGCCGGGTGGGTGAGGGGGGCGTGACGCGGGACGCCGGGTGGGTGATGGGGGCGTGACGCGGGACGCCGGGTGGGTGATGGGGGCGTGACGCGGGGACGCCGGGTGGGTGATGGGGGCGTGACGCGGGACGCCGGGTGGGTGAGGGGGGCGTGACGCGGGACGCCGGGTGGGTGAGGGGGGAGTGACGCGGGACGCCGGGTGGGTGAGGGGGGCGTGACGCCGGACGCCGGGTGGGTGAGGGGGGCGTGACGCCGGACGCCGGGTGGGTGAGGGGGGCGTGACGCGGGACGCCGGGTGGGTGAGGGGGGCGTGACGCGGGACGCCGGGTGGGTGATGGGGGCGTGACGCCGGACGCCGGGTGGGTGAGGGGGGGGAGTGACGGACTGCGCGTCGGCCCCACTCTACCGGAAGCTGGCCTGTGGAAGCGGGCTGCAGCCGTTGGCCGTTGGTGTGGAGCGGCCTCACCGCCGCCAGGGGACGGCTCAGCGTCGGTGGCAGCAGCGCCATTATCCGCGGACACAAGGCCCCGGCCCCGGCCCCGGCAGCGTCGCCCCGAACAGAGAGTAAAGATATCAGTCATCGCAAGAGCTCGGCGCCGGAGGTAGGATCGGCAGTAGCCGGGCTTCTCGTACTTCAAGTAGCCCCGCTGAGTTAACTTACGGCAGCATTTTGGGTCTATCTTCGGTGTAAACCGGCATCTGCAGTTCCCTCCTGCACCTTGCATCCCCTCTCTCCCCCCGTCCCTAGTCATTGCACTGGTGTCACAAAATGCTGGAGTGACTCGGCGGGACGGGCAGCGTGTGGAGAGAAGGAATGGGCGACATTTCGGGTCAAGACCCTTCTTAAGATGAGAGTCGGGGAGTGGGAGACACAGGGATATGTGGAAGGACAAGGTGTGAAAACGACAGATCAATGCAGACGCTGCTAAGGAAATGTAGGGGTGACACAAAAAGCTGGAGAAACTCAGCGGGTGCAGCAGCATCGAAGGAGCGAAGGAGGTAGGCGACGTTTCGGGTCGAGACCCTTCTTCAGAAATGTAGAATGGTTCCTTGTTGGCTGAGGGGAGGGTGACAACGAGGCATACACACAGAAAAACTAATCAGGGGTACAGTGAAACTAGTGGAGGAAACTAGAACCAGGGTGGAGGAGGGATGGAGAGAGAGAGGGTTACTTGATATTAGAGAAATCAATAGTCATACTGTGTAGGAAAGAACTGCAGATGCTGGTTTAATTCAAAAGGTTGACACAAAAAGCTGGAGTAACTCAGCGGGACATGCAGCATCTGGAGAGAAGGAATAGGTGATGTTCCTGGGTTGGAAGCTGCCCAAGTGAAATATAAGGTACTGTTGTGGCGGTTCCCAAGGGTCGGGCCATCCTAAGGGTCAAACCCCTCGGCACGGGAATGGATCGGTCCAGAAGCGGCCCTTGACCAGAGGGTGTTAACATATGAGCTCCAGCCAACAATGGACTGTTTCCTTGTAGATTGTAACTTTTTTACATATCTTTCATTCATTTGTTCAATATCTGTATATGATCACCATCTACATATCTTGTTTCTCCTTCCCACCCCCTCCCCCCCCCCCCCCCACCCCACATCAGTCTGAAGAAGGGTCTTGACCCGAAACGTCACCTATTCTTCCTTCGTTCTATAGATGCTGCCTCACTTGCTGAGTTTCTCCAGCATTTTTGTCTACCTTCGATTTTTCCAGCATCTGCAGTTCTTTCTTAAACATCTATATATCTTGTTTCCCTTTCCCCTCACTCTCAGTCTGAAGAAGGGTCACATCCGAAACTTCAACCATTCATTTTCGCCAGCGATGCTGCTTGTCCCGCTGAGTTACTCCAGCATTTTGTGTCTACGATGTTCTACAATTGGGCAGACCAAAGCCTCACAGCCACAGGCCGTCCCCGGGTTAAGAACGCCCAACCTATGGTCACCCAACATATGAACGAGCTCCCAGAATATTAATCAAAGACAATCCGTCCTAAAGGTAGTTCTGCTATGAAGCAAATGTTTGTGTTCCCAGGAAACTCGTATTATAAAAACAATTGTGCCGGTGGGAGGAAAGGGATTTTTGGTTTCTAGAGCGTTTCAGACTCAATCGATCACAAAATTAGTTTTCCCACAGGATTTTGAAAAACAGGGAGTTTCAATAGTTGTAAGTTTATTTTTGTTACTGAAAGCCTAAAATATTGAAGGCAGTATGCTATATTGTCTAATACAGTGTCTGTACAAGTGTCAGTAGAAACATTTGTGTATCAATTTCAATTGTGAAACTGATATCGTGCAGTAATCATTGATATCTGATTACTGCACGAAGTTTACATGGAAACCTTTTTTCCTGGAAAAACGTTTTATCCCAAGGAGCTTTTTGAACAGGTACTTGGATCTGTCTTCATGAACAGGTACTTTGGATCTGTCTTCACTAAGGATATAGTAGTGATATACTGATATAGTGATATTCCTGATATAGTAGTGGCCAGAGGATTTGGGGTGATGGAGGAACTGAAGGAAATCCACACGAGGCAGCAAATGGTGTTGGGTAGACGGATGGGACTGAAGGCTGATAAACCCCCAGGGCCTGATCGTCTGCATCTCAGGGTACTTAAGGAAGTGGCTCTAGAAATCGTCAAAGTCAAAATAGTTTATTGTCATGTGTCCCTGACAGGACAATGAAATTATTTCTTTGCATAGCACAACAGAACATAGTATGCATTGACTACAATTATATACGTAAGTACACACATGAATGAATAAACTGATGTATTGATAAATTGATGAACATAAAAAAATCGTGGATGGATTGGTGATCATTTTCCAATGTTCTATAGACTCGGGATCAGTTCCTGTGGATTGGAGGGTAGCTAAAGTTATCCCAGTTTTTAAGAAAGGCGGGAGAGAGAAAACAGGGAATTATAGACCAGTTAGCCTGACATCGGTGGTGGGGAAGATGCTGGAGTCAATTATAAAAGATGAAATAGTCGCACATTTGGATAGCAGTAACAGGATCGGTCCGAGTCAGCATGGCTTGACTAATCCTCTGGAATTTTTTGAGGATGTAACTAAGAAAATGGACAAGGGAGAGCCAGTGGATGTAGTGTACCTGGACTTTCAGAAAGCATTTGATAAGGTCCCACATAGGAGATTAGTGGGCAAAATTAGGGCCCAATATAAAATTGGTGGCAGACAGGAAACAAAGAGTAGGGATTAACGGGTCCCTTTCAGAATGGCAGGCAGTGACTAGTGGGGTACCGCAAGGCTCAGTGCTGGGACCGCAGCTATTTACAATATACATCAATGATTTGGATGAAGGGATTCAAAGTAGCATTAGCAAATTTGCAGATGACACAAAGCTGGGTGGCAGTGTGAACTGTGAGGAGGATGCTATGAGAATGCAGATTGACTTGGACAGGTTGGGGGAGTGGGCAGATGCATGGCAGATGAAGTTTAATGTGGATAAATGTGAGGTTATCCACTTTGGTATAAAAAACAGGAAGGCAGATTACTATCAAAATGGTGTCAAGTTGGGAAAAGGGGAAGTACAACGGGATCTGGGGGTTCTTGTTCTTCAGTCTATGGAAGTAAGCATGCAGGTACAGCAGGCAATGAAGAAAGCGAATGGCATGTTGGCCTATATAACAAGAGGAGTTGAGTATAGCAGCAAAGAGGTCCTTCTGCAGTTGTACAAGGCTCTAGTGACACCACACGTGGAGTATTGTGTGCAGTTTTGGTCCCCTAATTTTAGGAAGGACATTCTTGCTATTTAGGTAGTGCAGCGTAGATTTACAAGGTTAATTCCCAGGATGGCGAGACTGTCATATGCTGAGAGAGTGGAAGCGGCTGGGCTTGTACATTCCGGAGTTTAGAAGGATGACAGGATATCTTATTGAAACATATAAGATAGTTAAGGGCTTGGACACGCTAGAGGCAGGAAACATGTTCCCGATGTTTGGGGGAGGCTAGAACCAGGGGCCACAGTTTAAGAATAAGGGGTAAGCCATTTAGAACGGAGACGAGGAAACACTTTTTCTCACAGAGTTGTGAGTCTGTGGAATTCTCTGCCTCGGAGGGCGGTGGAGGCCGGTTCTCTGGATACTTTCAAGAGAGATCTAGATAGAGCTCTTAAAGATAGCGGAGTCGGGGGATATGGGGAGAAGGCAGGAACAGGGTACTGATTGGAATGATCAGCCATGATCACATTGAATGGCGGTGCTGGCTCGAAGGGCCGAATGCCCTACTCGTGCACGTATTGTCAACTTCCAAAGTAACTATACATGGTTGTCCAGTTCCCAATTAAATTTGTTATAACCTAATAGTGTTTTTTTCCCTCTACAAACGGTAGATCTAGTTTTGTCTCCACTTATTGTTGTTCTTATTAGTCACTTGATGCTGTTCATTGCAATATTTTGGAGATAAGCCTAAGCAACTTGTTTTTTATATATTTTCTGACTTAAGGACAAAATCGATTTATGGATGTCTCTAAAAATATAACTGTTCGTTACCCAGGGATGGCCTATATTGCATCTGTGTTATTCTCCTGGATTATTTCCATGCAATGTTGGCAGCTTCCTGATAAAAGTTGCTCACTTTTAGCCTGGAATCAATTATATTAGAAAGAGGGGGATGCAGGAATTATTAATTTTTTTTTTAAAAGTCAGTTCTCATTCAAATTTGTGTCATTTAGTAAATCATTTGTAGAAAAATATATTAACCAGCTTCATGGTTTCATTTAGAAATACGACTCCAAAACTTAGTGTCTGTACCAGGATGTAGAAAAAAGCCTTCCTATAATTTCAAAAAGTATTTTTAAATTTGTGGTTTATTTCAGATGAACATTATATTCTTTGTTTTACAGGTTAGACTAGGAAAAAATGGCTGGGAGCTTTTATTTTGTTATAGTTGGTCACCATGATAATCCCGTTTTTGAAATGGAGTTTCTTCCAGCCGGCAAAATAGAGCCCAAAGTAAGTATTCAGTATTTACCCACAAGTGCATTCAGTGCCCTGGCATGCCCATAATGGCAATTGTACATCTCACTATTTCCTCCAGCTTTTGTGATTAATTTTAAGTCATGGATGACTTACTGATACAGACACACAATTTCAATCAGAAATTGTGGTTTGTTTGCTAATGCAGCACGGAAACAGGCCCTTCGGCCCACCGTGTTCGCACTGACCAACAATCCACGCACATTAAAACGATCTTACTCACACTAGGGACAATATACGTTTACACCAAGCCAATTAACCTACAAACCTGTACGTCTTTGGAGTGCGGGAGGAAGCTGAAGATCTCGGAGAAAACTCACACAGGTCACGGGGTGAACGTACAAACTCCATACAACCAGCAACCGCAGTCAGGATTGAACCCGGGTCTCTGGTGCTGTAAGACAGCAACTCTGCCGCTGGTCTATTAGCTCTTTATTGTAGACTTGCCAGTCAGACATTTTCTGTACCATCCATGCATCCATAAGTGACTAAATTAACAACTAGATGAACCTTGGTCCATGTTGTTAAGAGTGGGATAGCTTTTGCCCAGAATATTAATGGGTACAATCCTTTCAGCAGAAAGATGGAGAAGACTTCCGTTGTTAAGTGATGCAATCCTAGTAACCCTATTGACTTCTCCTGCACTTCTTCTCAAGTAGCTTGAAGATCTATCCATTTAAACTTCAATTTTATCCGCTGCAGTGAGATTGTCTGAAGATAAAAACATGTATAAACACTGTAGTCTGAAGAATGATCCTGACTCAAAATGTTATCTGTCCGTGTGGAAGAAATTAATTTAGAGGGAAATTAAGGGAAAATGAAAAGCGGAGACTTTGCAGGTTTGCTTCAAGAGACTTTATTGCATGATATCATGGAGAGATGGCGGCAGTTAACTGCTCACCAGTTCTCTGACTTCACTTTTTTACTACAGTCTGTTTTCCTCAAGAAAAGCTACCCAATTTGCTGAGTTCCTTTAACACGGCAGTTGTTGAATATCTGAAATTAAAGCAATGCTCAAAACACTCAGCAAGACAGGCAGCATCGGTGGAGAGATAAACAAGGGTTAACGTTTCAGGGTGAGGTCCTTTTAACAGGACTGCGATAAAGAGAAAAAAAACATTAGGATCGAGTTGCAGGGATGGATAGTACGTGCAGAATATCTCGGGTGAGAGCAAGGATGCTCGTCGTAAACAAGGTTGCTGGATTAATGGAAGTGGATGGTGAAATAGAACATACTCCTTTATTTGTAGAAGTAATTAAATGAGGGGATATAGAGGCTGAGAACACAGACAAAGGAATGTAAAAGTTACAAAATGGGAAGTGTGGGGCATGCCCAGCAATTCGTGTTGTGCCGGTTTGAGAGAAAAAACTGAACCGATATCCCAGATGGAAATCTGGCCAGTTCTGATACTGATAGAACACTTCTAGAATTTGAATATGAAGGCTACAATTTGACCAGAAGGAATATGAGGTGCTACTCCTCATGTTTATGTTGGGTCTCATTGTAACAATGCAGGAGATCACAGACAGATAGGTTGGAATCAGATGGAAAGTGGCAGGAAGCTCAAGACTTGCAGGTGCTCCACAAGGCAATTACCCCGTATGTGTTAATACTAGAGACTGCATGCTATATCGTTTAATATGGTATCTACAATGTAAATAGAAGTGATTGCTTGCCAATTTCAATAACCAACTGCTGTGAAACCTACTGTTCTCATGACATATTGGTGTCTGACTGTTATAGTAAGTTTACAGGGAGACAGTTTTCTCCCAGAAACCTTTTATCCCAAGAAGCTTTTTATTCTGCTTGTCAATTTCCAAAGTAACTTTAAATGGTTCCCTAGTTCCCAATAGAAATTACATTATGACCAAATAGTTTACCCTAATTCATTAATCGCTTAATGCCCAACAGGCCTGATGGATACTTGCATTTTAGCACAACTACCTGTTTGTGCAAATGTTTTTGTTCTTACCAAATGGCAGACGTAGTTTAGTCTCTCAGTTCTTATCAGTTGTGTCTTTTGATGTTGTTCATTCATTACAATATTGTGGAGAATAATCCGGTTGGTAAGATTTTAGAGTCCATTATAAAGGATGAGGTTTCTGACTACTTCGAACCACATGATAAAATAGGCCAAAGTCAGCATGGTTTCATGAAAGGGAGATCTTGCCTGGTGAATCTGTTGGAACTCTTTGAGGAAGTAAATGGCAGGAAAGTCAATGGATGTTGTTTATCTGGATTTTCAGAAGGCCTTTTATACGGTGCTGCACGTGAGGCTGCTGAAGAAGACGAGAGCCCATGTTATTAAAGGGCAGATGCTAGCATGTTGGCTGGATGGCAGAAGGCAAAGAGTGGCAATAATGGAGGCTTTTTCTGGTTGCCTGCCAGTGACTTGTGGCGTTCCGCGGGGATCTGTGCTGGGACTGCTACTCTTCACGTTGATATCAATGATTTGAATGAGGGAATCGAAGGCTTTGTGGTCAGGTTGGCAGATGATACCAAGATAGGTGGAGGGGCAGGTAGTGGAGAGAAAGGTCCTCGATTCCTCTACTCTGGGGAAGATTGTGCATCTACTTGATTTATTCCTTTCATGATTTATAAGATCACTTTTCATCCTCCTGCACTCCAGTGAATTGAGTCCTAGCCTACTCAACATCTCCCTATAGCTTAGTCCCATGAGTGCTGGCAACATCCTCATAAATCTTCTTGTATTTCCATGTTATAACACTATATATTTGGCTATATCACTTGAGTCCAATAACATTTGCCTTCCTGCATTTAAAGCTTTTAATTCTACTTTGACATTGTATTTTTTGCCTTGTGTTAAATCTTCAGTTTTTACTAAATGGCATGGCAATCGATACTTACTTGCCCAGGTTCACTCCCTAAAACTAAATACATAATGAATCCCGCTAACTAATGCAAACCAAATCCATTTTCAAGATAATTATAAAGGATTGTTGCTGCGTTATTTTTCAAGTTCTTTTGTTGGTTGAGTGCATGCATAAATTGTCGTCTTCCAAACAGGATGATCATCGACACCTCAATCAGTTTATAGCTCATGCGGCCCTTGACTTGGTGGATGAGAACATGTGGTTATCCAACAATATGTACCTGAAGACTGTTGATAAGTTCAATGAATGGTTTGTCTCTGCATTTGTTACAGCTGGCCATATCCTTTTTTCTGAGTGAACCGTTTCTACGTCAAAGAGAATTAACATTTTTTTCTGCATGGCTAATGTTCAGCAGCTTGTACATTGTCTTGCATTGGTACATTCACACTAAGTAAAATATTAATGATTGTGTACATAGAATTAGGTATGAAAGAGTAATCTTTTGCCCCTTTTGTTATCCTGCCAAATCAACGACGTGTTTTGAAATCCTACCCTATTTATATTTTTTAAAAATCTTCATTACTCATTGGCAGATTTCATCTGATTTTCTATTTCAGCCACTAATGTTTTTCTGATCAAGCTGTGCACATCCACTGGATTAATCCGTTTCAGTTGGTGTCATCCAATATTATTCACAAGTAACTAGAACATTATTTCAGATAAGCCCTTCAGATGTACACAGAGGACCAAGTCACATTTGTACCATAGGTCTGTCAGGCAATGACCATCCCCAATGGATGAGAACATACCCAGGGGCCCTTGACATTCAAGGACATTACCAGAGCCAAGTCAACCCCACAATCATCATCCTCAAGTTAGTTGTTGTCCAGAAACTCAAGTGGGCCAACTATCGTGGCTGCAAAAGTAAGTCTAATATCCCAAAGGCTTTACACCACCTACAAGGCCGCAAATCAGAAGTGTAATAAGATACTCTGCATTTAGACTTTACTTTAGAGGTACAGCGTGGAAACGGGTCCTTCGGTCTATCGAGTTCACGCTGATATCGGAGATCACCCTTGTGCACTAGCACTATCCTACACACTAGGGACAATTTACAATTTTTACCCTATAAACCTGCACGTCTTTGGATTGTGGGAGGAAACTGGAGCACCCAAAGGAAACCCGCATGATCACAGGGGGAACGTACAAACTCCGTACAGACAGCACCCTTAGTCAGGATCGAACCCGGGTCTCTGGCGCTATAAGGCAGCAACTCTACCGCTGAGCTACCATGCAGTCTGGATGATTGCAGCTCCAACAGTTCTCGAGTTCAACAGCATCCAGGACAATGAAGCCCATTTGATGAGCACCCACTGACCACTCTTGAGTATTCATTCTCTACACCATCTACATATTGTGACCACTGTTTAAACTATGTACAAAATACACCACTCATTTGGGTTATTCTGATACTGCCTCCGAAACCCAAGGGCATGAGCAGCAGGTGCATGGGAAGCAGTTTCAGGTTCACTTCCCAGTTGCAAACTGTCTTGAAGTGGGACTATATTACGAGTTCTTCATCAAGGCTGGCCGAAAATCAAATAGGAGTAGGATTGCTTTTGTGGTCAAATTGGCAGAGCTTTCGTTGAGCAGCTTGAGTTGCTCTAATAATTTAATGAAATATCACATGCAGCTGTTTTGAGTGGCCAAGAGCAATGCAGCTGTGTGGTGAAAAAATGATGTGAGCATATACTACTAAGGTTTTGTTATTTTTCCTAATTCCTCTTCACATATGAGATTCATAATGTTGCACGATGTTCGGCAAGAAGATGGGATAAAAAATTTCTTCAATGATGTCTATGATTTGTACATTAAGGTAAGTAAATTTTGATTCTATGTTTGTTCTTGAAGGGGACAATTGTAAGATTACTGTTGAAATTTAACGTGTAATCTTGATTATAATTTCTCATTCTGCGCATGCAAAAGGGATAGACAGTAACATTTAAACATGAAGATAGGCACACAGAGCTGGAGTAACTCAGCGGGTCAGACGGCATTTCTGGAGAAAAGGAATAGGTTGTGTTTCCGAATAGGAAATTAGGATATAGACAATAGGCGCAGGTGTAGGCCATTCTGCCCTTCGAGCCAGCACTGCCATTCAATGTGATCAAGGCTGATGATCCCCAATCAGTACCCCGTTCCTGCCTTCTCCCCATATCCCCCTGACCACTATCTTTAAGAGCCCTATCTAGCTCTCTCTTGAAAGTATCCAGAGAACTGGTCTCCACCGCCCTCTGAGGCAGAGAATTCCACAGACTCATAACTCTCTGATTGAAAAAGTGTTTCCTCATCTTCGTTCTAAATGGCTTACTCCTTATTCTTAAACGGTGGCCCCTGGTTCTGGACTCCCCCAACATTGGGAACACGGTTCCTGCCTCTAGCATGTCCAAACCCTTAATCTTATATGTTTCAATGAGATCCCCTCTCATCCTTCTAGACGGTGATATTAAAATATAGAACAAATTAATGAAAGATGTGCAAAAAAGTAATAATGACAAAGGAATCAGGCCATTGTTAGCCGTGGGCTGGGTGAAAGAGTTCCATCATCTATTTCTTGTTTCCCTTCCCCTGACTGTCTGGAGAAGGGTCTCGACCCGAAATGTCACCTATTCCTTTTCTCCCGAGATGTTTGACCGGCTGAGTTGCTCCAGCTTTTTGTGTCTATCTTCGGTTGAAACCAGCATCTGGAATTCCTTCCTACACATTAAACATCATAGGCTTGCAATATGAATGTATTATTCGATGTTGGTATTAACATAATGATTATTAAAAATGATTTTCCACAGCCTCAACATGGCTGTAGACGATCAAAAGCATTTATTGTCAAATCTTGGGAGAAACTTTGCTGTCTCTTCCCACAAATTGGTATAATAGTTGCAGTTTGTTCTTTTAATGATCCTCTAGCCATCATGTCTTTTCTCTAATTTTTAGTTAATCATAAATTAACTGGATGCCTCTTTTGATCTGATTACTATTTTGTTTCTTTTTCAGTTTGCTATGAATCCATTTTATGAACCTAACACCTTAATTCGATCAACAGCATTTGATAGAAAAGTTCAATTCTTGGGAAAGAAGCATCTGCTGAGTTGAAGATTTCTAATTATTAGATGTCATTCTGTATATTCAATGAGTATACACAATTTTATTTTATCAATTCTGCTGTCACTTAAGTATATAATGTATATGTTGGATGTTGACATCACTGATATTGAAGTTCAATGTCGCATTTGTTTGTTTAGATCCTCAATTGAAAGTACATTTTGTTGTAATTGGACCCATTTCTGTCAGCTATGTATATATTGATATGGGGGTGGTACTGTATGCACTTTCATTATAGAACTTATTCCTATTGTCAAGTTTGTTACACTGTTTCATATTTACTTTCAAAGAACCTGCTTAATTTTGTCATGCTAGTTGTAGTCATCTTTTTATTGTCCTACACACTACCTTGACTTCAACGAAGAAATGTTCATCTTTCATCCAAGGTTTTCTATTTAATTAAAAATAACATTGTGGACAATATAAACGCCCAATAAAGATTGAATGAACCTGTCCTCCCTGCCTTTATTTTCTCTGCACCCAAGAACTATAGTGCCACAGCTAATCTTTACTACCCACTCAGATTAGAACGTTACTATGCTGCTGAAGGCGTTACGTTTCCATTTTAGAATTCTATTTAGCAAAAACGAATTTTGAATTGTGATTACAATCTTAAGAAAGGGAAAATAATGTGACATTTTATCTCTCTAGAAAAATGGTTTTCCTAGTTGGGCAAGGACCTTTCAAAATTCAGCCCTCTGGTTGTTAACACAACTTTAACATGTAGGTTAGCTGCCTCATGCGCAAGAGGCATGAGTACGGCCAAATTGGTAACGCAGGTGGAGCGCGAGGATTTTGAGAATCCCAAAATCCTGGGGCACCGCGCGTCACTGCCCACGCCACCACGCGTAATGCACGCCATGGTTGAAAATGTCCAGAATGGATGGGAGAGGGTGTTCTCCGCTGTCCTGACATTTGGAGCCAGAAGATATGATTTTTTTTAAATACATTTGCAGTGTAGGAGATAAATGAAAGTCAACAAATTACATGAAAATCTAGTTAACCAGCATTTTGGATTTTTGCTAGTCCTTCAAGAATCAAATGCAGAAATCCATTCATTATTTTGTGACCGTCATAAATAAAGTCAGTTGTTTTATAATAGGTCAAACCAGTTTTAATGTGTGGGCATAGGTTCCTCCAACTTCAGATCAAAATCCCCAGCTAAGTGATTTCCAAAGCACTTGATCTTCTGGCAGCTCAGAATACCTGTAGAAATTCCCTACATTACTTAATAATGGTAAGAGGAAACAATGTTCAGCTGCGTTCGGTGTGGTTCTCCAGTGGACTTCATCTTGTGCTTTGGAAATGTCAGTGGGGCTACACGAACCACTGTATGAAACCAGATGGGGAAGACTCCTTTGATCTTGCATCACTCCTGAGGGGAAACCAAGTTAGATTCATATTTTTGTATGTTTTGCTTTTAATAATTCTGTAGGAAGATATTACGTAAGTCATATTATACCGTTCATGGTGGAAGCAGGTGAAAGCTCTGCAGAACTCAATGGCATGGAAAATGTTTTTAAAAATAACACGCATTAATAAATGTGATAGAAATTTTTTTTGGAATACAAAATTATTTCCAGTCTCAACCTCAGAGTACATTTATCAATAGAAACTGCAATGGAACACTTATGAATATGAGAATAATTAATGACCATGCAGAATCAAGTGTATGGCCCCCCTCAGCAAGCTATATTTTGAAAAACATCCTTCAATAACTACTAATGCATACTAAATGCATTGATAAAAATAAACTAGACCAGGCATCTGAAATGTTGATCAGTGTCACTCATGTTGAGTCATACTTTGTAGTTACGCTCACTAGCTTTACAGTAACGCTCTCTGCCTGGTTCCCACATTATTAGAGAAACGTGCTGGTATGAAGTTACTGATATTTTATGCTCCAATTAATTACAAGTCATTTTTCTTTTAATGACCCCCCTCAATTAACTCTGATTTCCCACTCAACCAGTGCAGCATTCAGTATCCTCCTATCCCTAATTGAGGGAATTATGTTGCTCCCAACATTTGGGCCTCTGGATCTCTACATTTACAAATGAAAGATCAATGAATGGAGTGGGTGTGAGTGACCACAAACCCTATCTTGTGAATCACTAAAGAACACAATTTATGACTTGAATTCTTACACTGTTTAACTAATCAAATTTTCCAGATTGAAATTGTTCACAAATCAGTTGATTGCTATGTTAGGAGGCTTTCAGGTCATGGGGGATGAAAATAAACAAATGTCTTTTGTATTTCTGATATCTTGAGTAATTGTTTAAGATGAACCAACAGCACTTGCTAAGTTAAACATACTTACTGGTAGTGGAGAAGGGTATTCCCACAGAATATAAATTGGCCCACGGGATCCAAATTATAGCAATCAGAAGGATTAAAAAAAAATCACTACAGTACATTCAATTGCATCTATAAGATCTAAAGTTTAAAATTATCTCTGTTTCCGTTCTTGATTTGAAAACAATTGTACCGCTGTGTTGAATCTTGAAATTATTTGGAAAATACTCTCATGAAAGCTTGCATGATTTTATACAGCCACATTACAATTCCTAGGACATGTAGATTTGTGAATAAAGATGTAGTTGAATCCATGTTTTCTATAACTTTTCAAAATGATTTAAAACCAGACTTTATGTTGCCTGGTTTGTTTATGTGGAGCCAGAAGATATGATTTTTAAAATACTTTTGCAGTGTAGGAGATAAATAAAAGTCAACAAATTACATGAAAACCTAGTTAACTAGCATTCTGGATTTTTGCTAGTCCTTCAAGAATCAAATGCAGAAGTCCATTCATTATTCTGTAACCGTCATAAAGTCAGTTGTTTTATTACAGGTCAAACCAGTTTTAATGTGTGGGCACATGTTCCTCCAACTTCAGATCAAAATCCTCAGCTAAGTGATTTCCAAAGCACTTGATATACTGGTAGAACACCTGTAGAAATTCCCTACATTACTTAATAAGAGGAAACAATGTTCAGCTGCTTTCGGTGTGGTTCTCCAGTGGACTACATCTTGCTGAAGATATTGCATTTCATATGATACTGTTCATGGTGGAAGCAGGTGAAAGCTCTGCAGAGCTCAATGAAACAGAAAATATGTTTAAAAAAACAGGCATTAACAATGTGATAGAAAATTGATTTTTTTCCTTGGAAGTCTTAAATCATTGTGGTGGCCGGAAGTCACTTTCCATATTTCGGAATACAGTGTCAACCTCAGAGTACATGTATCAATAGAAACTGCAATGAGAGCATGGAAAACTTATGAATATGAGAATAAATAATGACCATGCAGAATCAAGTGTATGACCCCCTCAGCCAGCTATATTTTGAAAAACATCCTTCAATAACTACTAATGCATACTAAATGCATTGATAAAAATAAACTGTAGACCAGGCATCTAAAATGTAGATCAGTGAGATACTTTGTAGTTACACCCACTAGCTTTACAGCAACGCTCTCTGCCTGGTTCCCTCATTATTAGAGAAACGTGCTGGTATGAAGTTTCCGATGCTGTAACCAGGACTGCCAACATTGGGTGAGAGTTGAGAGTGCGAAATTGCGAGGGAGCGTAGCGACCGGGGGGTACGTTAAGGAGCTTTTACATTTTTCAGCTTGAAATTGTGCAATCTTGTGCATACTGAAGCGAGTCTTTTAACTTACACTTGGATGCAACATTTATGCTTTAAATTGGATTAGGTATGAATAAGGTTAGGCTAAATTACATTCCTAATTACATTCCACAATAGAGCCAGGCTCTGCTCAACAGGTGCAGCACATGAATGGCTATATTCATGTATGGAAATCAGATTATATTCATGTTGTTATGCATATATATAGAGAAAAACTCAGAGAAACAAAGCAAAAGTCAGACTTCCATCACTGTTCTGCACAAATAAATAAATCAACCTTGTTCAAGAAGGAACTGCAGGTGTTGGTGAATCGAAGGTTGACAAAATTGCTGGAGAAACTCAGCGGGTGCGGCAGCATTTATGGAGCGAAGGAAATGGGCAAAGTTTCGGGCCAAAACCCTTCTTCAGACAGTTTCAACCTTACCCTTTGAATATAGAAACAAGACGAAAATAATGCCACATATTCAATCATATATGGTTCAATGAAATTAAGATATATATGTAAAAATACATATGGAAACGGGCCCTCCCGCCCACCTGGTCCACACCGACCAGTAATCTATCATACACCAATTCCATCCATCACGCCAGGGAAAATTTACAGAAGCTAATTAACCTACAAACCTGCACTTCTTTCGGATATGGGAAAAACCGGAATGTCCAGAGAAAACCCATATGGTAGTAAGGCAGCAACTCTACCGCTGCACCACTGTGCCACCCCATTAAATTATTTTTTTCCTGTAATATATTTATTATGGTGTCACGTGAATAAAGATGAACACGTGATTCTGATTTCTGCCCTTAGTTGGATAACACACATGTCCAGTCATTGTGTTTTATGGCTGGTTTTCAAGACCTTCAGGCTGAAGGTCTCGACTCGAAACATCACCCATTCTTTCTCTCCAGAGATGCTGCCTGTCCTGCTGAGTTTTTCTAGTTTTTAGTGTCTATCTTCAGTTTAAACCAGCATCTGCAATTCCTTCCTACACTATTCGTTAAGCAAAACAGGTCCTATTCTCATTATATGATCTTGTGATCAGCGTGAGAGCATGAAAATTTTGTGAAATGCGCGAGCCTCACACTCAATGCGTGAGAGTTGGCAGCCTTGCTAGTAATGCAAACATTTTATGCAAGTTCCAATTGTTTGGACAAAAAATCACTTATGAGTGCATTATACCAGTTAAGTTACTTTAAGACTATTTCAGAAATTATGGCAGTCAACAAAAAATCAACTAGCAAATTAAAGCAAACTAAAAAAAAATAACATGTTCCCTTTCCAGACTGTACCTCATAAATACTTTAACGCTGTTAACAGAGCAAAGAGATATTAATCTCAAGAATCAAAATGGGGAAAGTGAGGGCAATTTTGCTTAAATGGTAATTCTAAGCCCATTCAGATCTGCATAGAGTCAGTTATACAACATGTACATGGCTGGCATAATTTGTCCATTCTGATTATGTTGGAATTCTGCGTGCCCTGGTTCCCAGGTCAGCTCGCGTCCCGCAGTTCCCAGGTCGGCTCGCCCCGACCCCGCGAAAACAAATTTAAAAAACGTGGTTTTTCGGGTTACGGGCCGTGTGCCCGTAGTCCAAACCCTGTCCTAAATATTTGGCCTCATTGTGGTCGTCGTCGCCCCCCCCATGTTTGACAACTGCTTCATCTGGTTGTTGTCGGCAGCTGCACATTCGACCAAAGAGAAGCGAAGAGATGCAACGTCACTCACAGCAGTCAACCGACATGCTTCCCCAGACCGCACAGATCGCTGGCAGCCGGCGCAAAGGGACAAACTGGCACGGGGACTGAACTCAGCGTGAGAGCGTGAGAATTAGCTCCAATGCGTGATTCTCACGCTGAAAGCGTGAGAGTTGGCAGCCCTGTTGTAACGTTAGTAAAGTCTTTGGACATTTATCATGGTGTAAGGCTTTAGTTATTTGAACAGCAACAGCACAATAAAATAAAAAGAGAACATTGTGGTTACGCTCTATCTGGGAAAAAGATATTGAGCACTTCAGCCACAGTCAGAGCTCAGCTTTTAAGTTGCAAAGAGTGGTGGAGGGAAGGGTAGATAGGACAAAAGGGTGAAACCCTTCGACTGGGTGAAACCACATCTGCAGTGGCAAAGCGCTGTTGATTAAACCATGATACCTACATGAGATCTACATGAGACAGATCAAGCAAAGGAACATGTAATACAATGAAATGACCGGACAATCAGGCAGTGCTGGTGGGGGAAATTAAAACAGCTCTGGTTATGACCTACATCAGTACTGACCAATTTTGATACAAAGCAAGTTACCCTAAAATACTGAATTTGATAGAAGCCAAATGTCTACAATATACCCAAATGGAAGATGAGATGCTGTTCCTCAAGCTCATGTTTGACCCTGTAACTATGGCGGAGGCCACAGGCGACTGGGTTACAGTTGGGGTGGACTTGGACGTATTTGCCTCAGGTTTTTGAATGAGATTGAGATGCATGGCAAATATTGCTGGCAATAAAAAGTTGTCATCACTCTGCTGAAGGCCTTGTGCTTCAGCTACAACGGTGCAGTTTAAATTCCACACAAACAAAGTGAGAGAAATACTGCAATGAACAAAGTGAAATTTGGATAGGTATGCAATTCTCTGTCCCTCTCGATCTCGTAACATCGCTTTGCATAGTTGTGATTAATTGCGGGCTGATGATTTATGTTTATGCATGCATACATCAGCTACATGATAAAGCTGTTTTGCATTATAGGAGAGCCTACATCTCATTATATGCTGTGTAAAGGTCAACTTTATTTTTGTGAAAAGGGTAAATTAATTTTATCACACATGATTCAGAGATTGAGCCTACTTTACAAATTACCAAGAAATCTATCAAAAATGATCCCATCAGTTACAATATGATGTGTAGGAAAGAAGGCGAGTCTGAAGAAGGGTCTCGACCCACAACGTCACTGATTCCTTCTCTCCAGAGATGTTTCCTGCCCCGCGGAGTTACTCCAGCATTTTGTGTCTAGTTACAATATCATGCTGGCCGTTGCTGTTTGAGACTTAATTGATTGAATACCTAACAGAATCTAGAGACTGTGCAGCCTTTTCACCGGATTCTCTCAAGTGGAATAATTTGGCCAGTTCTGAAAATATTGAAATTGCAGGAAAATGGTTGGTTATTTTCTAAGTCAACGATCTTTAATGCAAGGAGTATTTTTCACAAACTTTTGATTATTACACGTTCAATATTTACAAATCGAGGTGTTATGGGAGCAGCAGCATAATGAAATGTGCAGCAAGCACAATAACCATAACTGGCCAACATTGTCTTTGCTGATGACTGTGCCAGCAGCCAGTGTAAAAGTGGAGCGCTCCCTCAGATTTATATCATTGGCCACAAAGTAAAATGTCAATGCCTGCATGATCATTCAAAATGCTTGTCATGATCTACCAAAGGATTTTCTCAATCTTGAATATGGACCATTCAATCTTGGATTTTTGGATGTCTACATAATTTGTTTGAATTTACTTCATTATTTTTAAATCTCATATATATTTGGATTAGCAAAGTGTCAGGGCACAAGCAATGAAAAGAGTTGAGTTTAAATATATTAATTGCTTCTACATAAAACGTTAGATCACCAAGTTTAATAACTAAAATACATGTATTCAAACTTAAACCCTAAACTGAACCAAAGAATAGCCTGTAATTAAAAAAAGACCACGTATCTGTTTTCAATATGGTCTGCTTCACCTTGAAGTGCTATTGGGTTCTTTGCCCACTACCGTCACTTCAGTCACCCAACATACCACAATTCCAATTACTGTAATTCTTCATCTGACATTCATCTCAATCTTCCTATTCCAACAATTAACGGTCACCGACACTGTTCAAAATAGCACCCTTGAGCAGCATCTGTTAAACAAGCGCATGATGATATCAAGTGTTTGATTGTTACCCATAGAATCATTGCTGTTTTATAAAACTAAATATTGTTATATCAGTTTAAAGTTACTAACTTACAACTTCACTTATTTGCACCATGTCTTACCCAAGCACAATTTGTTTTGCTATTATTTTGTGGTTATCTGGTAAAAGTGATAGCAAATGATAAAATAGCTAGTGCACCTGGGGAACTCCTTTTTTTTAAAAAAAAAACATAAATTTGCTCTTTCAGAAAAGGATTCTAAAGGATCATTGACCTCAAAAGTATCGAACATTTCAAGTCAATGACCCTGAAATTTCTCTATCTAAAAATCCCATTTGACCTGGTGAATATTTCCAGTATTTTGTTTCTCCAAAAGAAACAAATGAACAACAACTCCCTCAAATGCAGAAGTTAAATGCAGCATTGATAAATGTGCTCAATTTAAAGTGATACAGTGCCAACCATAATGTTTGGGACAAAGACCCATCATTTATTTATTTGCCTCTGTACTCCACAATTTGAGATCAGTAATAGAAAAACCACATGTGTTTAAAGTGCACATTTTATACATTTGGTTTCACCATGTAGAAATTACAGCAGTGTTTATACATAGTGCCTCCATTTCAGGGCACCATACTGTTTGGGACACAGCAATGCGATGTAAATGAAAGTAGTCATGTTTAGTATTTTGTTGCATATCCTTTGCATGCAATGACTGCTTGAAGTCTGCGATTCATGGACATTACCAGTTGCTGGGTGTCTTCTCTGGTGATGCTCTATCAGGACTGTATTGCAGCTATATTTAGCTTATGCTTAAGAAAGAACTGCAGATGCTGGAAAAATCGAATGTAGACAAAAAAATGCTGGAGAAACTCAGCGTGTGAGGCAGCATCTATGGAGAGTACTGAAGAAGTGTCTCGACCCGAAACAGCACCTATTCCTTCTCTGATTCCTGATGCTGCCTCACCCATTGAGTTTCTCCAGCACTTTTTGTTTACTTTAGCTTATGCTTATTTTGGGGGCTAGTCCCCTTCAGTATTCTCTTCAGCATATAAAAGGCATGCTCAATTGGGTTCAGATCTGGCAATTGACTTGGCCACTCAAGAATTGACCATATTTTGGCTTTGAAAAACACCTTTGTTGCTTTAGCAGTATGTTTGGGATCATTGTTGTACTGTGGAATGAACCGCCGGCCAATGAGTTTTGAGGCCTTTGAACTTCAGCAGATAGGATGTGTCTACATGCTTCAGAATTCATTATGCTACTACCATCAGCAGTTGTACCATCAATGAAAATAAGTGAGCCAGTACCTTCAGCAGCCACAACACCCCTACCACCCTGTTTCACAGAGGAGGTGGTATGCTTTGGATCTTGAGCAGTTCCTTCTCTCCTCCATACTTTGCTCTTGCCATCACTCTGATATAAATTAATCTTAGTCTCATGTCCACAAGACCTTTTTCCCGAACTATGGTTGCTCTTTGAAGTACTTATTGGCGAACTGTAACCTGGCCATCCTATTTTTGCAGCTAAACAGTGGTTTACATCTGGCAGTGTAGCCTCTATATTTCTGTTCATGAAGTCTTCTGCAGACAGTGGTCTTTGACAAATCCACACTTGACTCCTGAAGAGTGTTTCTGATCTGTCGGACAGATGTTTGGGGATTTTTCTTTATTATAGAGGGAATTCTTCAGTCATCATCTGTGGAGGTCTTCCTTGGCCTGCCAGTCCCTTTGCGATTAATAAGCTCTCTTTCTTTGTAATAATGTTCCAAACAGTTGATTTTGGTAAGCCTAAGGTTCGACTAGTGTCTCTAACAGTTTTATTCGTGTTTCTCAGTCTCATAATGTCTTCTTTGACTTTCATTGGCACAACTTTGGTCCTCATGTTGATAAACAGCAATAAAAGTTTCCAATTGTGATGGAAAGACTGGAGGAAAGACGAGGTGCTGAGAGCTCTCTTATACCTGCATTTAAACACACCTGAGCAATTACAAACACCTGTGAAGCCATGTGTCCCAAACATTACGGTGCCCTGAAATGGGGGGGGGACTATGCATAAACACAGCTGTAATTTCTACATGATGAAACCAAAATGTATAAAAATACCCTTTAATAAAATCTGATAATGTGCACTTTAACCACGTGTGTTTTTGTTTCTATTGCAAATCTCAAATTGTGGAATAGAGGCAAATAAATAAATTATGGTCTTTGTCCCAAATATTATGGAGTGCACTGTAGGGTTTGAACTTGCAGAGCACTGCCTTAGCTATGAACATGATTGAGCAAAGGCTGAAGCTGTCCAACATACAAACAAATGTGTTTTTGGGACAGGTTTGAGGTTTGAAACAAATATTTTTATATTTAATTTTAAATTGTGAAATACTGTACTTGTTGAAACATATTGCAATTGAGAAGTTCAGTTACTGAAGAAAGACACCAAAAAGTGATTAAAGAATTTTATATAGTGAATCAAAGCAGTGATCAGAAAGCATGGTGATATATTGAACACATAGGAGTGCCTAAACGTTCAGCAGATAGAATGCATGATTTGTTAAAACGTTTCCATTCCAGGATTAATTTACTTCTATTGACTTTCCATTGCATAATTCAGTAGTACTGTATCAGCCAAGCTCCACAAATCCTAATGTGGTAAAAGAAACAATTCAACTATTAAGACAATATGTTTATTGCAGCAAAGCGTTAGAATCGAGCAGTTTTATTTTGAGCTTTTACTCTGCCTTTTGCTAATTGAATTTATTGTTACGCCCAATGAAGCCTCGTTCAGCCACTCTCATCAATTGGTCTGTGCTTAACAAATGGCTCTCTGTGAGAATAATATAAATAATATAAATGATCCTCCAACTGCACCAGAATCCAAAATATTAATGACCTCAATGATCCCTACACGCAGATGCTGATATTTATGAATGCTACAGATGGTTAGAAACCACAGGGAGAAAATTGGGGAAGCGGGACAACCACACTGCCGATATCCACTGACACTCAACTACACAGGAACAAAGGCTTTGAAGTACATTTCAAACCATTACTCTTGACTGGGGAAGAATGTTCTCCACAGGTGAAAACTGAGAAAATTCAATTTTTTTTGTGGTTCTGCATAACAATTAATTTGATTTGGCATACAATGGAACATACAGCAGCAAAAAGATCTACAATCTAAAACCAAATCATAAGCCGATGGTTGCAAATTCCAACTGGTTTATAAATCCCAAATGTCAGAAGAACTCTAACCACAGTAATGTTCACATGTACCACAACGTTTTGTAGTGGTAATTAAAAAAGACAAGGCAATCCAATAGATAACATTTATGCAAGTTGATACATGTGACACCATTACATTGCCCAAAATAATAGCATTTAGAACCATAACTTGTTTTACAGTTTACACTTAACCCTGAGGGGAAAATAAATGAATGCAACGATACCTGCAATGATGGAATGGTACTGAAGACATGTTACTTCATAAAAGATTGACGATTTCAGGTCTTTACAAATCAATTCAAAACGCTGTACCTTTACATCATTTGTATAATCTCAATCTTTGGTGATTTGTTTGTGTATCAGTGAACTGTTTAGCAAACTTTCACCTTTTCTCAAACTTGAAACAGTACCTTGTGGTTACTTGACTTTGCAACAAACCATCTTACCGTATAGATGACATTTTTAGTATCATATAAAAGTACCCTGCTCAGCAGAACAAAACATTGATCAATAGACCTTCCAGTTAATCAAAATCAGGAAATGAAAATACAAGGTTAACCTAATACCAGTAAATACTCCATTGTTTTCATCGCAAAAGAAAAAAAATGCCAGTACAATACACCTTATTTTGGGGTCAGAATAGAAGAACCAAAACAAAAATGTGAAATGAGCAGTTCAGAGAAATGGCAAACAAATTAAAGTTTACAACCATCTCAAGCTACAGTATTGTTTTCATCCATATTTTATTTTGTCATTTTAGTTAGAAATATTGTACCAATACCAAATTAATTTTACTTTTAATTTACTTTTTAACTTTCCATATTTGGTTGATCTTAAACTCAAAGCTGTTTTTGATCCCATCACCTGACCTAAGAATGTGTCAGTTACAAGTGGATAATCCAGGGCATCGGCATTGTGTTTGTGCGCATGTATCTCCGCATCTTTTCCCAACCAGTGGAATGTGTTTCTTTTAGCTGGCTGACAATGGTTTTCTCAAAACAGTCCCAGCGGATTTGCACCACCCCAATCAACACCCATCAGTAAACCAATGGCACATAGTGGAAGGTTCATTGCATTCAGCCCACAGTCAGCAGCAGGAAGAGCTTTGCTTCTTCGCCCTATGTAAATTCACCGTGTCTGTTTGCATGAAACTGTCACACCTATCATCGGTAGCAAGAACTCGTCGAACAGCCTCTTCAAAGGCCACTGCAACATTGGTCGCATCTTTTGCACTTGTTTCAAAGTAAGGATGGTTCCCGTTATCTTTACACCAAGCTTGAGCCTGCTCTGTTGAAACTTGCCTCTCATTGACATCAATTTTATTGCCTAGAACCACAAATGGAAAACTCTCTGGCTCCTTCACATCTGCATAATAGATAAATTCCTTTTTCCAATTGCTCAAATTTTGGAAGCTTTGGTAATCATCCACACTAAAAGTAAGAAGGCAACAATCAGAGCCTCGATAGAATGGTGTCCGAAGGCTCCTAAATCTCTCTTGACCAGCGGTGTCCCATATCTGCATTGTCACAAAATGTCCATCTACTTCCAAATCTTTGTTTAGAAACTCAACCCCTATCGTATGAAAAAGATGTATGTCAAACTTATTGGTAACGTATCTATTCATGAGCGAACTTTTTCCTACTCCACCATCTCCCAGTAGAATAACCTTCAATAGGGTTGATTTTCCAGCCATGGCAACCTCAAATGTCTAAGTGATGAAGACAACACCTATAAAAAAAAATATTTGTTGTTATCCATTTCATAGAGATGTAGACTGCTGTAAATAACCAAAACAAGTCAAAATGCATCACAAACTTACAGTGAAGTCAAGGGATTGGTGAAAGGGGTGGGATAAGGGAAAAGGTAGTCGGACATTAGATGCATGGGGTAATATTAAATTACTCCAAGTAGATGTGATGAGCCTTTATGTAGTCAAATTGAAACGGGACAAGAAACACTTCAGTGTATCCATTACATCAGAAGGTGCAAGCAACAAAGACCTGCCAAGTACATTGCCTGTTCAATGCACATGTTTAAACAATATCGTAATGTTTTTGTGCAGGAAATATTTTTAAAATACCAACAGTACTTTATGGGAATGGCCAATGATAATGATCACCCAAAGTAGAACTCTTAAAAATGATTTTGAATCGGATAGGACTTGGGCCTTTTATGATTCCTCTCATTTTTTAAATAACAGGAAGCTGAATTGTATGTATGTTCTACCGACATTTTAAAAAGCATAGGTTACCATGCTATATGACCCTATGACCATGTTGTGAGAAATCCAGTTAATTTGGAAAGCAGTGGCAGGATCGGTCAAAGTCAGCATGGATTTATGAAGCGGAAATCATGCTTGACTAATCTTCTGGATTTTCTTGAGAATAAAACAAGTAGAATGGATATGGGAGAGCCAGTGGATGTGGTGTATCTGGACTTTCAAAAAGCCTTTGACAAGGTCCCACAAAAGAGACTAGTGTGCAAAATTAGAGCACATGGTATTAGGAGTAGGGTATTGACATGGATAGAGAACTGGTTGGCAGACAGGAAGCAAAGAGTAGGAATTAATGGGTCCTTTTCAGAACGGCAGGCAGTGACCAGTGGAGTGCCGCAAGGCTCAGTATTGGGCCCCAGTTATTTCTAACATATATTAACGATTTAGACGAAGGAATTAAATGTAACATCATCAAGTTTGCAGATGACACAAAGCTGGGTGGCAGTGTGAGCTGCAAGGAGGACGCTATGAGGCTGAAGGGTGACTTGAAAAAGTTGGGTGAGTGGGCGGATGCAGTGTAATGTGGATAAATGTGAGGTTATCCACTTTGGTGGCAAGAATAAGGCGGCAGATTATTATCTGAATGGTGTCAGATAAAGAAAAGAGGAGGTGCAACAAGACCTGGGTGTCCTTGTACATCAGTCAGAGAAAGTAAGCATGCAGGTACAGCAGGCAGTGTAGAAAGCAAAACGTATGTTGGCCTTCATAGTGAGATGATTTGAGTAGAGGAGCAAGGAGGTCCTACTGCAGTTATACAGGGTCCTGCTGAGACCACACCTGGAGTATTGCGTGCAGTTTTGGTCTCCTAATTTGAGGAAAGACATCCTTACTATTAATTCCCGGGATGGCAGGACTGACATATGATGAAAGAATGGATCGACTGGGTTTGTATTCACTGGAATTTAGAAAGGATGGGAGGGGTGTATGGGATTGGACAGGCTAGAGGCAGGAGAAATGTTCCAGATGTTGGGGGATTCCAGAAGCAGGGGACACAGTTTAAGAATAAGTTTAAGAATAGAGGGTGGGCCATTTAGGATTGAGATGAGGAAATTATTTTTCACCCAGAGTTGTGAATCTGTGGAATTCTCTGTAGTGGAATACAGAATGTAGTGGAGGATAATTCACTGGATGTATTCAAGAGAGAGTTGGATAATAGCTCTTGGGGGTAACTGAATCAAGGAATATGGGGAAAAAGCAGGAACAGGGAACTGATTTAGGATGATAGGCCATGATCATATTGATTGGCGGTGCTGACTCAAAGGACCGAAATGGCCTACTCCTGCACTTATTTTCTATATTAATACAGAGCATAGGTTATCACAGTATCAGTTGCAGCTCAGTGAAAACATAGTCTCAGAATACACAGAACCCACTATGGGCTTTTCTCAATTCACAAATTTTCCATTCTGACAGTAAGCTCTAGTACATGCCCTTGATTTATCAGGCTTTTTCCCAAGTTGGTGAGGCAAAAATAGAGGGAAGAGGAGAGGCTTCCACAAGGTTAGCAAGAGGGAGAGGGGCAGGAGTGGACGAAGGATATGGCAAGGAGGAGTGGGTACTGGGTGAGGGTTAAGGGATGATAGAGAGCCAGGGTAGGAATGAGGACAGCATTAAAAAATCCTTCCTCCCAGCTGGTTGACTTCATCTCAGTGCCTGCATCAGAAAAACTGTGATTATCATTGCAATCATTTAAGATTATTTATACCATTGACATGTTTCAAATGTTTCATGCAAGCTTGATCTTTACGTACAAAGGTGTACTTTATGTACAAGTTTACAACGACACAAAGTATTTACCCAAATCAAAGTAGCAAAGGACCACAGCTGCATATCAAATAGTTTTGAAAATGCATTAAAAACTTGTGAAGGTTTTAGAACATAGATCAGAACAGCAGAACAGGCCATTCAGTCCATCAAATCTGTGTTGAACATGACAAGATGATCCGTAGCCCTCCATTCCCTGCATGTCCATGTTTTATCCAATCACCCCCTCTCCCCATTCGTAACAAGGACAGAGTCCCCCTTGTCCTCACCTTCCACTCCATCAGCCGTCGCATACAGCAGATAAACCTCCAACATTTTCGGCACCTTCAACGGGATCCCACCACTGGCAACTGCATCGATGCTGCCTTCTGAACCCATGCAGAACTCACTGACTTCATCAACTTCATGACTAATTTCCACCCTGCACTAAAATTCACTTGCACCATCTCCGACATCTCCCTACCGTTTCTAGATCTCACCGTCTCCATCACAGGAGACAGACTATTGACTGACATCTATTGCAATCCCACTGACTCCCATAGCTATTTACTTCTTCCCACCCTGCTTCCTGTAAAGACTCTATCCCCTACTGCCAATTCCTCCGTCTACACCGCATCTCCGCCCAGGATGAGGTTTTCCATATCAGGTCATTGTGGATGTCCTCATTCTTTAGGAAACCGAGGTTCCCCTCTTCCATTATAGATGAGGCTCTCACTAGGGTCTCCTCGATATCCCGCAGCACCGCTCTTGCACCCCTCCCCCCCATTCGTAACAAGGACAGAGTCCCCCTTGTCCTCACCTTCCACTCCCATCAGCCGTAGCATGCAGCATATAATCCTCCAACATTTTCACCCCCTCCAATGGGATCCCACTCCTACTGGCTACGTTCCCATCTCCACCCCTTTCTGCTCTACACAGAGACCGTTCCATCTGCAACTCCCTGGTCAACTTGTCCCTTCCCACCCAAACCATCCCCCTCCCCAGGTACTTTCCCCTGCAACTGCGGAAGATGCAACTTGTCCCTTCCCACCCTTTACCTTCCCCCCTAAACTCCATCCAAGGACCCTGACAGTCTTTTCAGGTGAGGCAGAGGTTCACTCGCACCTCCTCCAACCTCATCAACTGTATCCGCTGTTCCAGGTGTCAACTCCTGTATATCGGCGAGACCAAGCGCAGGCTCGGAGATCGTTTCGCTGAACACCTCTACTCAGACTGCCTTAACCTACCTGATCTCCCGGTTGCTCAGCACTTTAACTCCGCCTCCCATTCCCAATCTGACCTTTCTGTCCTGGGTCTCCTCCATTGTCAGAGTAAGGCCCAGTGCCAATTGGAGGAACAGCACCTCATGTTTCGCTTGGTTAGCTTACACCCCAGCAGTATGAACATTGACTTCTCTAACTTCAAATAGCACTTGCTTTCCATTCCTCCCCCTTCCTAGTTCTCCCACCAGTCTTACTGTCTCCGACTACATTCTATCTCTGTCCCATCCACTCCCCTGGCCTGACCCGAAACATCACCCATTCCATCTCTCCAGAGAAGTTGCCTGTCCCGCTGAGTTACTCCAGCATTTTGTGTCTACCATGTTCTATCCACATCTGCATCCAAGTCATGTCATCACAAAAATCACTTTGAACTTCATTTCACTCGTAATTAATTCTTAGACAACTTTACAAACGAGTTAAATACCTTGCATTTTAAAGTGTATATTTTTACATGTACATTAATGTTAGCTGCACAAAATGTGAAAATTACTAAGTCAACTTTCCTTACCCTTTCAGATTAATGCATCATTAGATTTCTGGAAAAAGAATGGAAAAAATTGTGATTAATCACTGCTACCAAGGTCTCAATTTGCTTTAAAAAAAATACACTACAGCTGTAGATGTAATGCAGCCCCAATATAACACATTACATTGCTGTTCCGGATACTGTGAGAGAATTACCATGTCTTGCACGATTTTGTGCTTTTTTACCAATGTCACAGAGAGACAGTAATATTCCTGACAGAATGTAAATACCCCTGACACAGCATTACTGAGGGGAAAGCAATTATAGAAACCAATGAGCAATCCATTATGAGCACCTGTACTGCAAAATGTAGTGTGGAAACAGGCTCACCGACCCACAGAGTATGCACCGACCAGCAATCACCTGTATACTTGCACTATCCTACGCACTTGGGACAATTTACTAATATGGATTTTGGGAAGAATACCATTCCAGATCAAACTCATCTATTTTATAAGACAAAAGAGCACTTTGTCTGAAAACTAACTGCTTTTTACAATTTTGAATACACACTATATAAAACACAGTTTTAGGGAATTATAGTAAACCCTGAGAACAACCAAGATTCTGACCAGACAGAAAACTGGTTTACATTGGGATCTTTCTTTGAATAAGGTAGATGTTGGGCAGTCCCCAGAGCTCAGGTTTTGGGTTTTTTCAGAGAATGTGAAAGAAAAAAAACATGTTAGGTAAAAAACTGTTAGGTAAAGGTTTTAGCAGGAACTGCTCAAAACTGGCTTGCACCAATCAAACATGTGGACAGAGCAAAAGCATGCCATGTAATTGAAACCGCAACACATTAAAAGATCATCAAAACCTGGCGTATGCTGAGGTATTAAAATAACTAGGGAAATTGAAGGAAACTATGAAGAGAAATAATTCTGCAAATAACATAATGAAAACAATTACATAGCGTGAACAATATATATCATAGGACATTTTGACTAAACTATTTTGGTCCTAAAATCTGCAAGTTATGGATAGTCAGAGACTAATTTGCAATTAGGTATCAGAAATAAAAGTATTTTGCACATTAGAAAAGGGCAATTATGAAATGTATGAGGGAAGATAAAATCAAAGTACTGTCTATGAAATTGAGACTAGAAGGGAACAGAGATTCTGCACTAAAAGGCAAAGTTAAAATGTTTAAGGAAATTGATGATAAGCTCTAATGCACTCCTCAACCAGTGGATGGGCCAAAAGTTAGAATGGTCATGTACAATTTTGTGATTTTTGGTTCTTCTCGATGGATGAGTTAATATTCCACAATGAACTTTCTCATCTGTAATTACTGTGAGTTTGGTTGAAATAGTCACAGGCACTTCAAACATTTCCAAGGCAAAGTACTAAGAAAATTGTCCCATTTCAAGTAATGTACAACTTTCATCCTATCTTATGGAATTATGGTTAAGGACTTGAAGATAGATGAAAACTATAATTGTTCCATGAGCTGAAAAACATTTTCACTCAACGCAGCAGTGTAGCGGTAGAGTTGCTGCCTAACAGCGCCAGAGACATGGGTTTGATCCTGACTATGGGTACTGTCTGTACGGAGTTTGTACATTATCCCTGTGACCACGTGGGTTTTCTCCAGGTGTTCTAGTTTCCTCCCACATTCCAAAGAAGTGCAGGTTTGTAGGTTAATTGGTTTCAGTAAATTGTCCCTAGTGCGTAGGATAGAACTAGTGTATGGGTGATAGCTGGTCGGCGTGGACACGGTGGGTCGAGGGACCCGTTTCCATGCTGTATCTCTAAACTAAATAGTTTGCATACTAACCGGGTGGAAACATCCACTTTCATGGTTTTCTTTTTTCTTCTCTTGGCAAAGAGCTAAACAGTTAATTTAAGAACTGTCAGTATTACAATGCCAAAACAAGATACTGTGATAAAATAATATTCACATTGGCAAATAAAATTATTTTATTGCAGTGTTCACAAGAGCAGAACAATTAGATCAAGACAATTAGACCATTTTCTAATAAATTATGGATTCAGTTTAACTTAACGGAAGAGGCTAGTTGCAATTTTCACGTGTCAACATTTGCACAAATGCATAATAGTCTGGAGAGTGGAATAGTGTGGCAAATGATCCTTATATTTTAAATGCAGTGCTTTGCACTAATTAACAAATGAAATAGGCATTACTACTTCTCAAAGATCTGTGTACAAGGACGACTCTGCATGACGAGTGCATTAGGGCTGAATTAAGTCGAGTTTAGTTGCATGCTGATATTTTGACACTTCTGGAAATAACACTTTGATATTTCTGGAAATATGCATTAAGGATTAAAATGTTTATGGCATTTGATTCCAGGAGACTTGGCTGAAACAACTTTGCAGAATGTAGTAATAGGCCATGCACTCAAAGGTATGAAAGAATTTCATGCACTTAAAGACATCACATAGAGACACTTACGTAATTAAACCAAACTTAATGCTAGCAGAATGTATCAAACATTTAAGACCTAACTTTTTAAAAGCAAGTAAGTACTAAATTGCTTGATCCTGGGCTGTCTTATTCCAGGCCTAAGATTAATGTGAAACTTAATCCTACAGATTCTGCCATTTTGTGAACACAAATATGAAACAAGTGCAGTTTATAGGTACAATGAGAATGTTACATTGCTTCAGCACCCGGCTGTAGTGTTTCAAAACAGTTTCAACTGCCCACAATTCACTTACTCATTAACTGTTCACTTACCAAACAGAATAAAATTGAAACACTGATCTTTCCACTATGCCGAAACAAAAAAATATTGAGCGACTTGTTAAAGTATAGAAATCAGGGCTGTGGTAGAAAGAAACTAGTGTCCTTTCATTCTAACTATTCCATCCCAACAACTATAATCCCACAAAGGAACCATGAAGGTAGAAGTTATGCATTTCAATAAGTAAACAAATCACTTAGCTCACAATACATCTTTCAGCACTTCGGAAACATGAATTTAGAGATGTATCATAGAGACGTTTTTCACAGATGGAGTTCATTTGAAAATATTAACTCATTCACCCGTCCAGAAGCTCTCCAAGTTGCAAAGTTGCATCACTTAATTACCCTACAATTTTCCATTCTTCACACTGCTTTGAGAACTCAGCTTGAGTCAATCACTAAGCATTTCTTTGCATGTATTTTATCTTTTTATTGGTAGTTCAAATTCTGCGTCCATTTGTCATGGTCTCAAATTTAATATTCTTATTATCTACCTTCCCCAAATGTTTCATAATTTACCATATCCAATATGAAAACCCATTTTTTCCACAATGCTGATGTCCAAATACACAGCTCCACACTCAATACACTTTTTTCAACACTTCATCTTTTCCCCTGCATACAAGTGAGGACGAGTTTCAGATGAGGAGGTCAAACATTGTCCTGGAGCAAATACTCCAACCATGCAATTGCTTTTATCTGGTTCATTGCAGCAGTGGCTGGGACGCATTAAACATTAAGAATTTAATTATTTCCTTCAACAGTCTTAGTTATTTGAACATTGCTGAATGCAGTAGGCTTTGCTCTTTTGTTGTTGTTCTTGTTGTGCACACTATGTTGGATTATATTGCATGTGATTGATTTATCCATCATTTTCAAACATCATTTAATTGACCCATTTGCATTAATTGAAAAACAAAGAACCCAAACACCAAGCTCTGGGTGCATTATTTAAAAGTCTGAATTTTTGAATCAAATGTTTTGAGTCTGAAGAAGGGTTTCAGCCCGAAACGTTGCCTATCTCCTTCGCTCCATAGATGCTGCTGCACCCGCTGAGTTTCTCCAGCATTTTGTGTACCCTGCACTATTTAAAACCTCAGCCTGAATGAGAACATATTTTTGATATCTCAGTCAGATTCTTGTTCATTCCAGAATTTATCTCAATCCCCATAATTGCATTTAATCAAATTTATGTAAGCATAAGTCAATGCCTTTTGCAATGTTTTGATATTTTATATAGTATTCTTTAGTCGACTGCAGTTGTTGAGTTTGGTAACGTTTTGACATCCGATAGGATTCAGAATGGTTACCATAATCTTCCTGGATTAGAGGATATTAGCTACAGGGAGAGGTTGGACATACTTGGGTTGTTTTCTGTGCCAGAATTTGGTACAAATCCACAAAACTGTCTTTAGTAGCTGTTGTTAATTATTATAACATCAATATAGCCATTTCAGACCCCGGAATCCAAATTCAAATTACCACAATTCCAGTTAATGCCATATCCTGTCACAAATCCCAATGTCTCCAACACTTCCCTATTTTTAAGCAAATAAATATCTTCTCCAGCATTTTGGAGACTCAAGGAGCATTTTGCTTTTATCAGATTTTGTCATCAATTTACTTATTTTATAAAAATGGTTATCTTTATAATGGTGTTATCTAATTTTCCTCATCAATTCTTTGACGTTTTCAGAATATTTTCCCATGATTACCTTACTTTATGTTAAATGTTCATATTTTGATTTGCACTACTTCTGACTATTCTTTTACTTTAGACCAAAATGATCCTGGCCTGAAGGGCCCCGACCCCAAAACATCACCTATCCACGTTCTCCAGAGGTGCTGCCTGACCCACTGAGTTACTCCAGCACTTCATAGCTTATAATGGTAAACCAGCAACTGCCGATCCTTGAGTCTACATAATCTTATTACTATTAAATGTGGCTTCAATTAAACTTTCTCCTATCTTGCTCTACTGGTCCTTCCACCCTTTCAGCATCTTTGCATTTTTGTATTGATTTCAACGTATCCATTTCAGTAAACTCTACAGTGGAGTTGTCCTGTTTCCCCTTTGTAATGTCTTTTGTACTACCACCTTATTCACATTTGTTCAAGCAAAACTTGTTTTAAATGCTCAGGTTTACAAGTTGTGTTTTCCTTTGTGTCCTCAAAGTGCTGGTCAATCCCAGTCAACCTAATATACAGTTGAAAGTAGAACAAGTGAGGCACTGTTCATATTTCACAAAGTTCAAAGAAAGAAATGGTGAATGACAAATAATCCATGTGATGAGGAATAAACTTTACATAAAATCACGTGAAACAGAGCAAGATAGCTAAGTATTTAGAGCAGGAATATCATGATGCAGCTTTACAGGACTTTGTTTACACCACATTTGGAATATCAGGTGCAGTTCTGGTAACCCTGTTACAGGAAGGATGGGGAGGGTTTGTAAAGGGTGCAGAGAATGGTTACCATAATCTTGCCTGGATTAGAGGATATTAGCTACAGGGAGAGGTTGGACAGACTTGGATTGTTTTCTGTGCCAGAATTTGAGGAGAGACCTGATAGAAGTATATTAAATTATGAGGCATTGATAGGGTAGTCGGTCAGAATCTTATTTCCCCAGGATGAAAAAAAATATAGCAAAGGCTTAAGGTGAGAGGGGCAAAGTTTAAAGGGGATGTATAGAGCAACTTTTTTTTTATACAGAGAGTGGCGAGTGACTGGAACACGCAGCCAGGGTTGGTGATTGAGGCAAATGTGATAGTGGTATTTAGGCTTTGGATAGGCATATGGATATGTAGGGCAAGGAGGGATATGAATTATGTGCAGGCAGATGAGAAATTGGTCTTGGCATCGTGTACGGCACAGATATTGTGAGCCGAAAGGACTGTCCTTGCTCTGTGCTGTGCTGTTCTAAGTCAAGAGAAGACACAGGCAGCTGTGATTAAGATTGAAATCAGTCAAGTCATGGAGTTGCTCAATATAGTCCAAGGTCTGATATTTGAGACTTCATTGGGGCTTGTGGGTGGCAAATAACAGCATTTAAAAAAGAATGATGAACACCATGAAATACGGCTGATGTCAGAGGAGCCAAATTAGGAGGAGTGGCTGTTTTATAATTGGACTGATGAATCAAAACAAACCAAGGCCTTGTTGTGCTCATTAGTGGCTGCAGATTGTTGTCCCATTCTCTCAGTTTTGCAGTTTCCTGCTCATTTGGGCATACTTTAGGATTGAAGATTAGGATTGAACATGAACAAATCATTTATTTTACATCTACTTGAAATAATATTCCCTCTCCCGACCACATATTTTGTCTTGGCCCTACTCTAACTTACCTGTACCCAGAATTTATTTGCAGAACCTGCAGTCTCTCATCCTACAACTTCACTATAATGTATTTCAGTTATAGCAGTCAGAAATCCATAGTAATCAGACACCTCTGTCCCTTTAAGAACAGTCTGCCAGTTACATTGAAAGTTATTGACATATCCTGCAAATTTTCTCCAAACATCTCTGGTTCTCCTTTACTTTCAGACACCTGGTCACCTTTCCTACTCATCCTATAATTTCACTGGTTAATTTGCTACATTTTAAGAACTTGTTAAAATGCCACAAGATATTCTGTTTAGTTAAAGTGCTATATAAATTCACAATGGTCATTCTGATATCATTAACAATCCAGAAACAATGATGTGTTTCAAGCCACTCTCTTAGAAAGACATACAACATCACTCAGTCCAATTGAGATGGATTGAGATGGGTAATAAGCGACCAATGCCAGTAATATCCCTATCCCAACAAACATCGGGAATTGCAGTCCAATGAGTCAACTAATAGTGTGCTATGTATTCAGGTAGTTTCAGTAGAGAGAAAGTAAACATTACTCATAAATGAACTTAACTTATGAAATCATTAATGGTTGATGTCAAGTTTTTTTAAAGCAATTCAATCTACAGGTTTTAGAGCTTTTTGAAGACTAGAGTCAGAACGCTGTTTTCCCACCTTCAGAAGGCAAATGACTGCGGGATGCTGTGACAGCTTTAGTCAATGTGCGATTGGCTGAATCTTTCGCAGCATCTCGCAGTCATTTGCCTTCTTGCTCAATTTTCTGCGCTCACTGTTACGGGGGGGGGGGGGGGGGGGAAGAGAACCAACACCAACTTCAGATCCGAATGAAACCACAACACGGTGTTAAAAAAAAACCAAGAATCGTTGCACGCCACTGCTGCATTTGACCCACTGCGCGAACACACGGGCATCGCTGCAGACCCAGGATGTGGGTGCAGTGCTTGTGGGGACAGAGAGAGAGAGAGAGGCGGCGGCGGGGCTGCAGGCAGACACGGGACCTGTCAGTGTTGGGGAGGGTGGAGGCGGGTTGTTGACACGGGACCCTGTGTGTTGGGGAGGGTGGAGGCGGGTTGTTGACACGGGACCCTCTGTGTGTTGGGGAGGGTGGAGGCGGCGGGGTTGTTGACACGGGACCCTCTGTGTGTTGGGGAGGGTGGAGGCGGCGGGGTTGTTGACACGGGACCCTCTGTGTGTTGGGGAGGGTGGAGGCGGGTTGTTGACACGGGACCCTGTCAGTGTTGGGGAGGGTGGAGGCGGCGGGGTTGTTGACACGGGACCCTCTGTGTGTTGGGGAGGGTGGAGGCGGGTTGTTGACACGGGACCCTGTCAGTGTTGGGGAGGGTGGAGGCGGCGGGGTTGTTGACACGGGACCCTCTGTGTGTTGGGGAGGGTGGAGGCGGGTTGTTGACACGGGACCCTCTGTGTGTTGGGGAGGGTGGAGGCGGGTTGTTGACACGGGACCCTGTCAGTGTTGGGGAGGGTGGAGGCGGCGGGTTGTTGACACGGGACCCTCTGTGTGTCGGGCACCGCCAACAGCCTCGTTGTTTGTGTGGAGGGTTACACAAAAAGCTGGAGAAACTCAGCGGGTGCAGCAGCATCTAAGGAGCGAAGGAGATAGGCGACGTTTCGGGTCGAGACCCTTCTTCAGACGTTGTGTGTGTGTGTGTGTGTGTGTACACAGTGCCACGCTGCTAACATGGCCAGGGGGCAGCCACAGGGCTCATGTCATGTCCCCGGGACCGCAGTGAGGGAGCACTCACCGCCGTGCTGTGCAGAGATCCTCTAGTATCTTTGGTGCTGTGTAGTTAGTGTGGGGCTGCTCGGCTTCTCCTCGCCGCTCCGCTCGAGCTCTCAGCTTCAGTCGCCCGGCGACGCATCCGGTCCCTGCACCGGACGTGACGTCGACGCCGTGGAGGTGGGTGGGTGGGTGGGGCGCCCAGCACGAGACTCCCCTCAGCTGACGATCACGCGCACGGATCAACCGCCCCGTGCGGTTGATCAAACTCCGCCACACCCCGCCCCCGTCACGTGGGCGCGCCCGCCGCGCCGCCCCCGTCACGTGGGCCCGCCCGCTGCGCCACCCCGCTCCATCACATGGGCCCGCCGCGCCGACACACCCCGCCCCCGTCACGTGGACCCGCCGCGCCGCCACACCCCGCCCCCGTCACGTGGGCCCACCGCGCCGACACACCCCGCCCCCTTCATGTGGGCCCACCGCGCCGCCACACCCCGCCCCCGTCACGTGGGCCCGCCGCGCCGCCACACCCCGCCCCCGTCACGTGGGCATACAGCAGCACCAGCACTGCCGCACCCCGCCCCCCCCCGTCACGTGTGGAGAGAAGTGCAGGAGGGAACTGCAGATGCTGGTTTAAACCGAAGATGGATGCTGGAGTAACTCGGCGGGACAGGCAGCATCTTTGGAGAGAAGGAATGGGTGACGTTTCGGGCCGAGACTCTTCTTCAGACTGAGTGTGGGAAGAAAAGTATTTAGCAACCGGAAGATCAGTTAGGCCTCGGAGGACTGAGCAGAGGTGTTAAGCGAACCGATATACATCCACGATCATACATCAAAGCTGCTACATTCTGGGACAGGTAGCTATCTGAGTAACTGTAACCCAAAAGGGTCCCATGAAAGCACTGACAAAAGATTACTAACTGGAACGATTCTAGTTCTTCACCTGTAAGTGGTCACCAATGTAAAGGCACCGAACGTGGTGAACAAATGGGTTACTTTATTCAGGTCTCTCGCAATTTCTCACTCCCAACTCTCCTCACCCAATGTTGGCAGCCCTGCATTCGCATCCAGGTCGGACTTGCCGAACTTCACTGCCAGGCCGAGCTGATGACGCCACCTCCAGCCCGCACCGCCTCCCCATCTGAATCCAAGCCAGACTTCACCGCCAGGCCAGGCTGCCACGCTGACCTGCACCACCTCCCTGGCTGCTTCCAGGTTGGACCACCAATCACCGGCCAATAGTTTCCTTGGCCACCCCTTCCAGCGACTCTTACCTGCATTCCGACCACCCGCATGGAGAATTAAGGGACAAAAGTTTAGGGGTAACATGAGGGGGGACTTCTTTACTCAGAGAGTGGTAGCTGTGTGGAATAAGTTTTCAGTGGAAGTGGTGGAGGCAGGTTCGATTTTATCATTTAAAAATAAATTGGATAGGTATATGGACGGGAAAGGAATGGAGGGATATGGTCTGAGTGCTAGTAGATGGGACTAGGTGAGAGTAAGTGTTCGGCACGGACTAGAAGGGCCGAGATGGCCTGTTTCCGTGCTGTAATGTTTATATGGAATTATATATGGTGCAAACAATGACTCCAACAATCCTCACCTGACCACCATCTGCCAAATGTCTGGGCCTGCCAACTGACCTGGATTCCAGGCCCAGTTCCAGACTGAGGGTCTGAAGAAGGGTCTTGTCCTAAGATGTCAGCTATCCAGTTACCGTTTGGTTTATTGTCACGTGTAGCAAGGTACAGTGAAATGCTTTTGTTGCCTGCTATCCAGTCAGCAGAAAGACAATACATGATTACAATTGAGCCATTTACAGTGTATAGATACATGATAGGGGAATATCGTACAAGGTAAAGCCAGCAAAGTACGATCAAGCATTGTCCGAGGATCACCAAATAGATAGATAGTAGTTCATCACTGCGCTCTGGTTGTTGTAGGATGATTCGTAGGTGGGTGGCGTGACTCTCGTCGCAGCGGCCTCTGCAGTCCATCTGTCTTTTTTTAGTTTTTGTTGCATTTTGAGTGTAGTTAGTGTTTTGTTTTTTTAAATCTTTTCCCTGTACGGAGGACCCGACCTTTTCTCTGTCGGGTCTCCGTTGTCGTTGGGGCCTAGCACCGTGGAGCGGCCTCCAACCAGAACGACCTGGGGCTCCATTCGCAGAGCCTGTGGACTTACTCACCATCGTGGAGCTGGCCGAGTTAGGAACGGGAGGAGCTGTGGTGGCGCGCTGCTGCTACCCGACCCCGGAGATTCGTTGGCTCCAGCTGCAGGCTGGTGGACGGTGACAACGGGAGCTCACGGGTCCCTGGCGGGAGACCGATTTTCGGAGCTCCCACGGCGGCAATTCCTGCCCGAGTTGCGGGGTCGAAAACGACCTGGAGCGGGGCCTTGCATTGCCCTGCGCGGCTTTAATGGCCGCGGGACCTGCTAGCGCCCGCCGGGGCTCCAACATTAAGACCCGGAGCGCAGCCTTGCATCGCCCGGCGCGGCCTGAATGGCCGCGGGACTTATTTACCATCGCCCGCCGGGGGCTTTGACTCTGAGATCGGGAGGAGAATGGGGAGTGCAGGGGAGAGATAAGACTTTGCCTTCCATCACAGTGAGGAGGAGATTCACTGTGATGGATGTTTGTGTAAATTGTGTTGTGTCTTGGTTCTTCTTGTTTGTATGACTGCAGAAACTAAATTTCGTTTGAACCTCAATGAGGTTCAAATGACAATGAACGGTATTGTATTGTATTCAGTTGCCTGATAACAGCTTGGAAGAAACTGTCCCTGAATCTGGAGGTGTGCTTTTTCACACTTCTATACCTTTTGCCTGATAGGAGAGGGGAGAAGAGGTAGTGGCCATGGTGCGACCACCATCCTTGATTATGTTGCTGGCCTTGCCGAGGCAGCATGAGCAGTCTGAAGAAGGGTCTCGACCCGAAACGTCGCCTATCTCCTTCACTCCTTAAATGCTGCTGCACCCGCTGAGTTTCTCCAGCCTTTTGTGTACCCTCAATAGAAGGGAGGTTGGTTTGTGTGATGGTCTCGGCTGCGTCCACAATTTGCTGCAATTTCTTGCAGTCTGGGATGGAACTGTTCCCAAACCATGCTGCCCCCGACCGCAGGAGCCTGCAAACTTTAACATCATGGTGACCGACTTCAGGAACTCCAAGCCGCGGGAGCTTCGATCACCCCAACGGGAAGGCTTTGATCGCCGGCTGCGGGAGCTTCTACCGCCCCGACTGCAAATGGTTAGTCTGCCCCCGACCATGGGAGAATTATAAGAGGAAGAAGTTGCCTTCCATCACAGTGAGGAACGTGGGGAATTTGCTGTGGTGGATGTTTATGTTAACTTTTATGTGGTTGTGTCTCTCGTTCCTTTTTTTTAGTATGGCTGTATGGTAATTCGAAATTCACTCCACCTTAAATGGTACGTGACAATAAACTGACCTTGAAGCCTTGATGTTCCATGGAGATCCATGTTCTCCATAGATGCTGTCTGATCTGCTGAGTTACTCCAGAACGTTGTCCTTCTGTTTGTTAACCAGCATCTGAAGTTCTTTTCTTCCACTACTTATACAACAATACTCTATTTCTCCGTAATCCCTTACACAGTTATAGTGGACAATCGGCAATAAAGGATACCATTCCACCCCCCCCCCCCCCGCCCGCATGATCTGTTTTAATGAGATTATTACTGTATACACATCAAAAGTCATAAACCTAAAACAAATGGGACAAGAAATACAATCAAATTCACTATTCCAATCAACCTGACTAAAACAAGACATGATCCTCTGACACTGATAAACACCATAGTGTTATTTTTTTAAAATATGTTATTTTTATCCTGACATTAAAATAGAAAACTTGGTGTTTTTATTTGAAAGTATCACCAGGCTGAACCTATTGCATGGATTTGTTACTCATTGTGACCAACTGTCCCAAGTTGAATTTAAGATGGGCTGGGCTGGATAAGCTGTACCCTATCACATCACTACACACCCTCCCCTCATTGAGAAGTGTCCTGTGAGGTTCATAGGTTTATGTGATAAGAGCAGAATTAGGCCTTTCAGCCCATCAAGTCTACTCTGTCATTCAATCAAGGCTGATCTATGTTTCCCTCTCAACCACATTCTCCTGTGTTCCCTCTCTACCTCCTGTCACCCGTACAAATCAAGAAACTATCTATCTCTGCCTTAAAAATATCCATTGACTTGGCCTCCACATCCTTCCGTGGCATTGAGTTCCACAGATTCACCGCCATATGGAGCAGTCCACATGAAAATATTGCCGACAGGATGCCCTGGTGGCATTTTGACAGATGGCCATTCTCAAAAGGTATTTAAATCTATCAGCATTCCATCCTGCCCTGAGTCCTGTGGCTTCTGCTGGTTTACGCTGTTCCATTGACCACAGTTGAGTCCCTCGAAAGGAAGATCAGCGGCTTTCTCCGCAGGTGGCTTGGCCTTCCCCGCAGCCTCAACAGTGCTGCACTGTATGGGACCAGTAACATCTTGCTGCTCCCATTCAGTGGCCTCACGGAAGAGTTTATGGTGGCGTGAACAAGAGAGGCACTGCAGTACAGGGGACTCCAGGGACCAGAAGATGTCATCGGCTGGCATTGAGGTGAGAACAGGGAGGAAATGGAGGGCGGCGAAAGCAGTGGAGGTGGCAGAGTCACGCCTAAGGCAAAAGGCATTGGTGGGAGTCATGGCAACTGGCAAAGCGGGTTTGGGATACTTCCCTAAGACACCGGTTGGCAAGGCCCAGGGCAAGGAGAGACACCATCTAATCCAGGAAGAGGTCCAAGCAGGTGTGGAGGAAGAGCGTGTGATGAGAATGGTGGGGCTCAGGCAGCAGGGAGCGTGGACAAGGTGGGAGAGCATACCACAGTGCAGGATTACCTGGTCAAACATCATGCAGGCAGACTTCCAGCGCGTCCGGTTCATTGTCCAAGCTGTCTACGATGCCCTACCAAGTCCAGCAAACCTCCACGTCTGGGGCAAGAGTGAGACACCTTCCTGCCCACTTTGTTCTGGAAGAGGATCATTAGAACATCTCCTCAGCAGCTGCCCAAAGTCTATTGGGGAAGGTTGCTATTGGTGGCGGCATGACCAGGTGCTGAAGGTGGTTGCTGAGAGCATAGCCACTGCCATCTGTAACAGCAAACACCACCATGCCCCAAAGAAATCAATCACTTTTGTCAAAGCTGGAGAGAAGCCCTGACCACAATCAAAAACAAGGACAGGCCTCATCTACACAGCCACTGACTGGCAGCTGCACGTCGATCTGGGCAAACAGCTGAAATTTCCACAGCACATCACTCCGGCCAGACATGATCATCACCTTCGAAGTGACAAAACAGCTGATCATTCTGGAACTGACAGTGCCCTGGGAAGAGCGTATTGAAGAGGCTAATGAGAGGAAGCGCGCAAAGTACCAGGAACTGGTGGAGATGTGCCAGGACAGAGGCTGGAAGACATACTATGAGCCAATAGAGGTGAGCTGTAGAGGCTTTGCAGGACGCTCACTCTGCAAAGTCCTCAACCAGTTGGGCTTTACGAGGCTGGCAAAGAAGATGGCAATTCGATCCGCAAGTGAAGCTGCAGAGAAAGCCACTAGGTGGCTTTGGATTAAGAGGGCTGATCTGTGGGCGGTTGCTGCTGGGACGCAAGTCGGGGCTTGATCAACCCCGGCTGGGTCACCTGGGCGAGGGTGTCTGATGTTGTGAGACCCGAAACAGCCGATGACCCCAGGTCACATCACTGAGGATGTGTCCCAGCGCATCCAGAAGATGTATCTTTCACACCGAACAGGTTTTAAATGTTTTCAATAGTCAAAGACATTGTTAAAACTCTAAATACACTTAAATAATTATGAAAAATAAATATTATAGAATTATTTCTTTGAAGGATCTTTGGTCAGTTCTGCCAAGCCATGGGAGAAAACAAAGTGGTTAGAAGGAAAGATCCTATAGCGGAGCAAGATAGACCACTCCTGCTAAATGCAATGGGCTGATGTGTGGTACACAACGGAACGGAACGTGGACTTTTTTTCATCCATTTCCGTAACCCAACCCGACCCGACTCACAGTGTAATCAACTTCGCGGGGGAACAGTTTCTGTTAACAAATAGAAAGATTAAACGAGAACTTACCGTTTGAAGTTTGATCTTTATTTTAAGAGAAGTTGCGATGAGGGATTACGTGAAGAAGCCCGCATGCGCGTCAACCATTAAAGCAGCGGTGTGAAGTCACAGAACAATTGCTGACCTAATTATAGGAAGATTTGAAGAAAACTAGAACTACCGAATGATCTTTATGAGAATAGGGTTGGGAGTGGAGGGAACATAATCCCTCATTGCAACTTCTCATAAAATAAAGATCAAACTTCAAACGGTAAGTTCTCGTTTAATTTTTCTATTTTATTTTGAAGTCACATGAGTGACTACGTGAAGATTTTAAAGCTCTGTGATTTCATGCCGCGAACTCGAGTCCATGCAACACACTGCATTAGTTGACCAGAAATGATTGAAAAGATAATGCATTCAGACATGAAATAGATTTAAAACATGCTGATGCTTTTAATGAACAAATGATGATAATAATAATAATAGTGATACCTTGCATCCGGGAAAGCAAATTATTGAACAGAACTTAAAAGTGAGTTGGCAAACGAACCCGGCCTGACAATTGGTTTATTATAAAAGGTTTGGAAAGTCCGCCCATTTGACCATTCTGCTGTCGCTAGGATGCGGTCCAGCGGAACCTCCATGAACCTCGCTGCTGATGTTGTTGCAGCCCTGATGGAGTGAGATTTAAAAACATCAGTGTCCACATCTGCACAAGCCAATACATGTCCTAACCACCTGGAGATGGTCTGCACTGATACCCTCTTGTGTGGATTTTTGTGACTAATGAACATTGCCAGCTCAGTGCCTTTAAGGTTCTTTGTAGCCTTAAAATATTGTTGAATATGTGTGACAACACACAATCTATGGTCCATAGGATATGCCAAAAATTCCAGCTTTAGACCTAACGCCCCCGGTCTGCTTTGTTTAATTAGCTCATTTACATAGAACGTTATTTTGTTGGTAGATATAACCGTTCTGTCCAGCCATAGCGCCATGAGCATAACTACCTTATATGTGAGCCGGACCAAAGATAAGGATGTAGCTGGAGCCCACCGGCAAAGCAATGTTAACGTCCCATACTTCTGTGTACCTGGGCCTAGGCGCATTTGTGTTAAAAATACCCTTCATAAATTTGGATATCAGAGGGCGAGACTCGACAGAGTGGTGTACCGATATCAGCAGCAAGTATGATGACAAGGCACTCTCGGCACAGTTAATGGCACTATAACTTAATCTTTCGTCAAAAAACAATTTTGAAAGAAACTCTCAGACATCAGTTATCCGTGTCGTATTATACGTTATATTAGAATTTAAACAAAACGCTTCCCATCTCTTGATGTAGAAAGTATACTTCTTCTTAGCGCTATCCCTCCAAGCTGCAGTGATCATGTCCATGGTTAGGTCTGACAATCTGAGCCCCAGAAAAGGTCGTCTTAAACTCTGAAAATCAATAAATTGATTCTATCATGCAGAGCGCGGGATTCCCGTGTCACGGGATGAATCAACAAATCTTTGTGTTTAGAAATAACCATATAAGGTTCTATTATCAGTCCCAACATCAGCGGGCACCATGGCTGCGTAGGCCAGTCAGGCACTACCAAAATGCCTGAAGCGGAATCTTGCTGGATTTTCTGCAAGCACCGACTGATGAGGCAAAATGGAGGAAAGGCATAAAAGAACATTCCTCCCCAGTGTAGCATGAATGCATCTATTGCCACTGCCCCTGGGTCAGGCTCCAATGCAACATATTTTGGCAACTGGTGATTGAGCCTAGATGCAAACAAATCGATATTCGGTGTTCCATACCGAGCAACAATGTCGTTAAATACTTTGTGTGTTTTTAAACGTTGTGTTTTTAAACGGTACAGTTTAAATACATCCATTCTGTGTTTTCATTAAAGTTATGTGACCTAGTGTTCACCTGTTAAACCTACCTGGCAAGTAGGTATGCTTTTTTCGATACACCAGCGTCAAATGAGGTTTGCTAAACTATCACAGGATACTGACTTGATTCCACCCATGTGATTAATATATGCCACCGCTGTAGTGTTATCAATTTGTAGTTGAACATGTAGATTATGCATATTCCCACAATAAGCCTTTAACCCATACAATGCCCCCAGCATCTCCAGGTAGTTGATATCATATAACTGAAGAATTGGTAACTCATGCACATCCCATTTGCCACCGCAACTAGAGATGGTATTAGTAGCTCCCCATCCTTGAGCACTAGCATCAGTTTGTAATATAACTGAAAGTTTACCGACCAAAATGTTACTGGAGCAATGCTGAATATTGGTCGTCCACCATTGTAATTCTGATATAGCTTCAGCTGGTAATAGCATAGGTCTGTTAAAATGACCTAAATGGTACTTGAGTGCTTGTTCCTTTACACGCTGTAAATTCTGATAATGCAAAGGCCCAAATTGTGCAGCTGGAAAAACGACCACTATTTTGCCAATTACACTAGCCACCGGGCGAATAGATGGCTGCTCCATAACAACAAGGTTGTTACAGACTTCTATTAATTCTAATCTCCTGCCCCAGGGCAGAGTCACAGACATATTAATATAGTTAGTGGTAAATCCCAAATAATTAATAACTCGTTGGTATCAACCTGGATTTAACTGGATGGATGACAAACCCCAATTTCTTAGTTATGAGTTTTGCGGCTGAAACAGGTAATATAGCAAAATACAGTGCTTTTCCTACAATTAGAATATCATCCAGATAGGCCATAACAATGTGTTTTTGAGCTCTGAGCAGCCCAAGCACCAGCTTTAGTAATTTGGTAAATAACCTGGGAGCTGAAGTTAACCCATTAGGCAACGCTTTAAACTGCCATAGTTGTCCCATCCAGCTAACTTTCAAATATCTCCGGTGATCCCTGTGAATGGGAACTGAATAGTATGCATCTTTGAGATCGATGCATGCCATAAAGCATCCTTTGGAAATCAGTTGTTTGGCAGTAACAAAGTTTTCCATTTTAAAATGTCTATACTGCACATGTGAGTTAAGTTGTGTTAAATCAAGGATGATCCGACATCCTCCATCTTTCTTTTGCCTAGAGAATATATTGGAGACGAATTGATGATGTTCATGACTTAACTTCTCGTTTACCCCTATTTTGTGTAATGTTTGAATTTCTGCTTGTATAGCCAAACCTTCTTGTTTGGAATGAATAAATGCCTGACTTGGTGTATGTTGTGTGGGTGGCAATGAGTTAGGAAGAAATTCAATTTTGAACCCTTGTATACTGTGCAGTATAAACGGATCTGATGTTATCCACCGCCATTCATGCAAAAACAAGTGCAATGTACCACCAACTTGTAACTGGACCACACACCCCATGTTCCGGAAAGAACCAGACCCACCTACCTCCATGGTTACCAGTGGTCTAAAAGTAGGCCCAACAGCCCCTAATACGGGTTCTATTTCCATCCTTGAGGTTTGGAGGGTAGGACTGCTGGGGTGCGAGTATTGCGCATTTTCCATGCTGGCCAGCCTAGGCCTTGGCCTAAAAAAGACCTCTGCCCAGAGAAATCAACTTTCGAACTGCCATCAGCTTCAGCGAACCACTTATTGCTGATGGAGGCATAGGGATGTTGTCGCCGAAACAGTGAAGCTTTGCTCGTCGTGGGTGCTTTGATTAACCCGACAGCTTTGGCTTCCTCATCCAGGTCTTTCACTTGTTTGGGTAGGTCTTTCCCAAACAGAAGATTCAGAGGCTGGATATTGCTGGACTTACATAGGCCTGCAGACTTTGGATTTAAGGCAGGCCTGATGGCTTCTTTTGGAAGCAGTTCATTTCGAAGTGTGCATTGCACATTAACAGCAGGGCATCCTGCTGGACGTACGATAATGGCCTGCCATCCACAGATCTGGCAAACACCGTGATACCCGAGCCAGCAATTTTAAAATTTGTTGGAGCTTCATTTCCTGGGCCTTGATGCCTCCTCCAATGTATCCCCAGATCGAACTGTTGACTGCCGGCACTTTTAGGGATGCACAATTTACAGGCGTGTGGTATTTCGCAGCCGTTTCAACCATAACCTGTTCTTGTAACTGATGTGACATGAGGTAGTTGATGCTGGAAGCCAGCTCTTCGTGAAGCGGCTCCCCGGTTTGTGAGGGTATCGCAAATCTAGACGCCATGGCATGCAACTCTTGTAGAGCCTCACGCATCTCATGCATCCCAGTATGTTCTACCGACATACCTCCGAATTTGGAGTCAGTCAAATACTGACCCCTGACACTTCCCTCCTCAGAGTGGGAGGCATTACGCAGCCCTGGACCACAAAAGGAGACCTGCGCTGATATGTCCGTATCACAGAGCATATTATGATGGAGCATCCTCTCCATGAGGTGCTCCATCCGGGATAAACTCCCGAAGACGTTATCCATGGTTGTAAGAGGGGAATCCTCCTGGCCTGACTCGTCTGAGTACACAGGCCTCTCAGACTTGCGTTTGGCTTTGCCCCTTTTCGGGGTTGCCGAAGTGCTTTGAGCAAGCACCAAGTGTGTAGTTGCTGACCGCACCATCAGCGACTCCGACGCCGAAACCGGCTTCCCGCACTCCCGCGGTCCTCCTTAGCCGGTTTCCCCGCGGCCCGTCTTGGTTTCGCCTTGGACTTATCCATCATCCGTCAGCGACCACTGTAAAGACAAGATTTCCAACAGAAAACACAACCTCAGAATAAGTTTAAAACTTACCTGCGAGGTTTTTAACTTACCGCTGGAGGAGCAACGCTCCTCCCAGCCAGTCATGTGCTATGCGTTAGACGTATTGACGCGCATGCGGGCTGGCGGGCTTCTTCACGTAGTCACTCACGTGACTGAAATAAACTTTAAATTATGAAAATGAGGAGAAGATTTTTACCAAATAACTTTTATTTTTACGAGGATGTTTCCGTAACCGGCTTCCGTCTCCACGCTATTATTCTATGGGATCTTTGGTACGGAGATGGAAGTCGGCTACGGAAATCGGGCCTTAAATTACCCATGAATCTGCCAGTGACTGTACTACGTCTTTTTCATCGAGTGGACTATCTTGCTCGCTATAGGATCTTTGGTTGGAAGGAGGATGTGTTCAGCTCCTCCTAAGCTACTGGGCCTTCACTGGTCGGCTCAGTGACAAGTTCAATCGCTGAGCGGTAGATCACATGCACCAATACAACACAGTTCATTTCAGACTGAGTATGCTGTGATTCAAATGATTGATAGCTGAAGGCTAGTTGACAATGTAAAAAACAACCCATTCATACCCGTTCATCATAGAGAGATACATCACAGAAATATTCCCTTTGGCCCATCGAAATTAAATGAAAGAGATGAACAAAAACCATAGCTAGGCTATGTTTAGCCTAGACTGAGAGATACACAGATTCAGAATTAAGAATGAAAACTGCAGAGCAATATTAGACCAGCTAAAGGGCCTGTCCCACTTTCACGACCTAATTCACGACCTCTGCCGAGTTTGCCCTCGACTCATACTCGCAGCATGGTCATCACGAGGTTGCAGGTAGGTCGTAGCAGGTCGCGATGCTAGTCGTAGGTCGGGGCATCAAGTAGGTTGGGGCGTTTTTTCTAGCATGATGAAAAATGTCCATGAGTAAAAAAGGTTGTTAAAGTGGGACAGGCCCTTAACAAGGTTATGCTGATGTTTGTGCTCTTACATCTTTGTCCGTTGAACTACCCAACTGCATATCCTTCTCTCATTGTGGGTTCAAGTTCCACTCATTTACAATATTCTGGGCTTATTCTTCAGTGCGGTACTGAGGAAATGCATCACTCTGAGAGCTACTGATTCTTGAATATCTTATAGGTATGTTACAAACTTACCTTTAGCGGCGCTGCAGTTCTGCCACTGCCCGTGTGCGTGACTTTGGCGCCTTTGAGAGGGGGGTGGGTTTAAAATGTCATTTGCTCCAGACTATTCAAATCGATTAATCTCAGGGGGTTTAGTTGCTGAAGAGAAATTGCTCCGACATTTTTTTTATGGAGTTATTTTTAAACTACGCTGGATTATTTATTAGCATGAGTAAATTAAAAATCATCTTCTAAAGCGGTGAACGCCGACAACGGGCCGGATCTCACGTAGGGGCAAAACAAGGTACACAGTATATTTTTACATAAAAACATGCTTCTTAGGATGCCTTTAATGAAACTTTCATGTTGCGAAAAGGTGACTTAGAAAATATACAAACCGGCAGTATTTTTCCTGCCGACTGGGGGTTAAATTCACCGCAAAACGCAACGTTCCAAACGATCGCGTTCCACAAAAACCCACTTGCAAGATTATTTAAATGGCCATTAATTTACAGGAATAAAACACTAAATTCCTTTAATTTCGCCAATAAATTAATGACAATGAGATTTTAAAATCATGTTATATTGTGAATTCTTGTGTGAATGTTATTTGGACACTTACGCTTTTTAAAAATGTTAACCTATTCTTAAGAAATGGATAGGTGTTTAGATCTAGTAATTGCATTTTGTAATTAGCTACAACTAAGTAACTAACTAATTATATGCTTTAATTTCAGGTCATCCAAGTAAGATTGTTTCATATTTGTTTCAGAATGCTTCAATCTATAATAACTGAAAATTGCATTCAGTTCTCTTAATTTTTAAGAAAGTTATGGGCTTTTGACTGTCCTTGATCACAGTTTTTGTGTTAAGTCAATGGAAAAGCAATAGGGAATAAGATGCTAATTTCTGAGTATGAAAATGGCCATAACCTTTTTAATACTGAAGATATGAAAGTGAATTAGGTGTCAAATTAAACTTCTTTTTATGCTTTATCTGATGGGATAAATTGCAGACTTGATTTTTTAAATCTCTAAATGTGGTAACATTGCTATATCTTAACGAGGTCCTAATTTGAAGTCTGGGAAATTGCACGTGGTTTCCTCGCCAATTATTTATCCCACAATCAACAATGTTAAAATAGATTTTTAAGTCTATTGAAGCTCTCCGAGCAAAGGTTAGCTTTCTGAGCAAAGATCAGCACCACATTACCGCAGTGCTATACTTGAAGAGTAGTTTATTGTGTGTTCTGCAGTCATAAAGGAACTTTAGGCACCAGGTCTCAGACACCTCCTCCCCCTCCTCTTACGTCCTTGGGCCATGATGCCCACAGATGAGCACCAGGCCATTTATTTGTTCTATACCTCTCTATATCGCCGTCAATATCTCTCGTTCCCCTGACTCAGTATGAAGAAGGGTCTTGACCCAAAACCTCACCCATTCCTTCTCTCCAGAGATGCTGCCTGTCCCGCTGAGTTCCTCCAGCATTTTGTGTCTATCTTTGCTGACCAGTGAAATTCCTTGTATGTTGCAAAACATACTTGCCGAATAAAATCTGATTCTGAAAATCTGATTCTGATGTTGCAATCTATCATATGTCTCATTAGCTCTGCCAGAATTAGTTCAGATTGGCCCAATTCCTCGTACAATGCAACTCCTAGATTATTCTGCACCCAGATAAACTTAGCAGTTGGAGACTTCCAAGCTCTTCATTAATGAAATCTACCACTTGGAGATAAGTTGCAACAGTGTTGGGAAATTAGTTTTGTTTACAGTTAATGTTTCACCCAACTGTTGTGTGTTTTTCATTCCTTTCTTAAGTGCCTAAATCCCCATTCAGCAAATATACTGCTGGCACGTGTGCCCCATAACTCTAAGCACAGTGACTAACATAAGTGGCCATTGTGCAGAGCATTCCCTCCCTCTCTATCCTTCCCCCACCTAAGTCACAAACTGCTTACAATGGCCTGTTTCCTTTATCATCGTTACTTTTTTGCATATCTTTCATTCATTGTTCCTTATTGCTCCACATCACCGTTTATATCTCTCGTTTCCCTTATCCCTAACCAGTCTGAAGAAGGGTCTCGACGCAAAACGTCACCCATTCCTCTCCAGAGATATTCCCTGTCCCGCTGAGTTGCTCCAGCTTTTTGTGTCTATCTTTGGTTTAAATTAGCATTTGCAGTTCCTTCTTACACAAAGAGTCAAAAGTGTTTCATTGTCACAAATATCAAAAAAACAGAACAATTCAATTCTTACTTGCGGCAGCATAATAGGTCTGTAAGCACAGTACTTGGGGATAACGTAAGAAAAATAAAAACATTAGAAACTCACAATATCAGTGCAAAAAAGTCCAAAGTCCTCAGTGTAACCGTTTGTAGTTCATAGTTTAGTTGGTGTTTGTTCAAGGTGTTTGCCCGATGGTTGATGGGAAGGCGTTGTCCTGGAGGCCATGGTTTTCAGACTCCTATACCTTCTTCCCACTGGCAGAAGTGAAATGAGAGTGGTTATGGTGGTGTGGCTCATCAATGATGGTGGCTGCCTTTTGGAGTCAACACCTCCGTTAGATCCCTTCGATGGTCGGGAGGTCAGTATCTGTGATGGACCAGACTTTATGCACCATTTTTTGTAATCTCCTTTATTCCTGGGTGTTGAGTTGCGGAAGCAGCTCGTGATGCAAAGAGTCAATATGCTCTCTATTGTACATCTGTAAATATGCAAGAGAATATTCGGCGACATACCCAATCTGCTCAATCTTCTAAGTGAAGGTGTTCATGGACTGCTTTTTTGATTGCATAAATGTGATGGGCCCAGGACAGATTGTCAGATATTCATGCTAAGGAACTTGTAGCTGTTGACTCTCTCCATCTCCATAGAGCCATGCAGCATGGAAATGGAGCATTGGTGGGCCCAACCTATCCACTGACCAATATGCCCCATCTACACCAGTCCCTCCTGCCTGCATTTGACTCATATCCTTCTGAACCTATTCTATCCATGTATCTGTCAAATGTTTTTTAATCGTTGTGATAGTACCTGCCTCAATTACCTCGTCTGGCAGCTCGTTCCATATATCTACCGCCCTTTGTGTAAAAAAAGTTGCCCTTCGGGTTCCTCTTGAATCCTTCCATCCTCACCTTAAACCTGATGTCTGTTTCTTGATTCCTCTACTCTGAGTTCAAGACTCTGTGCATCTACCCTATCTATTCCACTCATGATCTTAAACACCTCTAGAATATCACCCCCTCATCCTCCTGCGCTTCAAGGAATAGAGTCCTAGCCTACTTAACATCTCCCTATAGCTCAGGCCCATGAATCCCGCAAACATCATCATCAATCTTCTCTGCACCCTTTCCAGCTTAACGACATAACTTGCACAGGGATGTGTGGAGACCCAGTTCCCTGAGTTTGGTAACAAGTTTGGAAGGGATGCTGTTGAATGTCGAGCTGTAATCGATGAACACCAGCCCGATGTATGTGTTTTTTTTGTTCAAGTGTCCAGTACAGTGGAGAGCCACTGAGCTTGCATCCCCTGTTGATCTATTGTGGATATTGATCTAGTGGCTGTCTTGGATTTTCTAAAGGAACATAAGTTTCTGTGGACATAAAAAAGACAAATGTGGACCCACCCGTAGATTGCCCAGAAACTGTATATTCCCAGAAATAGCTGGGCATGTTTGAAGCAGTGATGGAGCCAATGGGGTTATGACCCATTGCTGACCAGCATCCATTTTGAGTGATTGCCTCCATTTTCCTCACAGTAGACTTTGTTTCAATTCCAGACCTGACTGGCTAATTCTGCTAACTTATTTCCCTTACTATCAAAAACAGACACAAAGTGCTGGAGTAACTCAGTGGGTCAGGCAGTCTCTCTGGAGGACATGGGCAGGCAACGTTTCAAACTCTCCCTTTCTATCAAGTCAATCACATCTCAGGTTCAATGCTGTCAATTGGTCGACCAAGGGATGGGATAGTGGTGCTGCTAGTAAAGCCATTACCTCAGCTCCAGCAATCTAGGTTAAATCCTGATATTGAGTGCCTTCCGAGTGGAACGTGGATGGAGAGTGACATTGTGGCTTTCCACCGGGTCCTCAAGTTTTCTCCCACATCCCAAAGATGTGATGGTTAATAGGTTAATTTGTCACTGTAAATTATCCTGAGTGTAGTAGAGTCTTGAAAAAGCTGCCAGGGATGTGGGGAAAATAAAAAGGGGTTGATGTACGATTGGTGTAATGGTGCGTTATGGTCATGCTCATTTCTGTGCTGGAGATCTCTAATAACTATGACTCCTAATACCGTCATTGATCTGAATCTACAGAACAGAGACAATGGCAATGTTAAAAGTGTCTTTTATCTAACTCTTTTTGATACTCAGAGATTTGTGAGATAACCATTGAACTTTATTGGCATGTTCAAAACCAATCACTTCAGCATTTTCTTTAACATTTGCCCCAGTTATGCCTTAGCTCCTCTCAGACTTCCAATATAATTTATATTCGAATACTTTATTTAAAAGGAATCCCTGCCATTCTTGCATCGTTCTCAGTCAGACTCTGACATTAACCGCAGCGGATTTATACAAGTCATGGTTGTTTGGGATGCACAAGATATTTCAGTGCAAGCTAGTTGAACCGTGTTCTTTTCCTGATGCAGGAAATTTCCTGATGCAGGACTATTTTAACATTAGTTTAATTATTCATTTATTGTTGAACTTTCCTCCTCTCGCCTTATAGCTATGCTTACTGGTGTTGAATATTTCCATCCTGGGAATAAGGTTCAGACTGTCCACCATATCAATACCTCTCATAAATTTATATACTCCATCAGCGAAGATTCCCCTCAACCTCCGACGTTCTAGAGAAAACAATCCAAGTCTATCTAACCCTTCGCTGTAGCTAAAACCTTCCAGATAACTTCTCTGCCCCCTCTCCAAGCCTCCTCATCCTTCCTGTAATGGGGTGAACAGATCTGCATGCGTTATTCCAAATGCAGCCAACCAGTGTTCTATAGTGCTGCATCATGACTTTGTCAACATTTACAAGCCGCCTCCGAGCAGGTTGGTTCCAACATCTCTGCCAGATGTCCCAGCCCCTGCCATGTATGCTGGTGACTTCAACAGCCATCATACAGACTGGGCATACAGCAGCTCCAACGTTGACGGCGACCTCCTGGCAGAATTGGCCTCGACCGCCGATGCAACACTCCTAGACAACCCAAAGGAGCCACGCACTTTCTACTCTGCACGCTGGAACAGCACCACCAACCCGGACCTGGCCTTCGCAAAATGTCGCAACAACGAATCGCTCCCAGTAAGACACATCCTGGACAGGTTTCCCCGGTCACACCATCGACCATTGCTCATAACCATGCCATCTCTGGTCCAGCCCGTGGAAGGGAAAGACATCAAGAGATGGAACTTCCGGAAAGCAAACTGAACAAGTTCACACACAAGTTGGCTTCACACAACAAGTGTATAAGGCAGCTGCTGGCTTCCCACACCCATCCAACCGGAACAACGGCAACGACTCGTACTGCAAGATGCTGCTGGCCGCCGCCAAGAAGAACATCCCCCGCGGTGTACGTAAAGCCTATGTTCCCTGCTGGGATGCCAAATGTGAAGACCTACTTCACGCCCACACAGAATCACAAACCAGCGAAGATAGGGACAAAGCAGCGAACGGCCTAATCTGCAGACTAAATGAGAAACGCAGGCAAAGATGGACGGAGACAGTGGAATCAATTGATTTCACACACTCCAGCCATCATGCGTGGCAGACCATGAATAAGCTGATGGGCAGGTCGACAACCCCAGCACAGTGTCCCATCGCTGCAAATTCCATCGCCTCGCTACTGCTGAGCAACGGCCGCTTCCCCAACGCAGACAAGGACTTCACCAGAACAACATTGGTGAGAGTCCACGAGCTACACAGGGCCCCGAGCTGCAACTCCAACCTATCCCACGATTTCACAACACAAGAAATCGAACAGGCCATCCGACGGCTGAAAACCGGTAAGGCACCAGACACCGACGGCATCCACCTGGAATACATAAAACACCAAGGCAAGAAGGCAAATGACTGGCTGTGCTCCTTCCTCTCCACGTGTTTCCGCTGCCTGAAGCAGCCAAAGATCTGGCGCCGTGCCAAGGTGATCGCTCTGCCGAAGCCAAACAAGCCTAGCGATGACCCCAAGGGATACCGACCCATCTCACTGCTGTGTGTTTCATACAAGCTCCTGGAATGTCTCCTCCACACACGTCTCAATCCAGTGATCAACCCCCAGCTGCCTAAAGAACAGGCTGACTTCCGAAGCGGTAGGTCAACCAGGTGACCGTCCTGTGCCAAGACATAGAGGACAGCTTCCAGGCAGGGGAGAAGGCTGGCGCTGTCTTCTTGTACCTCGCAGCTGGACTACACATGAAGCTTCTGGAAACCATCCCAGAAAAGCACATGGTGAGCTTCATCATGGAGATGCTGAGCAACCGCAGCTTCAGGCTACACACCAGCAATGGGCAATGCAGCAGGGTGAGGAAACTTAAGAACAGCATCCCACAGGGCTCAGTGCTGGCACCAATGCTGTTCAACATCTACATCCATGACCTGCCTGCAACCCAGTCAAAGAAGTATGGCTATGATGATGACCTGGCCATCCTACTCAGTAAGCCATCCTGGGAAGCAGCAGAAGAGGGCCTCTCTGAAGACATGAACATCCTGTCTTCATACCTGAGGAACTGGTGCCTTAAGCTCAGCATGGGTAAGACAACATCTTCAATGTTCCACCTCAACAACAGGGAAGTGACCCACGAGATGAACGTCATGGCAGATAACGCCCGGTTACTGTCCCAGCCCGTCCCCACGTACCTCGGTGTGAAGCTCGACAGAACCTTGTCATTCAAACAACACCTGGAAGGTGCCAAGGCAAAGACAAGAGCCCGTGCCGCACTGATACGCCACCTAGCCGGCACCACATGGGGAGCCACGACGAAGACACTGCGCATGTCCACAGTGGCCCTGGTGTTCTCAGCCGCCGAGTACTGTGCCCCAGTCTGGTGCCGTAGCCCTCACGCCAAGAAGCTGGATGCTGCCCTCAACAGCGCAGTGTGGACCGTCTCCGGATGCCTGTGAGCCACCCCAGTAAACCAACTGCCCATCCTCGCTGCCATCGCCCCAGCCAACATCAGAAGAGAAGCAGCCATGGTGGCCCTTTCTCGAAAGGCACAGACCAGTGAATCCCACCTCCTCCATCAGATCGTCACAGAGACACCACGACAAGTGCGCCTCAAGTCACGGCACCCCTTTGCCACGCAAGCCCAAGAGCTGCTCTGCACAACACCGGTTGACGCTTCTAAGGCCACCTGGGTCAAGACGAGATGGAGAGGCCAGTGGAAGGCAGCGGACCATCTAGGCTACACCAGTACATCAATGACCCCATGGACGTCCCTGGCCAGGACCTGCCTTGAAAGCAGTGGACACCCCTCAATTGCTTGAGGACAGGCATCGGGCGCTATGGAGTAGCGATGAAGAGGTGGGACCTCGTGGACAGCGCCTCCTGCGAGTGTGGAGACCCAACACAGGCAGTGGAGCACATAGTCACCAGTTGCCCCAAACACCGGCCACCGAATGGTGAACGAGGTGTGATTGACCTGGACGCCTCAACGGAGCTGCAGGTCTAAAAGACATACGACAGAAGCAGATGACTTCCTGACTCTTATATTCAATGGCACTAGCAATGAAGGCAATCACCTTCTTTACCACTCTATCTACTTGTAGCAATGTTACAAAATTTTGAGATTTAAAAAATCAAGTCTGCAATTTATCCCATCAGATAAAGCATAAAAAGAAGTTTAATTTGACACCTAATTTACTTTCATATCTTCATTATTAAGAAAGTTATGGCCATTTTCATACTCGGAAATTAGCATCTTGCTCCCCATTGCCTTTCAATTGACTTAACTCAAAAGCTGTGATCTGGAAAAGTTAAAAGCCCATAACTTTCTTAAAAATTAAGAGAACTCAATGAAATTTTCAGTTATTATAGATTGAAGCATTCTGAAACAAATATGAAACAATCTTACTTGGATGACCTGAAATTAAAGCATATAATTAGTTAGTTATCTAATTGTAGCTAATTACAAAATTCAATAAGTAGACCTAAACATCTATCCATTTCTTAAGAAAAAATAAACTTTTTTTTAATTGCCTAAGTGTCCCAATAACATTCACACAATAATCCACAATATAACATAATTTTTAAATCTCATTTTCATGAATTTCTGGGCCAAATGGAAGGAATTTAGTGCTTGATTCCTGTAAGTTAATGGCCATTTAAATCAACTAGCGAGTGGGTTTTAGTGGAATGCGGTGGATTGGAACGTTGCGGTTAGCGGTGAAGTCGGGAGGAAAAATATTGTTTGTTCATACATTTTTTGGGACCCCATTTCGCAACATAAAAATATTATTAAAGCCTCCCGAAAAACCAACTTTTAATATAAAAATAAACTACCTTTTTTTTTCTCCCCTATGCAAAATCCTTCCGGTTGTCAATGCTCACGGCTTTTGAAGGTGATTTTTAAATTACTCTAGTTAATAAATAATTTAGAGTAATTTAAAAATACCTTCATTCATGAAATGTCGGAGCGATTTTTCTTCCGCAACGAAATCGCCCGACATTCATCGATTTTCCAGGTCTGTTGAAAAACGGCACTTTAAGCCCGCCCCCCTCTGAAAGGCGCCAAAGTCGCGCACACGGGGAGCGGCAGAACTGCAGCGCTGCTCAAGGTAAGTTTTGCAACATACCTACTACTTGTGCTGCTATGAACTCGGACTCCAAGATCCCTCTGCACATATATCCTGCTGTATCTTAGCACAGCCTTCCTCACTGTCTGTAACACTCCAGTTTTGGTACCATCAGCAAGCTTACTCACCAACATTCAGTACTGATTTTAACTTTCTAATCTATAATGCACTTCCCATTCATATTATAGCCATATGAGTAATAATTTTGTTGGGCAATTTTGTATTGAATATTTCCAGTCTCTCATCTGGCAAACGGTTTGACAACTTTTGTTCTCAGTTAGTTGGGACAGTCCCTTCTTATCTCATGGACTTTGCTTTTTTAATCTCCCAACTTTAATTTCTGATTACCGTTTTTTATTCTTGCATCAAGTCTACGTACATAGTGGGTGCGTTTACGTTATTCTTTTATCATTATATTAATTATTATCCAAGTTATTCTCAGAATAATTATTATGATACACTCCATATATACTGATCTAAGGGAATTGGGCATTACTTTATCAAACCATTAGCTCTCAGGCAATCTGCTGGGGATGGTTCAAATCATCCAGAGCACTGTAGCGCTCTTTCTCATGAGATTGTTTTGATATTTCCACAATGCTTCAAGTGTATTTTATTGTCACCTATACCCAAGTACAGTGAAATTCAGTTCAGTGACAATACTGCTATACATTAGGCGCAATCATACTAAGTATAAGAGTGGAAGATAGTAGACCACACTGAGGCTGTACACGAGTCACCACCTTTCAGGTGCCATCCTGTACCCTTCGTCTGAACTTTTAACAAAACGTTAGTCTTAACTTATTTTCCTGGGGGCAGCACTGGGTTGGAGTAGCAGGGGTTGGCCTAGCCAGACAACATGTTAGTGTCCTCTACCACTGCTCCGCCACTCTGTACCACTGCAGACCGTGTCCTTTCCTCATGCTCAGTCACTTGGAGCGGTGCCCAATCTAATGGACCCAGAGTCTGCTTCGGGGCCTTCAGCGGCCCACTCCACTGACTTGACCACTCCGATGTTTTCTCGACATCAGACTGTGAGCACGCTATCTTTCGCCTTCAAGGGCCATCACCCAACCTCCGTGTCCCGGGGCACCACCCGCATCCAACGCAGAGCACCTCAGAAAGCCTCCAACTGTGTAGGTGGTAAGCCCCCAGCTTGTTCAACTTTCAAGAGAACTAGACTAAGTGGAACCAGTTGGGTCCCATGTTTACACGGGAGGGCTGGTCCCCCAATGCAATATTCCACCTCTCCACCAATTCCAATATTGGTGGCCAGTGGGGGGGGGGGGGCGCTTTCTGGAGCACTGGTATAGGTGGTGTGGGCTGAAGGGGCTGGTCTCCAGAGGGCTAGTAGGAACATTGTGGGCCAAATGGATTCTTGGGGTGGCAGCCCAGTCCCTGAAGCCTGATGTGCTGGCAGCTCACTCACGGTTGGTGGGCTGGCAGTTGACTCACAGCTATTCCTTGAAATTCCATTTCAAGCATGGTGCAAGGCCACCAATTCAAATCCATTTTCCTACCATTTCAAGCAGGGTACAAGACCACCAAATTCAAGTGCAGTTTCATACCACTTCAAGCAAGGTGCAAGGCCACCAAATTCAGGTGCAGTTTCCTACCACCAAGCAGGGTGCACGGCCTCCGAATTCAAGTGCAGTTTCCTACCATTTCAAGCAGGGTGCAAGGCCACCACATTCAAATGCAGTTTCATACCACTTCATGCAGGGTGCAAGGCCACCACATTCAAATGCAGTTTCATACCACTTCAAGCAGGGTGGAACGACCATAAAACCACACAAAACACCACACTCACAGTTCAGTAGACATTCAGTGTGTTCAGTTGATTCACAGCTCAGATAGAGTCGTGACCTCTCCCTCCCCCCATCATGCAGAGACTGAGCCACACCCACACTTACGGGTTTTATAATCGCTCTTCCCTCCCACCGGAAAAGGTGTGGCCTTCATGGCGTGATTGACAGGAGAGATTCTCAACATTTTTGAAACACTAATAACACTTTCATTTTTCATTGATGGGAAGAATCCTCTGCACCAGAGTTGTCAAGTTTAGACCACCAACCATTTACAGTGATTCTTACTTAACACCAAAACCAACCATTTGCAGTGTTTTTTACGTCACCCCAAAACCAACCATTTGCAGTGCTTTCTACTTCAATCCAAAACCCCAAACCAACCATTTGCCGTGCTTTTTCACTTCAACCCAAAACCAACCATTTGCAGTGTTGTTACTTCAACCCAAACCCCCACCAACCATTTGCAGTGTTTTTACTTCAAATCAACCACATTTTCATTTTCAAACCACATTAAGGACACTCAAGGTCAGTAAAACCACACTCAGTTTAGTTGACATGTGTTCAGTGTTATTCACAGCTCAGACTGAGAGACGTGACCCTCTCTCTTCCCCTATCTTGCAGAGACTGACTGAGGCACAACGCTTCTGGGTTTTATAGTCCCTCCCCCCCAGGAGGGGGGAGCAGAGAGAATGCCAACATTATTTAAACATTGCTACATTGTCGTGTGGCTGTCCAGCAGTCCAGAGATTACACCACTTTCACTTAACTTGCACCCTCGGTACAGTCTTGCTTTCAATCCTGTGATAACATTTTCGGTACCATTGCCATTTGACCACTACCCTAACTTTCTTGAAATATTGTATGAAGAATATTGAATTTGACAGTGTTTCAGCTAATTTAAAGTGTTTCAGATATACCAATGACTTCATCTATTTTGATAGCTCTCATTTCCAGAAATTGATTATCTCAGGACAACTCACTGGGTTGCAGCCATGGCAGCATCAGGGTGAATGGAGCCAACAGCAAGGACACGAGAAGGACACTTTCGGAAGGACCAATCCATTGAGATAATCGACCCATTCACCTTTTTGGAGCATGGAGGACATTTCTTAATTCTCAATGGACCCTATAAAAATAAGCACTTCCTATTGTGGCCCATCTTTACACACCCAGTTGAATCCGAAAATAGGTTTTGAAATCCCTGGGTAATGTAGAGCAGATATTACCATGTTATCATCTTATGGACCCCAATAGGAAGTGCTTATGTTTTATAGGGTTCATGGAGCATTTTAAATCCCTGTGCACTCGTTTCCCGTGGCCATGAGGTCTATTCATTCAAGGACCTTGTCAAAATGACGGTAGAAGTCAGGCAGTAAGTCCCACTTCAAGAATTTCTAAGAATTACTGCCAATTTAAACAGCTCTCAAAACAAGTCCAAACTTAAAAATGCGGTAGGAATTCAGCCGGTCACGCTACATTTGTGGAAAGAGAAACTAGTCAACTTTTCAGGTTAAAAAAAATACCCTCCACAGAACTCTGATAGGTTGAGATTTTAGATTCCAGTATCTGTAGTTTTTACAGTTATTAAAAAAAATGCCCAGTTCAGAGAGCATTTTCATTATAGTCGTGAAATCATTCCACCTAATATTGCAATGGTTGTATCTCTCTAGTTGGTCTGTCGTACATACATAGTGCTCAGAATTGATACCAAATATTTGGAAAGGTTTGCATCATTTCTATAATGTCCTTGAGACACCTATTAGTGTGTTAAGTGTTGCTGCTCTTAACTTTATCTCCAGTTATCTCCACACACTGGAGATAATGTACAATATTACCAAGCCAATTAATCTTTAAACCTGTCCATCGAAGGAGTGTGGAATGAAACCGGAGCACCTGGAGAAAACCCACGCAAGTCACGGGGAAAACGCACAAACTCCATACTGACAGAATCCCTTCCCCAATTAATGCTTCTTTGATATTTGAAAGCAACATACTGAGAGCACTTTTATTTGTTTTGAATGCAACCTGGAAGGATTGGGAAACCCATGTAACCACCTCAGATACACAGTAGAGCATAATTGCAGTTGTGGCCAAACCTTGGAACGCAAATTTAATCAGTGGCACGTTTCAACAGCGACTGTCAGGAATTTGTGACAAACACACTTTTCTATGCTCTAACTATGTACCATTAGCAGAGGAGGCTTGACACTGCCCTCTGACCTTGTTAAACCCTTAGTTGGAATTAATATTCTGCTCACATTATCCTATAATCTCAGTAGACTACCATGGAACATGAACTGCACGAAGTATTTCGGCACCCTGAAATCACATTGTATCCAGCCCTCGTGGCGAAGACATGTGGTGTGCTTGTAAATTCTTTGGTAAATATTTCTCAAGAATGCAGGGCTTGTGTATTACAAGTTGTGCTCACAACTCATGAGATTTATGTCTTGGAGATCCCACAATAATTTTGTTGATGGCTGTAACATTGTTAAATTGTAATAAGTGAAGATATAATAAAGCAAATGTTTTAGGCTAGAATAGGAAGAAGATTTTGTATTCACAAAATGCTGGAGTAAATCCGTGGGGCAGGCAGCATCTCTGGATAGAAGGAATGGGTGGCGTTTTGGGTCGAGACACTTCTTCAATCTGAGGAATTGGTGATCTTTCGGGTCAAGACCCTTCTTCAATCTGAAGAAGGGTCTCGACCCAAAACGACACCCATTTTCTCTCTCCAGAGATGCTGCCTGCCCCGCTGAGTTACACCAGCATTTTGTGTCTATCTTTGGTGTAAAGGGCCTGTCCTACCAGCATCCGACTCCATGCGATGAGCGCGATCAAACTAGAAGCGGGGGCCGCGCGGAGGTCGGGAGATCCCCTGTACAGGGCCGTTCCCACCAGCATGCGCCTGCATGCGGCAAGCGCGACCAAACCGGCAGCGAGGGCCGCGCGGAGGTCGGGTGAGTGGCGCAACGCGGCGCAAGGTGAGGCGAACTTGGAGCGAAGTCTTAAAGGTAAGTTTGCCAGGACAGAGAGGGGCACAGAGGGTCACGGAGGCACCTACAGATAGGTTCACGGAGGCACGATGTCGAGACGGTGTGTAATGCGTCGAGGCAACTGCGAGCCGACAAGCTGTTGCCGCGCGGAAATTTTGAACATAGTCAGTTTTTCGGAGCCCTGCACGATGTCGGGACGAACTCAGCACAATTCCACACGGCTCCGGCGATCGAAGTGGGACCGGCCCCGCGACGCCGGACGGCTCAAGCGACCACGTTAGGTCGCGCTCATCGCATAGAGTTGCATGCTGGTGGGACAGGCCCTTAAGCTAGCATCTGTAGTTCCTTCCTGCACAGATCAATATGCCTCATCCATAATTCATTGCTGACTCATGATAATGGAAACAACTTGAAATAATACAACAAAATGAGTCACAACAAGATATCATCTGAATATCCTCCTCGATCAGAAATAAGGAATTATAAATAGCTGACTAACCGGTTTTCTTAATTCATGCAAAATCACTTGCACTTTTCCACATTTTGACGGAGATGTTGGAAAGGAAAATATTGCAGAAAAAGGTGTAATTTGGGATCTAAATAACATGAAACTTGAGAAAATAATAAAGCAAACTCAAATGGGATTACTCCAAATGGGAGTAAATCCTATCTCGAAGAATTCTCTCCAGTAGTTGCCCCACCACTGAAGTGAGACTCGCCGGCCTACAGTTCCCTGGTGATCTCGATTATGTTCTTAAACAATGCAACAACATTGGCTATTCAAACCATGATCAGTTAAATTGTTTCAGGAGGTATAGTAAGACACCTGTCCTTACTGGTTTTGCAATGTAATTAGTTCACCAAAAGCTTGATAGAAAAGAACAACATAGGTTGAATGGAAATTAAGGAAAGGAAAGATGAGAGCAGTCAAAAGTAGCATTGAGTATGCATGAAACAATTATGGGGGCGGAGCTCAAAGAGGTACTATTAATGATGAATCATTTAGTGATTTAAATATTAACGAGATTAAAATATATTTAATATATTAAATATTAAAAACTGGTGATATAAATATGCCGCATATCTGAGCGGCACGGTGGCGTAGCAGTATAGCTGCTGCCTTACAGCGCCAGAGACTCGGGTTCGATCCTGACTACGGGTGTTGTCTGTACATTCTTAAAGATAGCGGAGTCAAAGGATATGGGGAGAAGGCAGGAACAGTACTGATTGTGGATGATCAGACATGATCACATTGAATAGCAGTGCTGGCTCGAAAGGCCAAATGGCCTACTCCTGTACCTATTGTCTATTGTTTATGACCTGCGTCGGTTTTCTCAGAGATCTTTGGTTTCCTCCCACACTCCGAAGATGTACAGGTTTGTAAGTTAATTGGCTTGGTATAAATGTAAAATTGTCCCCAGTGTGTGTAGGATAGTGTTAAGGGCCTGTCCCACTGTATGAAGTAATTCAAGAGTTCTCCCGAGTTTCCCCTGATTCGAACTTGGAGAATTACGGTAATAGCCATTCGTAGGTACTCGGGGCTCTCGTGGACATTTTTCACAGTGCTGAAAAAACTTCACGAATTACCGCGCTTCCCGAGTACCTGCCATTAGCACTACGAGCCGCTACGAGACATCCACAAGCTCCGACGTAACCGCTAAGTACTTACCACGAGTTTGATCTTTTTAAAACTCGGGAGAGCTCTTGAATTACCTCGTACAGTGGGACAGGCCCTTTAGTGTGCAGGGATCACTGGTCGGCACGAACTCGGTGGGCCGAAGGGCCTGTTTCTGTGCTGTATCACAAAACTAAACATCGATCGGACAACTCACATTGATCAAGGTAGTCTTGACGGTGAATCTAAACAAAGGTATGAAGACAGGATTATCCAATGCAATTGGGGGGAAAAAGATTAAAAATAAACATTTATTTATAAATGTTTAAATAGATTAAAGATACGTAATGTTGAATAGCAAAGACCCAAAGAGGAAACATAATTCATTCATAGTTAACAGGATATTAAAAATAATACAAATTGAAAATATGGGAAATGCTGAAAATTAGATAGCGGCCAAAAAATGGGAAAACTTTAGAAATCTAGCAAAGGCTACGCAAAAAGGAAGCTTGTAATTTTTAGAATAAGCAAGCAACAAATATAAAATCAGACGATAAATGCTTCTAGAAAATTGTAAAATGGAAGATGTGACCGGGGGAATAATTAAAAATAAGGAAATGGCAGAGGCATTGAAGAAATATCTGTTTTCACAATGGAAGGCATTAAAACATTAAAAAATCCCAAGAATAGTAGAAAATTAGTATCAAAGGGACAGACAAAATTAATACAACCATTTTCATTACCATCTCGCATGACCTGGGCCCAGATCATAGATCATAGATGTAATCACGAAGATGGACCATCGGTTTTTCTACTTTCTTAGAAGTTTTAAAGAGATTTGGTATATATCTGAATAACAAATATTTACAGACGTACTGTGGAAAGGATCCTGACTGCATCGTGGCCTTGTATGGCAATTCCAATATACAGGAACACATGAGGCTGCTGGGAGCAGTGGCCTCAGACTAGTCCATCAAGGACACGGCCCTCCCCTCCATCGAAAGCAACCACATGAATCATTGGCTCAAGACGATAACATATATCAAAGTATTCTCACCATCAGGCCTTACCTGGATCAGGGGTCGCTCCAGGACTTTCAAATGCGGACAGGACTTTGAACTTTGGACTGTATGCCTTTTTTTTAGGGTGGCACAGTGGTGCAGCGGGAGAATTGCTGCTTGACAGCGCCAGAGACCCAGGTTTGATCCTGACTATGGGTGCTTTCTGTAGGGAGTTTGTACGTTCTCCCTGTGACCACATGGGTTTTCTCCGGGTGCTCTGGTTTTCTCTCACACTCCAAAGACGTACAGGTTTGTAGGTTAATTGGCTTTGGTAAAATTATGAATTGTCTCTGGTGTGTAGGAGTGTGCTTGCGTATGGGATGATCGCTGGTCGGAGCGTACTTGGTGGGACGAAGGGCCTATTCCATGCTGGATCTCTACAAGGGGCTGAAGATGGTTTAAGTAAATGGACAAGGTAGTGGCAGATATGACATCATCCATGGGAGGTAAAATAGCAAGTGTGCTAATTTATACACGAAACACCGAAATGTAGCATGCAGGTCGAGTAAGTAATTAAGAAAGCAAGTGGAATTTTGGTGTTTTTTTGCAAGGGGATGGAGTATTCAATAATTGTGTCGGATGTTAGCGCCTCCATTACTGGAAGCCATGTTCAGCTTGGTCTCCATATTTAGAAAATATAGAAACTATTCAGGGAAGGCTCGTCAGGTCGGTTCCTGGGGTTGAGAAGGCCTTTCCTCATTGGAGTAATCTGGCCTGCATTCCACCCTCCCCTCATACACACAATACAATACAATACAGTTTATTGTCATTTGACCCTCAAATGAAGTTCAAATGAAATGTGGTTTCTGCTGTCATACAACAAGAAAAGAACCAAGACACACACCAACACAATTTACACAAACATCCATCACAGCGAATCTCCTCCTCACTGTGATGGAAGGCAAAGTCTTGTCTCTTCCCTGCCCTCCATTCTTCTCCCGATGTCAAAGCCCCCAGCGGGCGCTGGTAAGTCCAGAGGCCATTAAGGCCGCTCCAGGCGATATAAGGCCCTACCCGGGTCTTGAATTTGGAGCCCCTGGCGGGCGCTAGCAAGTCCCATGGCCATTAAGGCCATGCCAGATAATGTAAGGCCCTGCTCCAGGTCATTTTCAACCCCGCAATTCGGGCGGGAGAAGTTGCCGTTGCGGGAGCTCCGAAAAGCGGTCTCACACCAGGGACCTGCGAGCTCCCGATGTTACCATCCACCGGACCTGCGGCTGGAGTCTCCGAAGCTCCGACGTCGGGCCGCAGCCGTGCGCCACCACAGCTCTCCACGGTCCGAAGCCGGCCAGCTCCACGATGGTGAGTTTGCAGGCTCCACGACTGGAGCCCCCAGGGCGTTCTGGTTGGAGGCCGCTCCACGGTGCTAGGCCCCAATGACAACGGAGACCCGACAGGGAAAAGGTCGGGTCCCCCGTACAGCGAAGGGATTTAAAAGTTCCCTCTGCCCCCCCACACATGCACAGTTAAAAACAATTTAAATAAATAAATAAAACACTACAAACTACACACTCAACGGGACTATTAAAAAAAAGACAGACGGACCGCAGAGGCCGCTGCAATGTCGGTCGCGTCGCTCACGCCACCCTTATCCCACTGAGGGTAAATATTTCAGGTTTCCCTGCTGTGTTGCACCTTTCTATATGCCCTTCTTCCATTAGAAACCTTTTCAAAACATATGTACTCATCCTTTAGTGTAATGACCCTGCTCAAATGGTGCGAAAGCACATACCTCGCAGTACAAAGTGCCATATAATAGAGAGATATGTAGAGGGAACTGATTCGTCTTTGGCTACTAATTCTTAAAAATGGCAATCTACGATATTCACTCCATTAAACTGCATGGAAGACAAATTTCTCCACAACAATTTCAGATGAGACCATAATTAAATGAAAATTGCACCAGTTTAATAAAGAGACAGGAAATAATGAGGAATGGCTCATATTCAAAACCCAACCTCAGTTGAATACATAAAGCTGCTTCTCAAACAGTATGCATGCAAATTCTTAAAACAAGACAATGATGCATTCAGACATGACCTAAATAAACTTTTAAGATAATTTAGCTGGTTATACAAGGTGGCAGATACAATGCCAGCTGCTACACACATCTCCGAGAATTAGTTGTTCCAGAAACATAACCTAGAAATGAACATGTTCCCATCAAGGTTTTTTTCAAGCTACAGCAAGATTTTTTTTTAATGAAAGCAAAGAATTGGCCATTATACAGGGAAATCTTTGTTCGTTATCAAAGAGCTGGACAAGAATATTAATTTGAAAAGCAAAGCTTTCAGCTGGAGTATGCAAGTATGCTGGATTCACTGCCAGATCTCAAATGCATTGCTATAGGGAAATCAAATGTTCCCGTGCACAAAGTGGTAAATTAGATCACAATCCTTGCCATTATTATGACTACCATATTAGCTGGTTGAAAAATAAAATTGCATTTATATAACTAGCATTTAGCAGAGAAAACAACATTTTCCCAGAACACAAACCAAACAAAGACAAGGATACCAAGCCAAGGCCAAAAACATATTTGGAGTCGTCACCAAAACTAGGTTAGTGATGTGTTTTTGGTTTAGTTTAGTTTAGAGATACAGCGGGGAAACGGGCCCTTCGGCCCATCGAGTACGCAGCGGCCAGTGATTCCCGCACACACACTAGGAACAATTTACACGTATACCAAGCCAATTAAGCTACAAACCTGTATGTCTCTGGAGTGTGGGAGGAAACCAAAGATTTCAGAGAGAACCCCCGCGGTCACGGGGAGAACGTACAAACTTTGTACGGCACACATAGTCAGGATCGAACCCGAGTCTCTGGCGCTGCAAGTGCTATAAGGCAGCAACTCTACCACAGCGCCACTGTGCAGCCCTAGTTGGGAAATAAAGGAGGGGTGAAATGCAACATTGCCACGTGTTTTAAGGAGACATTAGAGAGTGTCATGGAGTTGGTGTTAGCAATATTGTGGTGAGGTTTGAAGATATTAGCTTTGCTGTTCTGAATGATCAGTTGAAGAAAACTCCTGTTCATGTTAGACCAGATGTCAGATAAGTGCTGGAATGATTCAGAGACAGTGGTGGGATAGAAAGAGAGGTGATGATGTAGCAATGGGGGTCATCAGTGCATTCTTTATTTTAAAAAACATTGCTAAGAGCAATTTGAAGATGAGGAATAGACAGAGGTGATTATAGATTTTTGTAGCACACCATATGTATAGAGTCATAGAGTGACACAGGGTGGAAACAGGCCCTTCAGCCCAACGCTCACACCGGCCAACATGTCCCAGCTTCACGAATCCCACCAGCCTGCATTTGGCCCATATTCCTCCTAACCTGTCCTATCAATGTACCTGTCTAACTGTTTCTTAAACATTGCGATAGTCCTCCTCTAGCAGCTTGTTCCATACACCCAGCACCCTTTGTGCGAAAAAGTTACCCCTCAGATTCCTATTAAATCTTTTCCCCTTCGACTTAATGTTTGCAGAAAAAAATCAGTCAGAACAGCTACAGCGCATTCAGAAAGTATTCGGACCACTTCACTTTTTCCACATTTTGTTACGTTACAGCCTTATTCTAAAATAGATTCAATTCATTTTTTCTATCATCAATCTACACACAATACCCCAGAATAAAAAAGCAAAAACAGACGATTAGAAATTTTTGCAAAATAATTAAAAATAAATAACTGAAATATCACATTTACATAAGTATTCAGACCCTTTACTCAGTACTTTGTTGAGGCACCTTTGGCATCGATTACAGCCTCAAGTCTTCTTGGGTCTGACACAACAAGCTTGGCACACCAGTATTTGGGTAATTTCTCCCATTCTTCTCTGCAGATCCTCTCAAGCTCTGTCAGGTTGGATGGGAGCGTCGATGCACGGCTATTTTCAGGTCCCTCCAGAGATGTTCGATCGGGTTCAAGTCCGGGCTCCGGCTGGGCCACTCAAGGATATTCACAGACTTGTCACAAAGCCACTCCTGCGTTGTCTTGGCTGTGTGCTTAGGGTCGTTGTCCAGTTGGAAGGTGAACCTCCGTCCCAGTCTGAGGTCCAGAACGCTCTGAAGTAGGTCTTCATCAAGGATCTCTCTGTACTTTGCCCCGTTCATCTTTCCCTTGATCCTGACTAGTCTCCCAGTCCCTGTCACTGAAAAACATCTCCAAAGCATGATGCTGCCACCACCATGCTTCACCATAGGTATGGTATTGGCCAGGTGATGAGTGGTGCCTGGTTTCCTCCAGACGTGATGTTTGGCATTCAGGCCAGAGTTCAATCTTGGTTTCATCAGACCAGAGAATCTTGTTTCTCATGCCTTTTGGCAAACCCCAAGCGGGCTGTCATGTGCCTTTTACTGAGGGGTGGCTTCCATCTGGCCACTCTACCATAAAGGCCTGATTGGTGGAGTGCTGCGACATAGTTGTCCTTCTGGAAGGTTCTCCCATTTTCACAGAGGAACTCTGGAGCTCTGTTAGAGTGACCATTGGGTTCTTGGTCACCTGCCTGACCAAGGCCCTTCTCCCCCAATTGCTCAGCATGGCCGGGCGACCAGCTCTATGAAGAGTCCTGGTGGTTCCAAAGTTCCTCCATTTAAGAATGACGGAGGTCACTGTGCTCTTCGGGACCTGCAATGCTGCAGAAATTGTTTTATACCCTTCCCCAGATCTGTGTCTCGACACAATCCTGTCTCGGAGGTCTATGGATAATTCCTTCGACGTCATGGCTTGGTTTTTGCTCTGACATGCACTTATATAAACATGTGTGTGCCTTTCCAAATCATGTCCCATCAATTTAATTTACCACTGATGGAATCCAATCAAGTTGTAGAAACATCTCAATGATAATCAATGGAAACAGGATGAACCTAAGCTCAATTTTGAGTGTCACAGCAAAGGGTTTGAATACTTATGTAAATGTGATATTTCAGTTATTTCTTTTTAATTACTTTGCAAACATTTCTAAACACCTGTTTTCGCTTTTTCATTCTGGGGTATTGTGTGTAGGTTGATGATAACAAAAAAATGAATTTAATCCATTTAAAAATAAGGCTGTAACATAACAAAATGTGGAAAAAGTGAAGGGGTCTGAATACTTTCTGAATGCACTGTAAATAGGTAAGGAAAGAATCAGGCAAAGGCAAATTATATAATATTATTTGTCATCACAAATGTCCTCGTTCTTCAGAGAACGGGGTTTCCCCTCCCCCACTATAAATGAGGCTCGTACCAGGGTCTCCTCCATACCCCGCAACACTGCCCTCTCTCCCCATTCCCCCACTCACAACAAGGGCCGAGTCCCCCTGGTCCTCACCTTTCACCCCACCAGCCAGCGCATACAACAGATAGTCCTCCGCCAGTTTCGCCACCTCCAACGTGACCCCTCCACTCGCCACATCTTCCCATCTCCCCCCCTGTCTGCCTTCCGCAAAGACCGCTCCCTCCGCAACTCCCTTGTCAATTCTTCCCTTCCCTCCCGCTCCACTCCTTCCCCGGGCACTTTCCCTTGCAACCGCAAGAGATGCTACACTTGTCCCTTCACCTCCCCCATCCACTCCTTTCAGGGACCCAAGCAGTCATTCCAAGTCCGACAGAGGTTCACCTGCACCTCCTCCAACCTCATCTACTGCATCCGTTGCTCCAGATGCCAGCTGATCTACATCGGTGAGACCAAGCGGAGGCTGGGCGATCGTTTCGCCGAACACCTCCGCTCGGTCCGCAATAACCAACCCGACCTCCTGGTGGCTCAGCACTTCAACTCCCCCTCCCATTCCGTATCCGACCTCTCGGTCCTGGGCCTCCTCCACGGCCAGAGTGAGCAACACCGCAAGTTGGAAGAAAAGGACATCATATACCGCTTGGGGAGTCTGCATCCTCTGGGCTTAAACATTGAATTTTCTCAATTCTGTTAACCCAGACTGCCCCCTCCCCTCCCCACCTCTCCCTCAGCCCTCGGGCCCTGACATTCCTTCTCCATCTCCCCCCCACCCCCCCTCCCCAGTCGCACTAGCTTCTCATTTTCACACCACAAACAGCTTACAATGGCCTGTTTCCCTTATCATCAATACTTTTTTGCATATCTTTCATTCATTGTTCTTTATCTCTCCACATCACTGTTTATATCTCTCGTTTCCCTGATCCCTGACCAGTCTGAAGAAGGGTCTCGACCCGAAACGTCACCTATCTCCTTCGCTCCTTAGATGCTGCTGCACCCGCTGAGTTTCTCCAGCTTTTTGTGTAACCTCCCCTTATATAAATGCAAGTTGCTATTCAGTGTTGGTGAGGTATTTGTATTAATTGGGCAAGTCCACAGATGACACAGCAGCCATTGAAAGGCCAGCTGATCAAAATGTTGGATCAGCATGTTCCAGTAAGGTGGAAGGATAAGGGAAGGGAAGGATAAGGCAAGGTAAGGAAACCATGGATAACCAAAAAGGTCGTAAGTTCGGTTAGGAAGAATTGTCAGGTTTAAGAAGGTGGCATCAGACGGGGGTTATGAGTAATATAAAGCGAGTGGGAAAGAACTCCAGCAGGTGATTAGAAAGATCAAAAAGGGCCATGAAATGCCAGATTAAGGAAGATCCCAAGGTTTATACACATACGTTAAAAATAAGAGGGTGACCAGGGAGAGGGTAGGACCGCTCAAAGATGAAGGAAGCAATCTATGCTTTGAGTCGGAGGATGTAGGTGAAGTACTAAACGAGTACTTTGTATCTGTACTCACTGAGGAAAAGGACTTGGAGAACAGCATGATCAACGTGGAGAATACAAATATGCCAGGACAGTTTGAGGTCGAGGAGGAGGTGGTGCTGAGACTCTTGAAGAACATTAAGGTAGATAAGTCTCCAGGGCCTGTTGGGGGTGGAGATTGCGCGGGCCTTGACGAAGATCTTTGTTTCTTCTCTGACCACAGGTGAGGTCTTGGAGGACTGGACTGTGGCCAATGGTGTTCCTTTGTTTAAGAAAGGAAGTAGAGAGAATCCAGATGCGATAGGTTGGAAGCCTCACATCAGTGGTAGGGAAATTATTGGAGAGAATTCTTCAAGATAGGATTTACTCCAATTTTTGAAGAGAATGGCTAATTGGTGATGGCCAGCATGATCTTGTATGTGGCAGGTCGTATCTTTACCAATTTGATTGAATTTTTTGAAGAGATTGATGAAGATGTTGTCTACATGAATTACAGCAATGCTCTTGAAAGGTCATCCATGGTAAGCTGATCCAGAAGAGTAAGATGAACTGGATTCACGATGACTTGGTCATTTGGATTTATATCTGGCTTTGTCATAGAAGACAGAGGATTGCGGTGAAAGGCAAATATTCTGGCTGGAGATCTGTGACCAGTGGAGTTCTGCATGGATTTGTGCTGGGACCCCTGTTTAGCTTAGTACAGCATGGAAACAGGCCCTTCGGCCCACCGAGTTTGTGCCAACCTTTAATCACCCATACACAAGTTCTATCCCACACACTTGCAGAATTTACAATTTACAGAAGCCAATTGATCTACAACACCCACACGTCTTTGTAGCGTGGGAGGAAACCGGAGCATCCGGAGAAAACCCACGCGGTCATAGCGAGAATGTATAAAGTCTGTACAGACAGCACCCGAGGTGAGGATCGAACCCGGGTCTCTGGTGTTGTAAGGCAGAAACTCTACTGCTGCGCCCCTGCGCCACCCCCGCTGATGTTTGTAATATATAAATGATCTAGACGTAAGTGTAGGGTCTCGACCCGAAACGTCGCCCATCTCCTTCGCTCCTTAGATGCTGCTGCACCCGCTGAGTTTCTCCAGCTCTTTGTGTAACAGACGTAAGTGTAGATAGGTTGGGGAATATGTTTGCTGACATCACCAAGAGGAGTTGCAGACGGTGAGGAATGCTGTCAGAAGTGCGGAATATAGATCAGCTGCAGAAATAGCAGATGGAGTTTAACTCGAGTAAGTGTGAGGTATTGCACTTTGGGGGGTGAAATGTAAGGAAGGAGTATGCAGTTAATGACAATAACAACATCATTGAAGTGCAGAGAGGTCTTGGAGACCATAACGCACTGAAGGTGGCAACACACGCAGATAGGGTAGTAAAAAAGGCGTATGGTATGCTTGCCTTTGGTGCTCAGGACATCGAATATAAGAGTAAGGAAGTCATGATCCAGCTCTATAGCACTTTGGTTGGGCCACATTTGGAGTGTTGCTTGCAGATCTTGTAATTGCTTGCATTACAGGAAAGATGTGGAGGCTTTGGAGAGGGTGCAGAGGAGGATTACCAGAATGCCGCATGGATTAGAGGGTACCAGCTGTAGGGAGAGGTTGGATAGTCTTGGATTGTTTTCTCTGTAACGTCAGAGATTGAGATTGACGTGACCAAAGTATATAAAATGATGAGAGGCTTAGATAGGGTTGTCAGTCAGAACTTTTTTTCCGAGAGTGGAAATGTCCAACACTAGAGGGGGAAAGTTTAATGGAGATGTGTGGGGCAATTGTTTTTTTTACGATTGGTGGGGGCCTGGAAAGCATTGCCAGGGGTGGCGATGGATCCAGATACGATAGTGGCCTTTAAGAGGCTTTTAGATAAGCACATGGAAGTGCAGGGCATAGAGGGATATTGATCATGCACAGGCATATGAGATCAGTTTAACAAGGCATCATGTTGGCACAAACATTGTGGGCCGAAGGGCCTGTTCCTGTGCAGTACTATTCTACGTTCCATGTTCTATGTAACTCAGCACTGAGGCTTTTGCTCTAATTTCTCCGTTATGTGTGCAAATATGTGCTTAGATATTCAAAGCAGTCACAAGGATACGTGACAAAGCACCCTCTATGTTGATTCTCAACTCTCATGCCCCGCAAGCTGCACCTGATATACTCCCTCACCACTCAGGACTGTGTGACCAAATTCTGTTCCAAGTCCATTTACAAGTTTGGAGAGGACACCATCGTGGTGGGCCAGATCTCGAATAATGACGAGATGGGATACAGGAAGGAGATAGAGATGTGGTGATACATGGTAAGGGAACACCATTTAGTGCAAAGTCAAACCAGTGAAATCTGATCAAAGATAGTGCGAGGGTCACCAATGAGACAGATAGTAGTTCATCAACTCATCACGAATGAGACTAGGCAGTCAACAAACAGCAGGGCAATCTTGGGAGTTCACAATGTTGATTGTCTTAATCCTGTCTCCCTTCCCCGCCTGGTCAAATTAATATCCCAAGGCAACTCGTGGAAACAAAGGTTTCTAAGCATATACTCCTCCCACATTTTGTTCATTGAATTTAGCACTAAATACCCCTAAACCAATCACTTGTTTATTTAATCCATTCACTCCATTCAATTGCAAAAAGGCGTGCAGCTAGTCCAGTCTTTTCATAGCCTGGAATCCAAAAGGGCAGTGGTTAAACAAAGGGCCCCATTCCTTTATCCACTCTGCTGCAATGAATAAGCCTGTTTTGGCTCGTGTTCCCGCTGTAATGTGACTTCCGTAAATAATTTCAAACCACCATCCATTGCCAAGTTGACACAGCCAAGTTAACCTCATACTGCCCGCTGGTTGTAACCTTTCAAACCACAAAATATTAAGAATCCTTTTATGTTTTGTTTAGTTTAGAGGTACAGCACGGAAACAGGCCCTTCGGCACACCAAGTCCAACCGACCAGCGATCCCCGCACATTAACACTACCCTACACACACCAGGGACAATTTAGATTTATACCAAGCCAATTAGCCTACAAACCTGTACGTCTTTGGAGTGTGGGGGGAAACCAAAGATCTCGGAGAAAACCCACGCAGGTCACAGGGAGAACATACAAACTCCATACAGCCAGCACCTATACTCAAGATCGAAACTGGGCCCCAGTTCTCTGGTGCCCTAAGGCAGCAACTCTACCACTGCACCAACGGGCTGCCCAAATCTTAGCACGTTTTATCAAATGTGGACCTAGTAACTGTTATTTGGAATAATACTCCTTCTTACAGTAATTACAGAAAGAAATAAAGATTAACAAAATAATTTGGGGAAAATCTTCCACAAAAAACACTGTGGAGTTGTTATTTCCATGGTTAAGGACAACACTTCCTGTCAGATTTTGGGAGACCTGGACAGAAAATTAAACATTCCAATCACAACTTCTGGGCCATTCCAAATGACACCAACAAAAATGAACTACTATAAAACAGAAGCTTGAGGAATTTTGCTTGGGCAATGGTACAGTTGGAGACCTCATTTAATCAAATAGACCAACTCTTGGTATTCAGCCTTGGATTGTTTTTTTGGCCCATCAGCTGGACAAGCATTGACGAGAGGATTTTGGAAATAATGTGACATATTGCAAGCATAGTGGGTAACAGAAAAAAGCCATCACCCTTCATGAAACCCTGTGATGTATGACAATCCAACTGTGTTTCCACTGATGATGAGAATGAGAATGACAGGAATACTGCAATGATTAACATGGAATATGTGTGTGTATATTTCCTTCTCGCTACGTTGCTTTGAGAAGTTTCCAATGTATTCAACACATCGTGCTTAGAGACACATTGTACATACATTTTTAGACTTATTTAATAACCAAAATTAATTTTTGTTGCCAAAACTAACAGACAACCAAAATCAAGAAAAAATACCCACGAACTGTAATGGGAAATCAACCTCTAGATATAAAACACATAGAAACATAGAAATTAGGTGCAGGAGTAGGGCCTTCGAGTCTGCACCGCCATTCAATATGATCATGGCTAATCATCCAACTCAGTATCCCATACCTGCCTTCTCTCCATACTCTCTGATCCCCTTAGCCACAAGAGCCACATCTAACTCCCTCTTAAATATAGCCAATGAACTGGCCTCAACTACCCTCTGTGGCAGAGACTTCCAGAGACCCACCACTCTCTGTGTGAAAAAAGTCCTTCTCATCTCGATCCTAAAGGATTTCCCCCTTATCCTTAAGCTGTGACCCCTTGTCCTGGACCTCCCCAACATCGGGAACAATCTTCCTGCATCTAGCCTGCTCAACCCTTTAACAATTTTGTAAGTTTCTATAAGATCCCCTCTCAATCTCCTAAATTCTAGAGAGTATAAACCGAGTCTGTCCAGTCTTTCTTCATAAGACAGTCCTGACATCCCAGGAATCAGTCTGGTGAACCTTCTCTGCACTCCCTCTATGGCAATAATGTCCTTCCTCAGATTTGGAGACCAGAACTGTACGCAATACTCCAGGTGTGGTCTCACCAAGACCCTATACAACTGAAGTAGCCTGTTTTATGAACATTTAGCACTACAGACTGGAAATGATTGATTTTATAATAACGTATAATTATTTTGAACACCTCTACTCAATCTTCTCAGTTCTAAGGACAACAACCCAGTCTACCTAGTCTCTCCTCAAAACTGAAAAATTCCCCCCCAAGCAACTTCCTGATAAATCTCTTCTGGACACTCCACTAAAATCATGTCCTTACTATAGTATGGTAACCTGAACAGAACACAATATACTATGTGGCCGAACTAGTGTTTTCTACAGTTGCATCAAGACCTCCAAGTTCTTATATTCTATGTCCTAACTAATGAAACTAAACATCCATATACCATCTTCACCACCCTATCTGCCTCTGCTGCCAACTTCACATTTTTTAAACATGTATACCACCATCACTTAGGTCTTTAATAGTCCCTTGGGCCATAACATTCATAGTAAAAGCCTTATTAGACCCTCCAAAATGAATCGCCTCATACTTAACAGCTGATCAATGTCATTCTGCAGCCTAAGACTACCCTCCTCTCTTGCCACCAATTGTCTTGTCATTTACAAACTCACTAAAGCTAATACATCCTCATAGAAGCATTGACAAAGGATCCAGCACCAACCCCTACAGTTCGCCACTGGTTACAGATTATCAAACACAAAAGCAACCATCCACTATTAAGAAGGGTCTCGACCCAAAATGTCACCTATTCCTTTTCTCCAGAGATGCCGTCTGACCCGCTGAGTTATTGTAGCTTTTCATGTCTATCTTTGGTTTAAACCAACATCTGCAGTTCTTTCCTACATTTCCACTATCTCTCTCTGTCTCATATCACATTTGATCCCATTTGCCAATTTGACTCAGCACACTGCAAGGGCCAGGAAGTGAGCGGGCAAGATCATCTCTGACCCCTCTCACCCTGGCCGCAAACTCTTTGAATCACTTCCCTCTGGAAGGCGACTCTGGACTGTCAAAGCTTCCACAGCCAGACATAAAAAAAGTTTTTATCCACGAGTAGTCTCCCTTTGATCTGGTATTTTGTTGGTTCACATGCTTGATCAATGGTGTTTTATCATTAATGTTTTATTATTATTAATGTTTAGTGTTTTCTGAGTCATTCGTAACTGTCACTGTATGTGATGTTGTTACTTGTGGGCGGAGCACCAAGGCAAATTCCTTGTATGTGAATACTTGGCCAATAAACTTACTTACTTACTTATCCCATGGGCTCGATCTCTTGAACAAGCCTTCTATCTGGATCCTTGTTAAAGACCTTACTGAAGTCCATGTAAACCACATACAAAGTCCTTCACACATCAATATATTTAATTATGTCCACAAAAAACAAATTTAAATGAGTTGGACAGGATCTGCCACCAACAAATCCATGGTGAACATTCCTGATCAATTCCAGTCTAGATTAATCTTGTCCCTCACGATTGTTTTTCAATAATGTTTCCAATAATTTCCCCATCTCTGACCATAGACAATCTGGCCTGGGTTATATTTCTGCTGCCCCTATTGAAAGGTGCCTGGCACATCTATTGAATACATTGCACACCCTCCACCAATGCTCTTCAGAGTTTTTCATTCATCAAATGCAACCAGTGAACAGTCACTATTATTAAACTCACGACAACATATACTACCCTGCCTTCATCAATCATCTTTGTCATTTCCTCTAAAAACTCAATCCAATATTTGAGACAGCACGTGTAGGAAAGAATTGCAGATGCCAGTTTAAATCGAAGGTAGACACAAAATGCTGGAGTAACTCAGCGGGACGGGCAGCATCTCTGGAGAGGAGGAATGGGTGACTTTTCAGGTTGAGACCCTTCTTCAGAGCTGAGATCAAATTCAGATCAGATTTGACACATCATCTTCTCTCCATAATGTCATGCGACCTCCTTACTATGAAAACCATATCATGTGAGTTCACCCTACTACAAGTGTCCAGTATAGTTATAGTTATTGTCAATCCAGTGTCATTCCTGACTCCACACTATTTATATTCATTCCCTTTACCAGTATTCGGTCCATAACTTCGGTGCCACAGAGATCCATGTCCTCGTCTAGGTGCTTCCTAAATCTCATGAAAGTTTCTGCCTCCACCAACCCCTTACAGTTTGTTCCAGATTCCATCTGGCCTCTGCGAAACATAAGTCTCCTTTTGGTCCCTCATCCTATATTTAGTCCTGGACACACTTGCTGTGGCATTAGAGTTGCCAACTTTCTCACTCCCAAATAGGGGACAAAAGGTGGTCAAATATGGGACAAAAGGTGGCGCCCTGCCGCGATGTGGGTGTGGTGCTCACCCGGGATGAAGTGAACCGTGTTAGCCTATCCGTGGGAGGAAGCGCCGAGTGAGGAACTTGTGAGGAATCTTGCAGGAGGGGAGATGGGCATCGAACGGCCACAGATCTGGTGAGCCGGTTGATAAAATCCCAGAGCTGCTGCTACATGCTGTGACAATTCGCCATCCGTTTGCTCCTGCTGCGGCTGGCACCCTTTACGGGCCGTCGGTGTTCAGGGAATTGGTGAGTGCCCCGACCGAACAGGGGCAATGGTGGTGGGAGTGGAGGTGGGGGTGGGGTGAGCGGTGGAGAGACGCCAAACAGATTTCATAATAAACACGTGGAAATTAAAAACACTCCCAGAGGCAGAGGACTGAAGAGGAGAGAGAGGAGGGGGGAGGATGGAAAACTAACCCAGAGAATGAAAACCCACAAGTGCCTGGCAGTCCAACCCTGGACACTCTGGTGATGGTAAGTTGGGTTTATTAAAGGCATTTTTCGATTTACAATGGGTTTATCGGAACATAACCCCATCGTAAGTTGAGGAGCACCTGGTAGTAGCAGTCAAATACGGGACAAGGGCGGTCCCGTGTGGGACAAACCAATTTGGCCAAATATATGGGCTGCCCTGGCTAATACGGGTCAGTTGGCAACCCTATGCGGGATGAAACGTCTTGCCAACTAACCTGTCCGTGTCCCTCGTAACATAATGTACCTTTATCCGGTCCCTGTTTAGCCTCATAGCTCCGAGAGAAAAAAGCACAGTGTCTCCCCATCATCAACATGCATCATCAGGAAGCCGCATCTTGGTAAATCTCTTTTGTACTCTCTCCTTCCTTGTGAGGCAACCAGAATTGCAGACAGTACTCTAGCTGCATCCCAACCAATATTTTATGGATTGGTACCACAACCACCCTAAACCATACATCAAAATTCGGTGCTTGTTTTGTAGTGCAATTGTTTTTATACGTTTTAACTGGAGCACCTCTTTTGGCTGCTCTTCATTTCTCAGGCCTCACAGACAGTCGTTCTCCATCAGTCCTCCTCATACACAGCTCAAAACCTGCGAGCCAGTGGCATTTCGTTTTTGCAGATAGTGCCTACCTGGTTAGTTCGACTGCAGCGTCCAAGCTTTGCTTCCTGCCGGGAACAGTGGCTGGGTTCAAGTAGTGTGTAATGCTGGATATGGTGCAAGATCTGCGGCTGCTGCTGTCTGCTGCAGCTGCAGCACAGCCTCATGTGACTTCAGGCAATGATGCTCAGCTTATTCATTCACATCTTCATCTTCAGTACAGGCTGCACTAATCGCATAAGAGTACCCAGACCCAGTACTAATTACTGATCATCGATGCACCACTCGTATCACATGTCACCAGCGTGACACTGCTTGCTTTCTGAAAGTAAGGCATTTTTGTCAGTTACTGAATTAACCCTCTGGATGCTGCAACAGACACACGGAAATATCGCTAGTTGTAAGTTCCTCAACAAATACCATCATATGAGATCTGCAATGCGTATTTAACTGCATTCATAGACCATTTTCTCTCAAATGATCTCCATTGTATTTAGAGTTCAGTCTTTAATTTAGTTTAGAGATAAGGTGCGGAAACAAGCCCTTCGGCCCACTGAGTCAGCACCGGCCAGTGATCCCCGCACACTAATACTACCCTACACACTAAGGACAATTATTTACATTTATACCAAGGCAATTAACCTACAAAACTGTACGTCTTTGGAGTGTGGGGGAAACGGGAGAACTCGGAGAAAACCCACGCGGTCACGGGGAGAACGTACAAAGTCCGTACAGACGAACACCCGTGGTCAGGGTCGAACCCGGGTCTCTGGCGCTGTAAGGCAGCAACTCCACCGCTACTCCACCGTTTCTCATTTGCATAACTGGTTATTGGTTTCACGACCAATGGACACCCCGATACTATTCCCAAGTGGGGCGTGGTCCTATGGTTATTTAATCAGGGCACAGCCAACACTATGTATATAATGTAAACATCTTTATATATTTTAAATATAAATCTTGTATATATCTTTAATAGGAATTGGTTTGAGTTAGCTGGTCATCAAACAGCTGAGGTTTCCAAGCTTATGATACCATTTTACTTCCTAATTTTTGTGTGAATCACAAATGAATATTTTTAACACCATTCATGCTGTTCAGGTGCTCAATGGTGTTCGGATTGAGATGAGCACGCTTTGAAGGCACCAATCCTGCCAACTCTGAACTGGCAACTTTCTCCCCTTCGTCAGCCTTGAGGATGCAGGTAATGCCATGCCACGTGTTAACCATTAACAAGAATCTTGCAAGTTGCGGTAATAAGAACACCCAGAGTGGAAGCAGAAGATGTTAGAATAGGTGGAGGGGGAGGAAGCTGAAAAGAGGATAAGGGGGAGGAAGAAGAGAGAAGATGGATTGGGAACTACACCATGGACTCACTGTCAGGGTCAAATTGACGGTGTAGGAAGGAACTGCAGATGCTCGTTTACATTGAAGATTGACACAAAATGCTGGAGTAACTCAGCGGGACAGGCAGCATCTCTGGAGAGAAGGAATGGGTGACGTTTCGGGTTGAGACCCTTCTTCAGTCTGAGAGTCAGGGGAGAGGCAGGCACAGAGATAAAGAATGTAAGGTGTAAAAATGAGACATCAAAGCAGACGAAGGTCAAGGAAAATGCAGAATAGATTATTGTTAGCTAGGGCAAGGTGACAACAAAGATATAATGTGATCAAGAGGACAGTCAGACTGGTTGGAGAACTAGGGTGGGGAAGGGATGGAGAGAGAGGGAAAACAAGGGCTACTTGAAGTTAGAGAAGTCAATATTCATACCGCTGGGTTGTAAGCTGCTCAAGCCAACTATGAGGCGCTGATCCTCCAATTTGCGTTGGGCCTCACTCTGATAGTGCTTCACTTTCAATGAGGAAAAGCTGAAAAAGCTTTTCCAAATTATTGTGGTAATTCGAACTTCACTGTACCTTAATTGGTACATGTGACAATAAACGTGAATCCTGTTCTCCATGCCACAAGAGCTGCATAATAATTAGAACTGTTGATGATCCTATTACAGAGCATTCATATCTGTGCGCCGACTAGATTAGACCGACGTAACAGCCTGCACGTTGGCACACTGGACATAGTTAGTGCTGGGTCACAAGGTCATCTGGGAAAATCATTAATTAGTGAAATCAAGTGAAAATCTTCTAGTTTTCCGCTCCAACATCCTGTTTGAAATTCACACTGCTACCAATTAGTGACACTGTCATTATCAAAAATTCTCATCTGCCCATATGTTGAAATGATTAACTAATTTATAAAGTCATTTTACAGCTGCTACAATACTGTCATCCCTATGGTTTACATTCTACAATTGGCACATCTCATGTTTAGGGAAAGGTGAGGTGAACCATTTTGTTTGAAAGAAGAACAAGCACACCCATACACAGAATACCTTGAAGAAGGGTCTCGACCCGAAACGTTGCCTGTTTCCTTCGCTCCATAGATGCTGCCTCACCCGCTGAGTTTCTCCAGCAATTTTGTCTACCTTTGATTCTCCAGCATCTGCAGTTCCTTCTTAAACACAGAATACCTTGAATAAGGTAGCACCTCTGGAGAAATGGAATCAATGAAGTTTTGGGTTGAGACCCTTTTTCAGACATTCTTTGAAACCAGCATCTGCTGTTCCTTTAGTCTTAAGAAGGGTCTTGACCCAAAACGTCACCCATTCCTTCTCTCCAGAGATGCTGCCTGTCACGCTGAGTTACTCCAGCATTTTGTGTCTACCTTCGATTTAAACCAGCATCAGCAATTATTTCCTACACATCTGCAGATCCTTCCTACACGGAGTATCGGCTAACTAACTGGGAGTTGGGATAAATGGAACGTATAACCAGTTTATAACCAGTTGCTAATGGACAGGGATCAGTGCTGGACCTCAACTATTTACAATCTTCATTGATTGTCATACAGTACCAAAACAGCCCCTTTGGTAGAAGTTGTGCACGATCTACACATCCAAATTAATTGGAGGACCTACATGTATTGCAGCCAAATTTGCCAACATTATGAGAATAGGCAGGAAAGGACATTGTGGAGCCACAGAGTGTGCAAAAGGAAAACAATTGACACATCTCATGTTTAGGGAAAGGTGAGATGAACCATTTTGTTTGGAAGAATGGGTAAGCCATCTATCTGTCTGTCTGTCTCTAAAACTCTGATGTTTTCCTCTTCTGGTTTGCGTTGTTTTTACATTTGCGCAAAAACAGTACCCAATACTGCTACGTTTTTTCGCCACCTTACTCGACATTCTCCTGTGCTGCAAGTGCAATACGTTTATTTCCGATCGGTGGTATATTACAAAAGTTATTAAGGTTTAAAAATCATAAAAACCGTGTATGCGCAGATTGGTCAGTCAGATAGGTCAGTCAGATTGGTCTCCGCTCCTGTCACTCAACAGGAGCGGTGACGCCCCTTCCTACACTGCGCCCTCTCCCGCCTCACTCACAAGCGAGGGGAAGGGGGGGGAAGGATGGGGGTAGGAAGGGCGATGGGGGGAGAGAGGGTAAGGGGAGAGGGAGGGGGAGCGAGGGGGGAGGGGAAGAGGGGGGGGATCAGTGGCATCACAACGGGAACCCATCAGCCACCTCAGGAGGCAGGGAAGGAGAGGGGGTGGGAGGTGGGTAGGGGTGGGAAGGAGGGGAGGGGGGAATGAGACTGGGGGAGATGGGGAGATGGGGAGGGGAGGATGGAAGGAGGGGGGTATGTGGGAGCGGGGGAAGGGCAAGGGGGGGAGTGAGGGGAAGAGGGGGGTATCGGTGGTGTCACACCGGGAACCTGTCAGCCAGCCTACGCAGGCTATGGTTAAGTGGTGGAACATTACGTTGGGGGAACAGGACCTAACGGGTCCCAATTAGTCTAGGGTTATTTAAATAGAGATATAACCTGTAGCACTGTGCAGCACAGGAATAGGCACGTCATCCCACAATGTATCGAACATGATGCCAAATAAAACTAGTCATTTACAGTGTACCTGCACATAATCTATATTGCTCCTTTGACTGCATATTCAATTGCCAATGTAAAAGCCACTTAAATGTCACAATTCTTTCTGTTACCACGACCTTCCCAGGCAGTGCATTCCAAGTACCTACCACTTCCTGTGTAAAATAACGGCCCACATATCTCTTTTACATATCCCTGGTCACCTTAATGATTTTCTCCTTGTGGATTTGATATTTTCACCTTGGGAAAAAGATTCTGACTGTCTACCGTAATTTAATAAACTGCCACCAGACTTTCCCTCATCCCCCGAGACTCCAGAGAAAACAAGCCATGTTTGGCCAACCTCTCCTTATAGGTGGTAGACAAAACTGCTGGAGAAACTCAGCGGGTGAGGCAGCATCTGTGGAGCAAAAGAAATACGCGACGTTTTGGGTCGAAACCCTTCTTCAGACTTATAGATAATGGCCAACAATCCAAATCCCAGGCAGCATCCTGGTAAACTGGAACTACTTCTTTCCAGTATACCATAAACCTCCGCATGTTTGTGGAAACCTTTTGATTGGGTGATAGGTGTCGTTGAGCCAGCTCTTGATGTACAAGCTCTTCAGTCCAGAACCTATCATAGTGGCAGAACCAGAGACCGTTTTGAAGTAGGTTAGTATGACCATTGCAACAATAGTTTAGTTTAGTTTACAATTTCACAAATTAAAGGAGTAGAATTAGGCCATTTGGCCCATCGAGTCCATTCTGCCAATCAATCATGGCTGATCTGCCTCCTATTCCCATTTTTCTGCCTTCTCCTCATAACCCTTGACACCCATTCATATCAAGAATTTGTCTTAAAAATATCCACTGACTTGACCTCCACAGCCCTCTGTGGCAATGAGTTCCACAGATTAACTACTCCCTGACTAAAGATGTTCCTTCTCAGCTCCTTTCTAAAAGAGGGCCCTTTAATTCTGAGGCTGTGACCTCTGGTCCCGGACTCTCCCACCAGTGGAAACATCCTTTCCACATCCACTCTATCTATGCGTTTCAGTATTCTGTAAGTTTCAATGAGGTCCCCCCTCAACCTTCTAAACTCCAGCGAGTAGAGACCCAGTCTTCTCCATGCATTGTCACCCTGTTGTGGTGGAGAAGCTTGTATGGTCCTGAGATTCTGAGAGCGATGCCGTCTGGAGCTATGCTCCTGGTAGGGCCACCCATGGTGGTAAGGTCGAGGGGGAGGTCCCTGACAAAGAGCAATCCAACCATGACCTCATCGGTGGAACAGGCAGAGGACGATGGCTGACCTTAGTGGAGCGTCACAACGGCTGGGAAGGCTGATGAAGGCTGCAGCAGAAAAGGTTCCCCGGTCGTCTTGGACTCCATGCCACTGTATCCTGACCCAGATCTGTCCAGAACCATGTGGTGGCTGTCTGTGCACCGGTCTCCCCACGTTAAACAAAGTCACGCACAGGCATCCTCCCTAAATAGGACAGTCATACTCGTTTCGAGTGACCTCCGATGATGATGATGAGAGGCCCAGTGCTGTCAAACGCTCATCATGTCCTAACCGGCTCATTCCTGGAATAAGTGGGTTTGCCAGGTCATTATGGTCAGGTGTACCGAGGTACAGTGAAAAGCTTTTGTTGCGTGCTATCCAGTCAGCGGAAAGACAAAACGTGATTATAGTCAAGCCACTTACAGCATATAGATACATGATAAGGGGATAACATTTAGTGATCTTAGTCAAAATAGGAAATGTTGCTGCAGGAATAGAGATTTAAGAGTGTGGAGTGATTACAATATGTGATTGTGGATCTGCTTCTGTGGCTAGCATGCAAATAGTCGTCTGGGTGGGGCGCCATCTTGGAAGCGCACAGTAGACTTTGGCAACTGACCCTGCTTATTACGTCAACCTAACGGATCAGTATCTGTACCGCTCGTATCTATAATCTCTGGACCGCCTCAGTTTCGATGATTGACAGCTGTAGAATGAGTACCTGGGGGGAACATGGGTGATCACAAGAAGATGTAAACGCCACACAGACACCACCCGAGGTCAGAGGTTATTGGAATGTGCAATGTACCATTCTGGTTACACTTGCCCTAAATTATTATTACAAGATATTCATGATAAACGATGTGCCTTGCTCCACCGCCAAAAGCAAGCTGACCCTATTTCCCAATTACACGTCCCAGTTCCTAGCCATGGTAACTACTCGATTTCCTTTCCTGCCCAAGAAATTAAATATATCACATTAAATGCTGAAGGGAAAAACTTGCTTTGTTCTTCATGTTTGCACCAGTGTTTTGAAAATAATTATAGGCTTGTGATACCAGCGATCTAAATGCTCTTCTACAACATTATCTATCTGACTACGGATTCCATTTAATAGCAGGAAATGTGAGGGACTTCTATCTTTGAGGTAATCAAATAACCATTTTCAGGCTTAGTACATAATCTGAAAGCCGTTAATCCCCAGTCTCCATTGGAACTATTGGTTTAATGCGTATGTTTAATGTTTAATGTTTAGATGGAAATAAATCCTCAGTCCTACCATTTAAAAATCTACTGTTTTTTAAAGTTCCTACAAAAATGGACATTTATACATTTTTCCACACCTACCCAAACATATTATCATCCTATCTGTCGTGACTTGTGTTTCCCTCTCATTTCACCTGCATTCAAGTTCTCTTTGATAGACCTTTTCTACCCAGCTTTATACCACCAGGAAACATAAATGCATTAATCCTATTTCTATTTATTAGGATTATCAACTACAAATAGTTGAGGCTTAAGTGTAAGGCCTTACTGTAATTTACTCATTCCAAGCTGCCAATCCAAAATGCGCAGGCTGTGTGTGCTCTGTTTTATGTCCATTTAATAATCTTTTCAAGCAATTAATTAATTTGATGGCACAATGGTGCAGCTAGTTGAGCTGCTGCCTCACAGCGCCTGAGACCCGCGTTCGAACCTGACCTCGGGCACTGTATGTGTGTGTGGAGTTTGCACGTTCATCCTGTGACCGCGTGGGTTTCCACCTGGTGCTCCGGTTTCCTACAACGTCCCAAAGACATGTGAGTTTGTGGTTAAATAGCCTCCGCAAATTGCCCCCAGTGCATACAAAGGTGGGATAGTATAGAACTAGTGTGAATAGGTGATCAATGGGCAAGGTGGACTTGGTGTACTGAAGGTCCTGTTTCCATGCTGTATCTTTCAATCAATATATTAATCACAATCTATGAGACTTTTGGACTTCTGTGTGCTGCTTTATTACATGTGTTTTGAAATTCCTAGTACATTATATCCAGTGATTCTCATTTGCCCTACAGTTCAACAAGCTCTCAACAGATTCCTCAAATATGGTTTCCCTTTCACATATCTCTGTTGACCCTACGAGGTGCCATGGTGGTGCAGCATGGCTGTAGGCAACAGCGTCTTCCCTACAGCCATCAGGCTTTTAAACACAACAACATAGAAGTTCTGAGCTCCGAACTGCAAAAGACTATATTATTACGGCACTATATTTGTTATTTATTGAACTTCTTTTCTCTTCTCCCGTTATGTACTATGTTTACATATTCACATATTCTGTTGTGCTGCAGCAAGTAAAGGGCCTGTCCTACCAGCATCCGACTCCATGCGGTGAGCGCAATCAAACTAGAAGCGGGGGCCGCGCGGAGGTCGGGTGATCCCTGTACAGGGCCGTTCCCACCAGCATGCGCCTGCATGCGGCGAGCGCAACCAAACCGGCAGCGGGGGCCGCGCGGAGGTTGGGTGAGTGGCACAAAGTGAGGCGAACTTGGAGCGAAGTCTTAAAGGTAAGTTCGCCAGGACAGAGAGGGGCACATAGAGAGGGGCACAGAGGCACACACACAGAGGGGCATGGAGCCACACACAGAGAGGGTCACGGAGGCACCTACAGAGAGGGTCACGGAGGCACGACGTCAAGGCGGTGTGTAATGCGTCGAGGCGACTGCGAGCCGACAAGCCGTTACCGCACGGAATTTTTGAACATAGTCAGTTTTTCGGAGCCCCGCGCGATGTCGGGATGAACTCCGCACAATTCCGCATGGCTCTGGCGATCGAAGTGGGAGCGGCCCCGCGATGCCGGACGGCTCAAGCGACCACGTTAGGTCACGCTCATTGCATGGAGTTGCATGCTAGTGGGACAGGCCATTAAGAATTTCATTGTCCCATCCGGGACATATGACAATAAAACACTCTCGACTCTTTACTCATGAGTTGCTGCCTTATAGTGCTTTCGGCTCGAGATCCGGGTTCGATCCTGACAACGGGTGCTGTCTGTACAGAGTTTGTACGTTCTCCACGTGTCCATCTGAGATCTTCGGTTTCCTCCCACACTCCAAAGACGTACAGGTTTGTAGGTTAAGTGGCCTGGTATCAATGTAAATTGACCCTAGTGTGTGTAGGGTAGTGTTAATGTGTTGGGATCGCTGGTCGGCGTGGATTCGGTAAACTGTAGGACCCGTTTGCGCTCTGTATCTCTAAACTAAACTAAACAACACAAACACCTACCCAAACATATTATCATTTTTAAAAGAGAGAATAAATTCCCGAATAAAAATTATAGCATTTTAATGTTACTAATTGTTCCCCGTTGCCTATTTTCTTTCTCTCTTCTTTCTGTTATGGGGATAACATTTGTTACTTGTATCTTGGAGAATTTAAATCCCTAATTTTGATTACTTTGCAACCACATTTCCACAACGGTTATGAGTTTAAAAAAGGAAGTAGACACAGCTATTTTTGTTCCAAATATATCATGCGTTTCTATTTTCGTCTGCTAGACTTAAATGCCTTATTAACGTTATACTCACATCCTTCTTGATGCACTGTTTATTTTTATGTATTGCACTACAGTATTGTCATTTCTCTGTTTTTAAATCCTCCCTTTCGTGCCTCCATTAATTTAAAGCCCCTTCTTCCATCCGATCTTATTGATTGAGATACAGCGTGGAACCAGGCCCTTCGGCCCACACCGATCAGCGATCACCCCGTACACTAGCACTATCCTATACACTAGGGACAATTTACAATTTTTTCCCAAAGCCAATTACCCTACAAACCTGTTCGTCTTTGGAGTGTGGGAGGAAACCTGAGCACTCGGAGAAATCCCACACGGTCACAGGGAGAACGTACAAACTCCGTACAGACAGCACTCGTAGTCGGGATCGAACCCGGGTCTCTGGCGTGTAAGGCAGCAACTCTACCACCGCACTACTGTGCCCCCCCCCCCCCCCCCACCCCGGAAATCTACTTTACTGGATTTAATTTACTGGAATACTCGTCCCAGCCTCAATTGTAATGAATAATACCCTCTTCCCCCAAAACTTGTGGCAGCAATCCATGAATCAAAACTTCCAATCTTTATTTCAGCAAATTGTGCATCCTTCTGATCTCTTTGTGCTTAGGCCAGTCTGCTATCTACCTTAATGCTAAGTTTGATGTTCTATTTTCTCTGTCTTCATCAACTTTTTTGCACGGGTTTCATTCACTTACATTATATTATAGGGCCTTGAGGAGTGCACGGGTTTGATCCTATCTACGGGTGCTGTCCGTACGGGTATGTTCTCCCCGTGACCTGCGTGGGTTTTCTCCGCGTGCTGTGATTTTCTCCCACACTCCAAAACCATACAGGTTTGTAGGCTAATTGGCTTGGTAAAGTTGTAAACTGTCCCTCGTGTGTGCGGGGATTGCTGGTCGGCGCGGACTCGGTGGCCAGAACGGCCTATTTCCGCGCTGTATCTCTAAACTAAACATTTCCTTCCAGAATGTGGTGGTTAGTAGCCATCATGAACTGCTGCACCTTTAATGAATGTGTTCCCACACTGTAGCGGGGTTGGAAGTTCAAAGATTTAGACCCATCGCAAATTCTAAAACTCACCCATTCTTTTCAGTAAAAAACTCTTTCTCGTGCACTATTATCTTGCAACTTCTCCTCGAAGCTAGAGTTTGACCATTTTCCCATGTTTTCACATTGCCCACCAATCCCACAGCTATGTAAACTATTTTAGTAGAACCTATTTTGAAGGTCTACATACCACATGGTTTCTATGTCAGAAGGAACAACAGATGCTGGTTTACACCGGACATAGGCACAACATGCTGGAGTAACTCAGTGGGACAGGCAGCATCTCTTGATAGAAGGAAGAACAGGAGTACGGAGGATGCCATCTCAACGGCACTCCACTCCGCCCTCTCCCACCTCGACAACAGAGACACCTACGTGAGAATGCTGTTCATCGACTATAGCTCAGCATTTAACACCATTATCCCCTCAAAATTGATCACCAAACGCAGCGACCTGGGCATCAACCCCTCCCTCTGCAACTGGATACTAGACTTCCTAACTAACAGACCACAGTCTCTTAGGTTGGACAACCCCACCTCTTCAACCCTCACCCTGAACACCGGCGTTCCACAGGGCTGTCTACTGAGCCCCCTCCTCTACACCTACGACAGCACACCTGTACATGGTTCTAGCACCATCATCAAGTATGCAGATGATACAACGGTGATTGCCCTCATCAGCGACAACGATGAGTCGGCCTATCGGAGGAGGTTCAGCTCCTAGCAGCATGGTGCGCTGACAACAATCTGGCCCTTAACTCCAAGAAGACCAAGGAGCTCATTGTGGACTACAGAAGGTCTAGGAGCTGCACACACACCCCCATCCATATTAACAGGACGGAGGTGGAATGTGTTTCCAGCTTCAGGTTTCTGGGGGTCAACATCTCTGATGACCTCTCTTGGACCCACAATACCTCAACACTGGTCAAGAAGGCTCACCAGCGACTCTTCTTCCTGAGGAGACTAAAGAAGGTCCATCCATCTCCGCAGGTTCTGGTGAACGTCTACCGCTGCACCATCGAGAGCATCCTTACCAACTGTATCACAGTATAGCATGGCAATTGCTCCGTCTCCGACCGGAAAGCACTGCAGAGGGTGGTGAAAACTGCCCAACGCATCACCGGTTCCTCACTCCTCTCCATTGAGTCTGTCCAAAGCAAGAGATGTCTGCGAAGGGTGCGTAGCATCAACAAGGATTGCTCTCACCCCAACCACAGACTGTTTACCCTCCACCCATCCGGGAGGCGCTACAGGTCTCTCCGTTGCCGGACCAGCAGGATCAGGAACAGCTCCTTTCCTGCGGCTGTTACACTACTTAACTCTGCACCTCAGTGGTTGCCAGTCACCCCCCCCCCCCCCCCGGACCCTCCTTCCCCTCGCATAATTGCACTACTGATACTGTTTGTACATATATATATTTTACCGTTCATTATTCTATGTTCGCTCTTCTGGGGAGATGCTAACTGCATTTCGCTGTCTCTGTACTGTACACTGCACAATGACAATTAAAGACTGAATTGAATTGAAAAAAATTTGAATGGGTGACGTTTCGCGTTGAGACCCTTCTTCAGAAGAAGACCCATCTGTCTAAAGAAATTCCTCCTCATCTCCTTCCTGAAGGAACGCCCTTTAATTCTGAGGCTATAACCTCTGGTCCTAAACTCTCCCACTAATGTAGGTATGTTAAAAAACTTACCTTGAGCAGCAATGCAGTTCTGCTGCTCCCCGTGTGCGTGATTTTGGCGCCTTTCAGAGGGGGGCGGGCTTAAAGTGCCGTTTTTCCACGGACTGGGAAAATCGATCCATGTCGGGCGATTTTGTTGCGGAAGAAAAATCGCTCCGACATTTCATTCTTGAAGGTATTTTTAAACGACGCTAGATTATTTATTAACTAGAGTAATTTAAAAATCACCTTCAAAAGCCGTGAGCGCCGACAACGGGAAGGATTTTGTGTAGGGGAGAAAAAAAGGTACACAGTTTATTTTTATATTAAAAGTTGTTTTTTATGGAGGCTTTAATCATATTTTCATGTTGCGAAATGGGGTCCAAAAAAATGTATGAACCAACAGTATTTTTCCTCCCGACTTCACCGCTAACCGCAACGTTCCAATCCACCGCATTCCACTAAAACCCACTCGCTAGTTAATTTAAATAGCCATTAATTTACAGGCATTAAACACTAAATTCCTTCCATTTGGCCTAGAAATTCATGAAAATGAGATTTAAAAATTATGTTATATTGTGGATTATTGTGTGAATGTTATTTGGACACTTAGGCAATTTAAAAAAAGTTTATCTTTTCTTAAGAAATGGATAGATGTTAGATCTACTCATTGAATTTTGTAATTAGCTACAATTAGATAACTAACTAATTATATGCTTTAATTTCAGGCCATCCAAGTAAGATTGTTTCATATTTGTTTCAGAATGCTTCAATCTATAATAACTGAAAATTTAATTGACTTCTCTTAATTTTTAAGAAATTTATGGGCTTTTAACTGTTCTAGATCACAGCTTTTGAGTTAAGTCAATTGAAAGGCAAGATGCTAATTTCAGAGTATGAAAATGGTCATAACTTTCTTAATACTGAAGATATGAAAGTGAATTAGGTGCCAAATTAAACTTCTTTTTATGCTTTATCTGATGGGATAAATTGCAGACTTGATTTTTAAAATCTCAAAATGTTGTAACATTGCTACACTAATGTCTTGACATTTTCTTTAATCCGACTCCTATCTGACATTTCATGGTCTCTTTTGGCATTTTTAACTGTCCACATGAGTTATTTCCTGCATTCTTTCTATTCCTCACAGGCCCTGTCAGATTTCACTTTTCTAAACATTACATTCACTTCTTTTTTCCTTTTTGACCAAATTTTAAAACTCTTTAGTCATCCTGATCTGTCATCCTTATCTTTCCTCCTCACAGGTTAATGGATCCTGATAAGCTGATCTTCAAATCACTCCCACATTTTAGATCTGGACTTACCCAATAATAACTGTGAGGCACGGTGGCGCTGCGATAGAGTTGCTTGCCTTACAGCGTCAGAGGCCCGGGTTCGATCCTGACCTCGGGTGCTGTCTGTGCAGTTTGTACGTTCTCCCCGTGACCTGCGTGTGTTTTCTCCGAGATCTTCGGTTTCCTCCCACACTCCAAAGACGTACAGGTTTGTAGATTAATTGGCTTGGTATAAATGTAAAATTGCCCCTAGTCTGTGTAGAGCTAGTGTGTGGGGATCGCCGGTCGGTGCGGACTCGGTGGGCTGAAGTGCCTGTTTCCCCTCTGTATCTCTTAGTTCTCCAATCTAAGTAAACAAAATAATTTGCATACCTTCACACAAATTCCAGGCTAATCCCTATTCACAACTATCTTAAAACTCATGGAGAACCGCAAATACTGGTTTACAAAAAGAGACAGAAAGTGCTGGAATCATTCAGCAGATCAGGCAGCATCTCTGGAGAACATGGATGAGTGTTTTGGATCAGGATCCTTTAGAAATGTTACCTATCCAGAGATGTTGCTTGACCTTTGAGTTACTCCAGCACCTTGCGTCTTTTTTTTAAAGATTCATCCAGTTATGACCACTGTTTTTAACTGCTTATCCAATGAAACACCATCACATGGCCAAGGTCATTACACAATACAAGGTCCAGTATGGCCCTTCCTTAAGTTGGACTATCCATGGATTGTTTCAGGAAACCCTCTTGGACAGACCTCCTCATCAGAGTGAGGCCCAACGCAAATTGGAGGAACAACACCTCATTTTTCGCTTGGGCAGCTTACAACCCACTGGTATGAATATTGATTTCACTAACTTCAAGTAACCCTTCCTTTGCCTTTCTCCATTCCTCCCCATCCTAGTTCTGTGACCATTCTGACTGTCCTCCTGATTACAATTTTATCTTTGTATGCTTCGTTGTCACCTTCCCCTAGCTAGCAATGATCTATTCCACATTTTCCTTGAACTGCATCCCCTTTGATGTCTCGTTTTCACCTTAGGCTTCCATATCTCTGTGTCTCCCTATCCTCTGACTCAGTCTGAAGAAGGGCCTCGGCCCGAAATGTCACCCGTTCCTTCTATCCAGAGTTGCTGCCTGTAGATTGATGTTGCATGTTAACCAATCACACACTAGCCAGCATCTCTAACTCCACCCCACTGTAATACTTATACTAACACTATTTCTCAGCACCGACAGTTAGAGCAGCCAGGATGTGTTGACAACTAACCATCCTTCATGCTGTTAAGTTTTAGTACTGATTAAAGATGTGTTTGAATCGTATGCTGAGTCTAGAAGTCACTTACATGGTGTCAGAAGCGGGATCCACTCCTTCTGTATAACGGTTTTATGTTTTACCCTTTTGTGAGTTTTTATTTTGCTTTATGATGGCCTCTTCCTGTCGAAAGCCTGACCCTCTCGTCTTTGATGCGGATATCAGCGAACGCTGGGCCACATTTGAAATTGATCACCGACACTACATGAACATTGCACACCAAAATGAACCTGATGCTGTCAAGGCCTCTCTCGTACTCAACCTTGCGGGCCCAGATGCCCTTTGGCGATCCAGAACATTACGTTATGCTCCGGCAGTCCTCGATGCCTACGACCAGGTAACAACCCCAGCTGAATCTCCTGATGACCCCAATGTTCTGATGAGTAAATTTAGCCAGATCTGTGACCTGCCCTCAAATCACATTTTGGACAGGGCTAGGTTTTTCTCTCGCCGTCAACTCCCTGGTGAACGAGTAGACTAGTTTATCTCAGACTTAATGTATTTAGCCCAGCGCAGCCGATTCCAAAATATGCCGGTCGATCAGCTGACTGATCAGTTAACAAGGGACATTTTAGTGAATGGCATTACTGGCCTAAAGCTCAGATCAGAGCTTCTGAGACGGCCAGATTTGACTGGAGATTTGGCTTCGCATGAAACCAAAACCATCAATCTGACGGGCTTCACTATACAGCGAACCAACACAGATAACAGGCGATTTATGACCCAAGCTAGTCAGGTGGCTCATGACGATCCTCAGAAGAAATGCCCAAATTGCAACTACTCACACAGCAGACAATCAGCTTGCCCCGCTTTTGGTAAATCATGCAATTACTGTAAAAAGTTAAATCACTTTGCCTCGGTATGTCGGGCAGCAAGTCGGGCCCATGGGAAGAATTCGCCTAGCTCCAGGTCTAATCTCAACTTCTTGCTGCAAGACAGCAACAATCTCACTCCCCAATACCAGCTCGAACCTGCTCACGAACAGACTCCAATTAATTCACAAGAGGACCCAACTGTTTACTCATTACAGCTTGCTGCTGCTAAGAATTATGATCGACCGAGACAGTAACTGTTAACAACGTTCATTTTGGCGTGAAATTAGACACGGGAGCGAAAGTAAATACTATGTCAATCAACCTCTTCAACAAGATAAGAACTGACGAGCCACTGATCAAGGACAAATCCACTCTACATGCGTTTAGAGGGGAGGTTCTGCGGCCTTTGGGCAAAACCAACTTGAAATGTGTGCTGAAAAAAAACACGAGGAATTTGACCTTCTATGTCTTGAACTTTAATTCCGTTACTCTGCTTGGCAACCGGGCCTGTCAGGAACTGGCAGTCCTTTGACAAAACGGTCCACAAGCTGCAAATTTCCCTGGACCCGCTGAGTGAATTACCTGATCTTTTCGACAACAACCTGGGCATGTTGCCCGTGGCTTACAAGATTATTATTGACCCCGAAGTGACACCCGTCATCCGACCTCCACACCGATTGTCATTTGCCATGACTGACAGGGTTCACTCTGCGCTGAAGGACATGGCCTCCACAGGCATAACTGAAGCAGTCAGCAACCCCACTGACTGGGTTTCAACCACGTTCAAGAAGGGAAAAAATGAAATCCGTTTTTGCATCAACTCGAAAGAACTGAATACTGCCATTAAGCGCCCGCACCATCCTATGAAGACTGTTGAGGATGTTACAGGAAAGGTCGGAACGGCCACCTTATTTTCTGCCCTCGATGCAAAGAACTCTTTCTGGCAGATACCGCTGGACAAGGAGTGATCAAACCTCACCACATTTGCCACCTCATTCGGCAGATACAAGTTTCTGAGAATGCCATTCGGAATCAACTCTGCCAGTGAAGTCTTCCAAAGAACGATGGAGCTATTATTTGAGGACCTACCTTGTGCCATCATTGTCAACGATATCCTAGTGTATGGCAAAGATGCAACGGAGCACGACCACAATATCAGGCTCATCTTGGATCGCGCACACAAGATCAACCTCAAGCTTAATCCTGACAAATGCAAGTTCGGATTCCAGAGGTTTTCCTACATCGGCCACATCTTAGATTAGATTAGATTCCTTTATTGTCATTCAGACCTTACGGTCTGAACTAAATTGTTACCATACAGTCATACATATAATAAAAACAAAACACACAATAAACACATATCCAACATCCAGCACAATGAGTGCTTCTCACTGTGGTGGAAGGCAAATGTCTTAAGTCCCTGTCTTCCTCCCTCCTAGTTGCCGCCGCCGCTGGAGCACTGCAACTCTAAGCGGACCACCGCCACCGCCACTGGAGCACCGCAACTCTAAGCGGACCACCGCCGCCGCTGGAACACCGCAGCTCCAAACCAGGCCGCCGCCACAACTCCGCCATTAGGCCTCAGCACAAACAGTGACGGGGAACACGCATCCCCCCGAAAGGAGAGACTAAGACTCTGTTTCTCCCACCCCCCCCCCCCCCCCCCACACACACATACACAACCTAATAAAACTACATTCTACCGAACAATCACAAAAGGACACAAAAAAAAAGAAAAAAAACAGACGGACTGCAGGTGAACCATCTTCACTCCTAATGGTCTCAAGCCCGATCCGAAGAAGGCTACTGCCATCACAGAAATGCCTGCCCCCACAGACATGAAAGGCCTGCAGCGTTTTCTGGGCATGGTAAACTATCTCGGCAAGTTCATACCGAACCTCAGCGAACTAAGCTCCACATTGCGGGAGCTGACAAAAAAGGACACAGCATGGTCAAGGTTCCAGCAACATCAGATTGCTTTCGATGTCTTAAAGTCCAAACTGACCAGTGCACTGACCCTAATTTTTTTTTACCTGAAACGTCTGGTGACGATCACCTGCGATGCTTCGCAATTCGGGCTCGGCGCAGCCTGCTTGCAACCATCTGCCGAGGGCACCCTACTACCTGTCTCGTATGCCTCTCGCTCCATGACCGACACGGAGCAGCACTACGCGCAAATCAAAAAGGAACTGTTGGCCGTCGCTTTTGCTTGCTCCAAATTCCACGACTTCATCTTTGGCAACACCTTCACGGTCGAGACGGACCACCAACCACCGGTGACAATCCTGAACAAGCCCATCCACGTCGCGCCAGCTCGTTTGCAACGTATGATGATGCAGCTGCCGCGGTACGATTTCTCTATTAGCTACACTAAGGGTAAGGACATGCACGTCGCTGACACTCTCTCCCGTGCACCTCGGGCATCTTGCGAACAACATCCCTATGACCAGGAAAATTTCACGGTTCTCAGTGTCGACTTCCAGAAGCTGAAAAGACACTTCTCTACCTTTGGAACTCCCGTCAGCCTGAGAACCGACAACGGGCGGCAGTTCACCAGCCACATGTGCAAGCTTTTTCGCAGACCGATGGAACTTCCAGCACGTCACGAGCAGTCCTGAGTATCCACAGAGTAATGGTCTCGCCTTTGGGGGGGAAGGATGTAGATTGATGTTGCATGTTAACCAATCACACACCAGCCAGCATCTCTAACTCCACCCCTCTGTAATACTTATACTAACACTATTTCTCAGCACCGACAGTTAGAGCAGCCAGGATGTGTTAACAACTAACCATCCTTCATGCTGTTAAGTTTTGGTACTGATTAAAGATGTGTTTGAGTCTGGAAGTCTCCCGCTGAGTTACTCCAGCAACTTGTGTCTATCTTCTGCTCAGTCTAGGCCTTTAGCACTGAATAAGTACCAGTCAATAGTGGGGAAGTTATTGTTGCCCTCTATGAGAACACTGTTGTTTTTACATCTCTCCGCAATCTGTCATCATATCTGTTCCTTCATTTCCCGCTGCTGGTCCTTTAATCCCATTAGTGATGGCACCTTTTGTATTTCTGAGCTCTACCCACATTGCCTCAGTAGACAAACCTTCCAGTAAATCCTCTCTTTAGTGCCGTTGTGACACGTCCGATACATCTCTATCACGTCCGATACATCGAAACCCTGAAATGTTGAGGTTCCAGTCCAAATTAAATTATCTTTACCTCATGCCACTTTGTTCTTTGACAGGCCGGTGGCAGCTCCAGTATCCAGTAGAGTGCAAGTGGTGAAGAGATGTCAGGGGACCCACCATCTGCTATCATCTTGAAACACAAAAGCACCATGCAGCCAAGAAGCCAAGGTTGACTGGCTTTTATCACTCGCCTTATCCGGTTTCAATCTTTGTTGTAAATGGTTTTTAGAAAAGTAGGATGGAAGTCAGCAATGGACGGCAATCATGTTATTGGAATTAAGGAAATAAGAGATGGATGTCAAAGGTAATACATTGTTTTATGAGGACGTCAGCCTAAAAGCACAGAGGCTCATCTATCAGTGACCCCTGGATACAAAGATGCTCTCAGGTTCAATAATCTTATTAATAATCAATAAACTTAATGGAAACTGCAGTTGTTTCCATCTGGAGAATTGTCTTGTTTAGTTTAGAGATACAGCAGGGAAACAGGCTCTTTGGCTCACCAAGTCCGCAGCGACCAGCGATCCCTGCACATTAACACTATCCTGCACACACTAGGGACAATTTTACATTTGTACCAAAGCCAAATAATCTACAAGCCTGTAAGTCTTTGGAGTGTGGGAGGAAACCGAAGATCTCGGAGAAAACCCATACAGGTCACAAGAACGTACAAACTCCGTGCAGATGTCTGAAGAAGGGTCTCGACCCGAAACGTCGCCCATCTCCTTCGCTCCTTAGATGCTGCTACACCCGCTGAGTTTCTCCAGCTTTTTGTGTAACCCATAGTCAGAATCAAACCTGGGTCTCTGGCGCTCTAAGACAGTAGCTCTAGCACTACGCCACCTTGTGGCCATGTGCTTTCCCTCTCTTTCCTTTCCTATTGTAATCTTTAAGATCAAGATGTTTCACTTCTGGTCAGGCTCCTGGGCGTCTGTAAAATCTGTGCAAGAGCAGAGTGGCGCGTGACATTCATATGTCTGGCACAATCATTCATGTCAATGTGGTAAGATTCTAGATTAGCTGCAGCATGACTAAGCAACTTACTGCTCTAAAGCCTTATGTTGTAGCAATGTTCCAAAATTTTGAGATTTAAAAAATCAAGTCTGCAATTTATCCCATCAGATAAAGCATAAAAAGAAGTTTAATTTGACACCTAATTTACTTTCATATCTTCAGTATTAAGAAAGTTATGGCCATTTTCATACTCGGAAATTAGCATCTTGCTCCCCATTGCCTTTCAATTGACTTAACTCAAAAGCTGTGATCTGGAAAAGTTAAAAGCCCATAACTTTCTTAAAAATTAAGAGAACTCAATGAAATTTTCAGTTATTATAGATTGAAGCATTCTGAAACAAATATGAAACAATCTTACTTGGATGACCTGAAATTAAAGCATATAGTTAGTTAAAGCATATAGTTAGTTATCTAATTGTAGATAATTACAAAATTCAATGAATAGATCTAAACATCTATCCATTTCTTAAGAAAAGATAAACTTTTTTTTTAATTGCCTAAGTGTCCAAATAACATTCACACAAAAATCCACAATATAACATCATTTTTAAATCTCATTTTCATGAATTTCTGGGCCAAATGGAAGGAATTTAGTGTTTGATTCCTGTAAATTAATAGCCATTTAAATCAACTAGCGAGTGGGTTTTAGTGGAATGCGGTGGATTGGAACGTTGCGGTTAGCGGTGAAGTCGGGAGGAAAAATATTGTTTGTTCATACATTTTTTGGGACCCCATTTCGCAACATGAAAATATTATTAAAGCCTCCCGAAAAACCAACTTTTAATATAAAAATAAACTATTTACCTTTTTTTCTCCCCTACGCAAAATCCTTCCGGTTATCGGCGCTCACGGCTTTTGAAGGTGATTTTTAAATTACTCTAGTTAATAAATAATTTAGAGTAATTTAAAAATACCTTCATTCATGAAATGTCGGAGCGATTTTTCTTCTGCGACGAAATCGCCCGACATTCATCGATTTTCCAGGTCAGTTGAAAAACGGCATTTTAAGCCCGCCCCCCCCTCTGAAAGGCGCCAAAGTCACGCACACGGGGAGCGGCAGAACTGCAGCGCTGCTCAAGGTAAGTTTTGCAACATACCTATATGTTGGGGCACAGTTGGTAGAGCTGCTGCCTCACAGCGCCAGAGATCCTGTACTCAGGTGCTGTCTGTATGGAGTTTGCACGTTCTCTCTGGTGTTTTCTTCTCAGTGCTCCGGTTTCCTCCCACATCCCAAAGCCGTGCAGGTTTGTAGGTTAATTGGCCTCAGTTGATTACCCTTCATGCATAGGGAATGCATAAGAGAGTGGGATAACATGGAAATAGAATGAACGGGTGATCGATGGTTGTGGTGGACACAGTGGGCCGAATGGCCTGTTTCCATGCTGTATCTTGCAATACAATGCAATGTTTTACCTCCACTGAACATTATGAACTGTTCTTGGAAAAGCAATAGCCTGAGTTTTCCACAAGATGTATTCCCCAAGCTGGCCGATTGTCCGGTTGCTAGAACGTGTTCTTATGTCGAGCAGATCCCACGGAGCAAACCTCCATGAGAATGTTGCCCCCACCTGATCACAGAGGATAATGCAGCATGGGCTTTGTGTTTTAGTTTAGTTTAGTTTAGAGGTACAGCATGGAAACAGACCCTTTGGCTCATTGAGTCCGCACTGACCAGCGATCCCCGCACATTAATTTTACATTTTATACCAAGCCAATTACCCTGCATATATTTGGCATGTGGGAGGAAACCAAAGATCTCGGAGAAAACCTACGCAAGTCACGGGCAGAACGTACAAACTTCATACAGCCCAGCACCCGCAGTCAGGATTGAACCTGGGTCTCTGGCGCTGTGAAGCAGTAGCTCTGCCACTGTGCCACCTATGTGATGTGCTGTGATCATAAATCAGTGATGAAATGCTACAGGATCAGATGAAACAGGCTCCTCAAGCTGAAGCAATGTCAAAGCAGCAAAATAATTTGAATAGTTACAAATATCTGCCAATCACAAACATTTAATATCTATTAGTAATTAAACACTTCATAGAGTCATAGTGTGGAATCAGGCACTTCGGCCCAACTTGCCCGCACCGGCCAACATGTCCCATCTACCTGCGTTTGGCCCATATCCCTCCAAAACTGTCCTATCCATGTAGCTGTCTGTTTCTTAAACATTGGGATAGTCCCTGCGTCAACTACCTCCTCTGGTAGCTCGTTCCATACACCCACCACCCTTTGTATGCAAAAATGACCCCTCAGATTCCTATTAAATCTTTTCTCCTTAACCTTAAACCTATGTCCTCTGGTCCTTGATTCCCCTACTCTGGGCAGGAGACTGTGCATCTATCTGATCTATTCCTCTCATGATTTTATACACCTCTACAAGATCACCCCTCACCCTCCCGCTCTCAAGTGAAAAAGTTTAAAATTTTTACACCAGTTTAATAAAAATCCCCAGAAGAGTACTAGAAACTATTAAATAGTTAAATAAACCCCCTTACTGTCTGTCAGATACCCAGCATAGATGCTAGAAAGTTTGGAATCCACCACTGGATTTCATGAGAAGGGCAAATGTTTACTTCAGTTACAGTGAAAAGCATTTGTTATGTAGGTATGTTACAAAACTTACCTTGAGCAGCGCTGCAGTTCTGCCGCTCCCCGTGTGCGCGACTTTGGCGCCTTTCAGAGGGGGGCGGGCTTAAAGTGCCGTTTTTCTTCAGACTGGGCAAATCGATCAATGTCGGGCGATTTCGTTGCGGAAGAAAAATCGCTCCGACATTTCATTAATGAAGGTATTTTTAAATTACGCTAAATTATTTATTATCTAGAGTAATTTAAAAACCACCTTCAAAAGCCGTGAGCGCCGATAATGGGAAGGATTTTGCGTAGGGGTGAAAAAAGGTACGCAGTTTATTTTTATATTAAAAGTTGGTTTTTATGGAGACTTTAATAATATTTTCATGTTGCGAAATGGGGTCCAAAAAAATGTATGAACCGGCTGTATTTTTCATATCGACTTCACAGCAAACCGCAACATTCCAATCCACCGCATTCCACTAAAACCCACTCGCTAGTTGATTTAAATGGCTATTAATTTACAGGAATCAAACACTAAATTCCTTCCATTTGGCCCAGAAATTCATGAAAATGAGATTTAAAAATGATGTTATATTGTGGATTATTGTGTGAATGTTATTTGGACACTTAGGCAATTTTAAAAAAGTTTATCTTTTCTTAAGAAATGGATAGATGTTTAGATCTACTCATTGAATTTTGTAATTAGCTACAATTAGATAACTAACTAATTATATGCTTTAAATTCAGGTCATCCAAGTTAGATTGTTTCATATTTGTTTCAGAATGCTTCAATCTATAATAACTGAAAATGTCATTGAGTTCTCTTAATTTTTAAGAAAGTTATGGGTTTTTAACGGTTCTAGATCACAGCTTTTGAGTTAAGTCAATTGAAAGGCAATGGGGAACAAGATGCTAATTTCCGAGCATGAAAATGGTCATAACTTTCTTAATCTTGAAGATATGAAAGTGAATTAGGTGTCAAATTAAACTTCTTTTTATGCTTTATCTGATGGGATAAATTGCAGACTTGATTTTTAAAATCTCAACATTTTGTAACATTGCTATGTTATGTGCTATCCATTCAGCAAAAAGACAATACATGATTACAATCGAGCCATTTACAGTGTATAGATCACACTTCTATACCTTTTGCATGATTGGAGGGGGGGCGCGTGGGGAGGGAGTGGCCAGGGTGCAACTCATCCTTGATTAAGCTGCTAGCCTTGCCAAACAGAGTCAATAGAAGGGAGTTTGGATTGTATGATGGTCTGGGCTGCATCTACAATTCGCTGCAATTTCTTGCCGTCTTAGATGGAGCTGTTCCAAAACCAAGCTGTGATGCATCCTGATGTAGAAGCACAATTGGGAAATCTCCTATTAGTTATGTGGAGGTTTAAGAAATATGTGTGTGTAAGGGGGTCCTGAACACCCACAGTTATGGAGGTAAATGCCAATGGTTGTGAGCAGAGGATTCAGGCCAACATCGTTCTGTAGTTGGTAAGGCACCAAAATGATGCAAAAGAACAACACACACATCACCTCCAAGGATTTTCTCAGAGCAGGATTTTACTTGTTAGTTTTATTATTAATATGCTATTTACTTATTCAATACCAAGTGAAGGCAATGATACCATTGCCACTATTTGTGGGGCAGGAAATAATAAATTAAACAAATTTCCTTTGTGTAGGAAGGGACTGCAGATGCTGGTTCACACCGAAATGTAATGACACAAAATGCCTGGGTAACTCGGCGGGACAGGCAGCATCTCTGGAGAGAAGAAAAGGGTGACGTTTTGGGTCGTGACCCTTCTCGAGAGAGAGAGAAAGAGATCCTTCTCGAGAGTTAGATATAGCTCTTAGGGCTAACGGAATCAATGGATATGGGGAGAAAGGGGGAACGGGGTACTGAGTTTGGTTGATCAGCCGTGATCATATTGAATGGCTCGAAGGGCCGAACGGCCTACTCCTGCACATATTTTCTATGTTTTATTCAGACAAATTTCCTTTGTGATCCTTTGGCAAGCCTAAACGGAAATCCAGCCACTGTTATACCATTTTTCTCCACATTCATTGCAAATGATAAAAGTCATCATCTGTTCGTCGGGATTCCCGCTTCGCACCCACGCTGGAATAAACAGAGTGCCTCTGGCAATTGCTGTCACCGTACAGTTAGATTTTTCGCACCGTCTGCATCGGATTTTGCTTGTCTTGATTCCTTCTGAACATTGAGGCAGCTGATGATTCTGAAGGCCAGATGTGGTGTAGAACGCTCTCAGATGCTTCAACTCCTCACTCGCCATGTCCATCACCGACATGGCAGCAAACATCTGTGGAGTTATTTCTCCTAACTTTATTCTCTGTCTTAAATGGGGATTTTTAGGGTCCTTTAAATTTGAAATCCTGCTCCGGATGCAAGCTTTGTATTTTTTGGTATTTTTCAAGTGAATTGCATATATGGATTGTTCAATTTCTTTGGCAATTCCCTGCCATATTCCAACCAGCGTCCCATCAACTGTCTCTGCGCCTATTAAAGCTTGGAAGAGTAGTTCTACACACGTAGTCCGCACTGCATCAATACCTAATGTACACAGCTGTTTAGGTGCTGAATCCTGGTCAATTGCTACAAAACCTTCTGTTACAGGATCCTTCATGTCATGAGCTTTTTCATTTGTGAGGAGATTGTGGATAACATCAGTTCCTGTTACTTGAGCATCTTCGGTTTGTTGTGTGGGATTTCGACAGGCAGAATCAGTTTCACTCGTCTCATGTTCAAATGTCACTTTTCCTTGACCCACTTCATTTGACAGCTCCGTCTTTTCCCTACCATCACATGCTTTGTCTTCCGGACATTTTCCCTGGAAATTCGATCTCTTGTACAACTTTTTCCATGCAGACAATAGTCTCCGTGCCTTTCCCCTGATACTGGCATCTGGGCAAGTCTTTAGGACTCTGTATACCGCTTTAACCAAGTCCGTCTCCTGGAGAACTTCAGGGGTGACTTGTTTGTTCTCGATGTCATCCAGGAGGCACTTTATGTCCTGGATGTTGTTTCCTGAAATAAGTTTCTCAATCTGGTGTGCACGGTGGGTCATCTCCTTCAGGCTATTCATTGCACTGTCAAATATCAAATACATAGACATTATTATTTATACTTAGGAGTGGAGATCATGATCTTACTGAATGGTGAAACAAGCGTGAGGGATTGTACGGACTGCTCCTGCTTGCATTGCTTGTACAATTATTGCATACTATAAGCAATATAGGGTTTGAATATTTACGATGTGAATGCACAAACTAATAAACACGGCATTGTCTCTCAACTACCTCGTTCTTTCTTCCCCATATGTAAGACATATTGCCTACATGAAAAAACTAAAGGGAACTTTAAAAAAAATTACTGGATCATAATGTGGCACAGGTTTGAATTTCTTCCTCACCCTCATTTATATTTTATATTATCTAATTATCTATTATTAGAGATATTAGATTCTCACAGAGAGTTGTGAGTCTGTGGAATTCTCTGCCTCAGAGGGCGGTGGAGGCAGGCTCTCTGGATGCTTTCAAGAGAGAGCTGGATAGGGCGCTTAAAAATAGCGGAGTCAGGGGATATGGAGGGAAGGCAGGAACGGGGTACTGATTGGGGATGATCAGCCATGATCACATTGAATGGCGGTGCTGGCTCGAAGGGCCAAATGGCCTACTCCTGCACCTATTGTCTATTGTCTAGATTATTATTATCTAAATGGTGTCATTGGGAAAAGGGGAAGTACAACGGGATCTGGGGGTCCTTGTTCATCAGTCAATTAAAATAAACATGCAGGTACAGCAGGCAGTGAAGAAAGCGAATGGCATGTTAGCCTTCACAACAAGAGGAGTTGAGTATAGGAGCAAAGAGGTCCATCTGCAGTGGTACAGGGCCCTAGTGAGAACACACCTTCAATATTGTGTACAGTTTTGGTTTCCAAATTTGTGGAAGGACATTCTTGCTATTGAGGGATTGCAGCGTAGGTTCACAAGGTTAATTCCCGGGTTGGTGGACTGTCATATGTAGATGGAATGGAGCGGCTGGGCTTGTATAATCTGGAATTTGGAAGGATGAGAGGGGATAATATTGAAACATATGATTGTTAAGGGTTTGGACACGCTAGAGGCAGGAAACATGTTCCTGATGTTGGGGGAGTCCAGAACCAGGGGGCACAGTTTAAGAATAACGGGTAAGCCATTTAGAACGGAGATGAGCAAACACTTTTTCACACAAAGAGTTGTGAGTCTGTGGAATTCTCTGCCTCAGAGGGCGGAGGAGGCCGGTTCTCTAGATACTTTCAAGAGAGAGCTAGATAGGGCTCTTAAAGATAGTGGAGTCAGGGGATATGGGGAGAAGGCAGGAACGGGGTACTGATTGGGGATGATTAGCCATGATCACATCGAATGGCGGTGCTGGCTCGAAGGGCCGAATGGTCTACTCCTGCACCTATTGTCTATTGTCTTTTTGCAGATTGCTGAAAATGGAAATTGATTATGCACATTAAGATTCAGAGTAAACAGGAACAAAATCAATGATGGAGCAAGTGTATCGCCTTAAAGATAAAGAGTGAATGATGATAAAGGAAATAGCGATTTTGCACAAAAAGATAAAGAAAGATGGAAGGAAAGATTAGATGAAGAGATGGAGGTCATAGATGGGGAGCAAAACATAAGAAATGCTTAAAATTTTATTGGCAGTGGAACACTACAGTTTTAACTGTTTAAGAAAGAACTGCAGATGCTGGAAAGATCGAAGGTAGACAAAAATGCTGGAGAAACTCCGCGGGTGTGGCAACATCTATGGAGAGAAGGAATAGGTGACGTTTCGGGTCGAGACCCTTCTTCAGTCTCAAGGGGAGGTAGCTGCCAAGCTCCTGTTTATGAAAGCTAAGAGTGGAGAAAATAATCGAACCGTTTGTGGCAACGGTTGGAAGGGGTTGGACAGGCTAGATGCAGGAAGATTGTTCCCGATGTTGGGGAGGTCCAGGACAAGGGGTCACAGCTTAAGGATAAGGGGGAAATCCTTTAGGACCGAGATGAGAAGGACTTTTTTCACACAGAGAGTGGTGGGTCTCTGGAACTCTCTGCCACAGAGGGTCGTTGAGGCCAGTTCATTGGATATATTTAAGAGGGAGTTAGATGTGGCCCTTGTGGCTAAGGGGATCAGAGGGTATGGAGGGAAGGCAGGTACGGGATACCGAGTTGGATGATCAGCCATGATCATATTGAATGGCGGTGCAGGCTCGAAGGGCCGAATGGCCTACTCCTGCACCTAATTTCTATGTTCTAACTTGCCATTCAGTGCATTATTATTCTTCAACACAAACTGTTTTTCTTACATCAATAACAGCATGCGATGTGAGTTCAATGTTAATTTTCCAGCATTTATGGGCCAACATTAAGAGGGATTGAAGAAAAATCAAGACAGCAACTCAAAAAATGAAATGAAAGGAGCATGAATGATCAAAATCCAAGAAGGGTCCTGGAGAGCTTTGTGAATATACAAATAATGGTCAAAAATGACATTAAGTGATTCCTGAAGTGCTGAATTAATTCATATTAACACAATATGAAGCGTTTGGTTTAAAGTCGTCTTGTTGAGAATCATTGTCTGTAATTCGTTTTCACCTAGACCACAACTAACAATGGCCTGTCTCCTTTATCACAATTACTGTTTTGCATATCTTTCATTCATTTTTTCTATCTCTAAATCTATCATTTCCATTTCCCCCGACTCCCAGTGTGAAGATGGGTCTCAACCCAAAACATGGGGTGGGAGATTGCAACCTTCACGCGGTCCACCCTGTTTCGACTAATGCAATCAACCTGGCGTGCACGATCAAATAAGATCAAATAGAACAAGTTGTCCTACAGCTTTAGGCTGTGCACGCCATAGGCAGGAAGAAGAAGAAGAAGAAGAACCCAAAACATCACCTATTCCTTTTCTCCAGAGATGCTGTCTGACCCGCTGAGTTACTCCAGCTTTTTGCGTCTATAATAAAATGTGGCTTTACAGCTTTTATTGATTGATATTAATATGAGAAGTAGTTTCCTCACAGTGAGTCATTAAAAGAAGCTGCCAAGTGTTTGATGCTACCTGGGTCATTTGGAATTACTGTGACGTGGAGAATAAATGTCACCACATATTAAGAGATGAAAAATTAGAGAGGCTATCGTGCATGTGGAACTGTTATTTGATAATAAAAAACTAACCAAAAAACAAATATGACAGAAAGCTGGAACTATGTTTATCTTGTTCAGTAGCGCAAAAAATTATACTTGGAGATTTTAGTCCAATGCATTATTAATGAATGGAAACTTCCTCGAATACAAGAACAGTTCATTGGCTATATTTAAGAGGGCGTTAGATGTGGCACTTGTGGCTAAAGGGATCAGGGGGTATGGAGAGAAGGCAGGTACGGGATACTGAGTTGGATGATCAGCCATGATCACATTGAATGGCGGTGCAGGCTCGAAGGGCCGAATGGCCTACTCCTGCACCTATTTTCTATGTTTCTATGTTATGACTTCTCAATTAACATTGTAAACCTGTCAGCGATTCTATATATAACCATATAACAATTACAGCATGGAAACAGGCCATCCCGGCCCTTCAAGTCCGTGCCGAACAACTTTTTTCCCTTAGTCCCACCTGCCTGCACTCATACAATAACCCTCCATACCCTTCTCATCCATATGCCTATCCAATTTATTTTTAAATGATACCACCAAAACTGCCGCCACCACTTCCACTGGAAGCTCATTCCACACCGCTACCACTCTCTGAGTAAAGAAGTTCCCCCTCATGTTACCCCTAAACTTCTGTCCCTTAATTCTAAAGTCATGTCCTCTTGTTTGAATCTTCCCTATTCTCAAAGGGAAAAGCTTGTCCACATCAATTCTGTCTATCCCTCTCATCATTTTAAAGACCTCTATCAAGTCCCCCCTTAACCTTCTGCGCTCCAGAGAATAAAGACCTAACTTATTCAACCTATCTCTGTAACTTAGCTGTTGAAACCCAGGCATATATGGGGGAAAATGAAAGATTAAAAATCAATGGATGCTTTGTAATATTTTATAATGTTTTCTCAGGTTTCTCCAGCAGTTATAACTGGTCTCCCCTTTTTTCACATCTAGTACAACCTCGTGAGAACATAATGAAAGGCTTGGAAGAGTGGATGCGGAGAGGATGTTTCCACTAGTGGGAGAGTCTGGGACTAGAGGTCATAGCCTCAGAATTAAAGGATGTTGTTTAGGAGGGAGATGAGAAGGAATTTCTTTGGTCAGAGGGTGGTGAATCTGTTGAATTATTTTCCACAGAAGGCTGTGGAGGCCACAAGTCAACGGATACCTTTAAGGCAGAGGTAGATAGATTCTTGATCAGTGCGGGTGTCAGGGGTTATGGGGAGAAGGCAGGAGAATGGGCCTAGGAGGGAGAGATAGATCAGCCATGATTGAATGGCAGAGTAGACTTGAGGGGCCGAATGGCCTAATTCTGCTCCTATTACTTATGACCTTATGATGGGTAAGGAAGGAGTCAACATTCACATTCAGGCTGCCAACAGTCAGCAGCATTTCTCCACCACTTCTCACTCCTCCTTCCCTTGTTTACCATAATTCTTATAAATGTATATGTAAAGGTTGTAAATAACATATTTGAGAGTCTGCGGACTGCCTCACTTCCACAGTAAGCTTTACAAATCTTATTTACATCAGGCATGTTGGAGCTCCCTCCAATGGCCTAGATTATAAAGAATATGGCACATAAAATTAAATGCTCCGGCATGGGTGATTAAAAACCCTACATATGCATTTATAGTTCTTTCTCACGACCTTGATTTACAACTAATTAAAATATTTTCAAGTCTGCACACTTTTATAAAATCTTGGAAAAACACAGCCACCATATGCACAGTGCAAACTCCCATAAATAGAAAAGTAACTGTGAGCTAGATACAATTTTGCGAAGATAGACACAAAACACTGTAGTGATTCAGCGGTTCAGGCAGCATCTCCGGAGAAAAGGAATACGTGACGTTTTGGGTCAGATCCTTCTTCAGATTGAGAGTCCGGGGAAAGAGTTATAGATGGTGATATAGAGATATGAACGAAAGATATGCAAAAAAGAAACAATGATAAAGGCAACAGGCAGTTGGGCTAGTTCTGGGCTAGGTGAAAACGGGTTACAGACAATGAGACTCAACAAGATTACTTTGAAACTAGTACAACGACTTGGGTGGGAAAGGGACGGAGGGAGAGAGAGGGGATGCAAGGGTTCCTTGAAGTTAGAGAAATCAATATTTATACCGCTGGGTTGTAAGCTGCCCAAGCGAAAGCAATTTTACGATGTTTGTGAGATAAACAAAGTGTGGCGAATTAAGACTAACTTCCTTTTCTTCAAAATAATGCCAGAGGACCTTTTATGTCCACTGGAGTTAAAGGCATTGTTTGAGCTCCTCATTCTGAAGACAACGTTGCTAAAAGTGCAGCAACAATACTAGTATAATAACAACAATAATAGTCCATGTAGTTCAGAGCTTATTTTGAGCTTTAGGCGTTTAATGGCCTAATGGCTGACCAGGTGAGGTGAACAGTGGGGCTGCCTAGAACTACCCCTCAATTAGAAGGAAATCTGACAGAAAAGGACTGCAGAAAGCAAAGGAAGTGAAATAAGCGCTGCCTGGACCTATGGGAAATACTGCATTTAAAATGTTTACCATGTGTGTTCAGAGCTTTATGTTCCTTTAATCAAATATAACTAACATTAATCATTCACAGATCCAGGGTGATGAGTGAAAAAACGCAGCATTGTGCAGATGAACTCCCTCTATGTCTTGTGTGCCTGTACACACAAGGACAAGTCTATTTGAAGACATGTTACCATGGCTACATTGCCCCAGAAGGCAACCGAAGTAGCTGATGTTCTGAACAATGCTTTTATGTATTGCCTTGTGGCTGCTGGCTGCCACCTTCTGAACTATCAGGATCATAACACCAAATAAGATGGAATTAATCATGTGATGCTTCCAACCAACATCTCTAGTCCACTTTCTGGGTGTGAAAGCAATCAAAGTGAACTACCATTTAGGATGCAGATTCCTCTCAGAATCAACCCTAAACTCCACTGATTCTAATCCAAATAGCCACATCCAACAGCTTCGGCGGCACGGTGGCACAGCGGTAGAGTTGCTGCCTCACAGCGCCAGAGACCCAGGTTCGGTGCTGTCTGTATGGAGTTTGTACGTTCTCCCCGTGTCCACGTGGGTTTTCTCCGACTGCTCCGGTTTCCTCCCACACTCCAAAGATGTACATGTTTGTAGGTTAATTGGCTTGGTATAAGTGTCAATTATCCCGAGTGTGTGTAGGATAATCACCATGGATTGTCACCTTGTCGTGGTGGAGAGGCTTGTGTGGACCTGAGATTCTGAGATCGACGTCGTCTGGAGCTATGCTCCTGGTAGGGCCACCCATGGCGATAAGGTCAAAGGGGAGTTATCGAACAAAGAGCAAAGAGCTTTGGTTTAAATCAGCATCTGCAGTCTGAAGAAGGGTCTTGTTCCGAAACGTCACCCATTCCTTTTCTCCAGAGATGCTGCATGTCCCACTGAGTTACTCCAACATTTTGTGTCTGTCTTCAGTTTAAACCAGCCTCTGCAGTTCCTTCCTACGCTATCACTTGCCAGGCTTTGCTCCATCCCCACTTTTCTCCGTCCTACTACAATATGTCTCAACAGGGGTCCCAATCCGAAAGGTTGTCTGTCAATTCCCTCCACAGATGCCGCCTGACCCGCCGAGTTTCTTGAAGATAAACACAAAAAGCTGCATTTCCCTGGTATTAGGTGCTTACACTCACCTTGAAGCAATAATGACAGAAACTACAAAGCAGCTGGAAATTTATCCAGATTTACTACCAAGTACAAGAAATATGGCCATTAATAATTTCAATTTACCAGCAATTGTCAATGTTGAGAGGGTAAAATCAATGTCCAGAAGGAATTAGAATATAGACACAAAAAGCTGGAGTAACTCAGTGGGTCAGACAGCATCTCCTGAGAAAAGGAACAGGTGATGTTTAGGTCGAGACCCTTCTTCAGACTGAGAGTCAGAGGAAAGGGAAAGGAGAGATATAGATGGTGATATCGAGAGATGTAGAACAACTAAATGAAAAACGATAACAATGATAAAGGAACTAGACCATTGTTAGCTGCGGGCTAGACACTTTGTGTTTTGCCACGGAGAGTTGAGCTGTACACACGCAGCCCATGGAATAACATGAACACCGAAGACAACCAAAGGTAGACACAATAGTAACTCAGCGGGTCAGGCAGCATCTCTGGAGAGAAGGAATGGGTGATGTTTCGGGTCGAGACCTTTCTTCAGACTGGTTACTCCAGCATTTTGGGTCTACCTTTGATTTAAACCAGCATCTGCAGTCCTTTCCTACACACTGTTCTTCTGTTCCTCACATGCTGCAGATGCCACTGTCTGGGGTGGCACACCAACAAACCGCTCACAAGGTCAACACCTCCATCAGTCCACCTGAACCTACCTGGTGGCCAAACACTTTAATCCATCCTCTCCCACCCCCACACTGACCTGTAGGTCCTGGGCCTCCTCCACTGTCAGAGTGAGGCCCAGCACATTAATTGGAGGAACAGCGCCTCGTATTTCACTTGTGCAGCTTAGAGCATTGACTTGTGTGTCTCCCTGTCCCCTGACTCTCAGTCTGAAGGAGGGTTGTGATTGTGAGCCCGACATCACATGTGGCCCATTGCCTCTCTCCCCAGAGATGCTGCCCGTCCCGCTGTCAGTGTCACTGTTAGTATCAGTGTTATCCCAGCCCAGTGTGTGTGTGTGCGGGTGGGGGGCCTGGGGTCAGTAGTTGACCGCGGGCGGACAGGCAACTTAGTACAAGCGGCACAGGGGGTGATATACACGGGGAAGGGAGAAAAGGCCGCCCTACCCGCATCGGCCGCCTCCAGTCCAATCACACGGCGGAAACGGCTGAGAGTCCGCGCCTGGTTCACGGCGACAGACGAGCGTCCGGGTTCAGCGCCGTCACCGTCACCGCCACTGCAACCCCCCCCCCCCCCCTCTCCCAGCAGCAGAGGGCGGCAGAGAGCACAGCCTTCAGCAGCACCCACCCTGCACCCAGGTACTGCAGACTGGGGACTGTGCAAACTGGACCCTGCACCCAGGTACTGCAGACTGGGGACTGTGCAAACTGGACCCTGCACCCAGGTACTACACACTGGGGACTCTGCAAACTGGACCCTGCACCCAGGTACTACACACTGGGGACTGTGCAAACTGGACCCTGCACCCAGGTACTACACACTGGGGACTCTGCAAACTGGACCCTGCACCCAGGTTCTGTAGACTGGGGACTGTGCAAACTGGACCCTGCACCCAGGTACTACACACTGGGGACTGTGCAAACTGGACCCTGCACCCAGGTACTACACACTGGGGACTCTGCAAACTGGACCCTGCACCCAGGTACTGCACAAACTGGACCCTGCACCCAGGTACTGCACAAACTGGATTCTGCACCCAGGTACTGCAAACTGGGGACTGTGCAAACTGGACCCTGCACGCTGCACCCAGTCAGTCAGTGTAAGCTGGAAACTATAAACTAGGTCTTGCAGCTAAGGATTACAAACTGGAGTCAGGACATATCAGACCCTGCACCCAATGAGTGCAAACTGGCATCGGTGCAAGCTAGAGTCTTCACTTTAGGAGTACAAATGGGAGTCAATGCAACCTCGATTCTGTGAGAACCTGCACTCGAGGATTGCAAAGCAGAATCAATGCAAAATCGATCCACCCTGGGAGTGCAAACGAGTCATTGAAAAGTAAATCCTGCACATAGGAAGTGTAAACTAGTGTCAGTGAAAACTAGATCCTGCATCCAGGAAGTATAAGCTAGAGACGGTGAAAACTGGACCCCGCACCCAGGGGATATAAACAAGAGACAGGGAAAACCGGGCCTTGCACAAGTGAACTGGAAAGTAGTTCCTGTGCAAATGAGACACAGCATCCAGGGGGTGTGAACAAGAGAAAATGCAAACCATAGATCAAAAGGGTGTGATCTTTGATGCAAACTAAACCCTGTACCCAGCGAGGGCAAACTAGAGTTAGCGTAATTTCAAATCGACATCCAGGGAATGTAAACAATGTCTTGCACATGGTAGTGCAAACTAGCATCAGTGCACACTAGAGACAAAGGCACAAGAGGCAAATACTGGAATATAAATAAAACACAGGTGCTAGAATAACTCAGCAGGCATGGCTGCAAGTCTCTCAAAGAATACAAACTGGAATCAGTGCAAACCAGGCTCTTCATCGAATTAGAGCAAACTAGACTTTGTAGCCAGGGATTGCAAACTACTGTGTGCAAACTAGGTCCTGTACCAAGGGAATACTTCTTGCATATGGCGTGCACAGCCTAAAGTTGGAGGACAACTTGTTCTATTTGATCTTACTTGATTGTGCACACCAGGTTGATTGCATTCGTCGAAACAGGGCGGACCACGTGAAGGTTGCTATCTCCCACCCCGTACCAAGGGAATACAAGCTGGTGTTAGTGAAAACTAGATCCTGTAGCAGGTGGTGTAAACCAAAGATTATAGAGGAACAAGATGCGCCACTCATCGAAAAAAGCGTAGTATCACATGTGTGATTGTCGACACCATTTTACCGGTTTGCCTCGACCAAAGATGGCCTTGACTATGGCGTCTACATCTAAATCTTCATCTTACTGCTCGGCTATCAATTGCTCTAATCGTCAACGTAGACGACCCGACCTGTCTTTCTTTAGGTTCCCCACTAAAAAAGAAAGGTGAGAAAATATTATTATTTTCTGTCGATATTATCCTGAACTGAAAATGTTCTGAACTGAAAATGTTGGGAAACTAGAGGAGCTCCTCTATAATCTTTGTTGGTACATTAGAAAGTTATTAGAATTATTTGTAATAGATCTTTACTCACCACAATAATAAAGTCAATAATTTTAACACTTCTGAACGATTTTGGTTTTGTTCTTGTAAGGCAGGGGTCTCCAAAATATGGCCCGGTGACCACGAGATTTTTCGAGCTCAGATTCGAGTCCGGGAACTGACCCTCGAATTGTCGAGACTTCACAAGCAAAGTTCACAAGCCCGCCGTGAAGAAGGGTGCAATCAAAGAATAAAGAACTCCGCTCAATAATCTTTGGGTGCAAATGTGGGGCGGGGGGTTCGACGGCAGCGGTCGGAATCAAAGATACTAGAGGAGCTCTGCTCTATATAATCTTTGGTCGGAATGGGATGGCTGCGCGTTATAACGTGCCATAGTTCCACTCTCCCTCTCCCCTCTTCCCCCTTCTCCCTCTCCCCTTCTCCCTCTTTCCCCATCTCTCTCTTTCCCCTTCTCGCTCTCTCTCTCTCTCTCTCTCTCGCCCCTTCTCTCGATCTCTCCCCCCACCTCTCTCTCTCTCCCCTTCTCTCGATCTCTCTCTCTCTCTCTCCCCTTCCCTCGATCTCTCTCTCCCCCCTCTCTCTCTCCCCTTCTCTCAATCTCTCAATCTCTCTCTCTCCCCTCTCTTCTCTCGATCTCTCTCTCCCCTCTCTTCTCGATCTCCCTCCCTCCCTCTCACTCCCTCCCTTCCTTCCCTCTCTCCCTCCCTTCCCTCTCTCCCTCCCTTCCCTCTCTCCCTCCCTTCCCTCTCTCCCTCCCTTCCCTCCCTCCCTTCCCTCTCTCCCTCCCTTCCCTCTCTCCCCCCTTTCCCTCTCTCCTTCCCACCCTCTCTCCCTCTCTCCCTCCCTTCCCTCTTTCCCTCCCTTCCCTCTGTGTGAGAGTTGGCAGCCCTGCTATGCCTTAGGTCCAAAAGAGGATAGAAATAAAATACTTAATGGTCTTTGTAAGAAGATTTTAATAAGCTCTTCTACATTTAAGGTACATTGACATATTAGAGCCAAAATGCACCTTCAATATACAGGTCTCTCGACACAACTGAAAACAATTGCACTTAAGTAATACATCATCTATTCTGCAGGCATGTGGTTATAATCATTTTTTTTCTTATAAGTTAATCCTAATGATATTTTCTGTAATTTCAGATGTCAACAGTGGGTCCAGAATACCCGTCGACAAGATCTCCTGCACCGAACTCCGGAGTACTTGTCAGCCAACTGTACTCTTTGTTCTTTACACTTTGAACTCAACCAGTTTTCCAACAAGCAGGCCAAGAACAGGCTAAATTGGAACGCAGTTCCAACGCTCTTTGACATTCCCAACCCGCCGAAACGTCTGTCTTCCCAACGCAGGTTACTCAAGAGGACGAATGAGAACCTCCCACCCTCACCAAAGCCTTTAAAACAGAAAAGAGGCAAGTTTTTTTTCCTTTTGTAAATGAAATATATTCTCTCACTTTGGCTAAATATAAAAAATTATATCCAAACTGATATCATTGCTAATGGCCAATGTGTAATGGCATGTATGGTATTTTTATTTTCATTTGTGAAATGTTCACAAAAGTATAATCACACATAAGACTACACAGTGTGGACTGATGGAAAGCGTACTAGTATTTAATTCAAGTAAGAACACCCATTCCTCAAGCATAATTCATACAACATTTAAATTGATTTAATTTTTAAAAAATCTTCAAAAAATCAAGATCATGATTTTCTTCTAGTAGATTGAAATTGGTGCATCACATCTATTTTTAATTATAATTAGTTGATGCTGATTTATTTACATGTATATGCCTAATCTTTTTCATTAGTATGCTTCCTATTTATTTTCCCCATTCTCATTTTTTTTGTCTTGGCAGTGTCACACAATATACAGGCCGAACATTCTTACTGCTCAGCTGCAGACCAAATTCATCAGAAAGAGCCCAGCAGTGTCTCTACAACTCCTGAAACACCTGATCTTCAATTCACACCAAATGTAAATGACAGCAGAGCTCTGAAGAAGGAAAGACAGCGTGCTTTCCGCCTCAAAAAAAGAGTACAGCAGATTAAATTATCAATGGGAAAGAATACTACAGAAAGTAAGACAATTAGTGACTTGATCAGAGGGGCTGCCAGCCCACCAGCCGTTAGTGACTGAACTGCCAGCCCATTAATCCATTCAGTCCACCCTCTCCCCCTTCTCTCTCACACTCTGTCACCTGTTTTGGGCAGAATTTCTGCCAGTCTGCCAGGTCTGTACTGCCAGGCCTCAGTGATTGAGCTGCCTGGCCTCAGTGATTGAGCTGCCTGGCCTCAGTGATTGAGCTGCCTGGCCTCAGTGATTGAGCTGCCTGGCCTCAGTGATTGAGCTGCCTGGCCTGAGTGATTGAGCTGCCTGGCCTCAGTGATTGAGCTGCCTGGCCTCAGTGATTGAGCTGCCAGCCCAAGAATCCATTCGACCCACAATGTCCATACTAGCCCTCTGGAAGCCAGTCCCTTTGGCCCACAACACCCATACTAGCGCAGCAGAAAGCCCCACCCCCCCACTGGCCAGCAATATTGGAATTGGTGGAGAGGTGGAATATTGCATTGGGTGACCAGCCCTCCCGTGTGATGCTGGGACCCAACGGGTCCCACTTAGTCTAGTTATTGTATATAAGTTGGAAATGTTGTCCTTTGTTTGAACTATGTTGAATTTGACATAACTTTTATTGATTAGCTGATATGCAAAACACTGCAACCCTGTATATGTTGCGCACTAAATGATGTAAATAAAAAGTGTTTTCCTTGTTTCTGAAGTTCAATTTAGAATTATTTGAAATTGTGGGGGTTGGTGCAAAATACGGCTGACCCACAAATGTGTCGTTATGAGACATTCACATTTTAAAAATCCATGTCTCAAAAAAAAGCAAGAAGGTCCCCATGTTATTTGACCAATTTATCGACTGAATTTAAATATGTAGGTATGTATGCACTAGTTTTGCTCCTAATTCCCTCTTAGAAATCATTAATACATGTGGTAAACAGTTGCGGCCCAAACACTGAGCCTTGTGGCAAAAAAATCCAGAAGATTAGTCAAGCATGACTTCCCTTTCATAAATCCATGCTGACTTGGACTAATCCTTTTACTGCTATCCAAATGCCCCATTATTACATCTTTAATAGTTGACTCCAGCATCTTTCCCACCACCGAAGTCAGGCTAACTGGGCTGTAATTCCCCGTTTTCTCTCTCGCTCCTTTCTTGAAAAGTGGGATAACATTAGTTATCCTCCAATCCACAGGAACTGATCCTGAATCTATTGAACATTGGAAAATGATCATATGTATATGTATATATATATATGCATGTGTATATATGTAAGTGTATATATGTATGTATGTGTATATATGTATGTATATGTATATATAGATGTGCATATATATATATGTGTGTGTGTATATGTGTATGCATATGTATGTATGCATATGTATGTATGCATATGTATGTATATGTGTATGCATGTATGTATGCATGTATGTATATGTGTATGTGCGTATATATATATATATATATGCATATTTCCATGTATATAATTATATATATAATTGCCTTTATGGTTTATGTACATCACATGACATATAAGATAAAGAAAGTAATACTGATGCTTTAAATTAAAGTTGCTTCTAATCCATGAGAATGAACTTTATTATCTTTAACTTGCCTCTCACACACAGGCACACACAAACACACATTCATATAAATATATATATAAGTTACATTTAGTTCTCTGCACAGTGTGTGTTAAAGCAACACAAGGGAAACTGCACAATACAGTGCAAGGGAAACTACGCAAAGGAGGGGGCTGGGGAGGAAAGATGGGAGGGAAATAGGGGAACGGGGAAAACGTTTACGATAATATTAACTAAAATATGTGAAGTGATAGATGCTATATCAAACACTGTTCCCTACAACACTGATTACACCAGAGATGATAGAGCGGATCACTCTTTGGAGCGGATTACACAGCGGGAGGCATAATAGTAGTCACGTTTTGCATTAACAAATGGCGGCTGTGTTAATCCGTTACGTACTACACCTCAGTGCATTGGTTTACGTCGGAGTGGAGCATCTTGCTCTGCTCTATAATCTTTGCTGCAAACTAGAAGACCAAATATACTAGAGGAGCTGGAGACAGAGAAGAAACTGCAGTTGCTGGTTTAGGGAAAACTCTGGGAACTATATACAAGTGTGTCAAACAACCAAGGTAGACCACGAGGTATTGGAGACGATTCTGAGGGATAAGACATACATGCATTTGGATAGAAAGAATCTGATTAGGGGTAGTCAACATGAGACATGGCAGATTATGTTTCACAAATTTAACTGAGCATTTTGCCAAAACAAGGGCAAGGTCACAGACGACTCTATGGACTTCAGCTAGGCCTTGGATAATGACAAGCTGCTCTGGAAAGTTAAATCACATGACATCAGGAGAACTAACGACACGGGTACAGACGGGATCATGGGAGAGGGAGATTGAAGATATGGATGGGTGCAAAGAGAATGTCAGGTGTGAAAACGACAGATCAAAAGCAGACGATGTCCATGCAAATGTAGAATGGATCATTGTTGGCTGAGGGGGAGGTTACAACGAGGCACACAACAGAAAAATTAATCAGGAGGACAGTGAAACTAGTCAGAGAACAGCAGAAGTGTGATATGAGGGTGGGGGAGGGACAGAGAGAGAGAGAGAGGTAAAGTCGTTGTGGCTATCCCTTGAGGTCGAGGATGATGGTCTACGTTCTGTTGTTTTTATGAACTCTCAGGTGGCTTATGAGTCCAATCCTGGCTTTGAAAGTTCTTCGACATTGAGGACAGGTAATTCCAGATGGCAGATCAGGCTTTGGTTGTTGCTGCCTCTCTTTCCGTTTTCTTCTCTTTTCTTCTAATTCTGCGCATCTCTTGGCTTCGTAGGTCGCTGTTCGTTCTTGGATGCTGGTTCGCCTGTTTCCTGTCCTTAGCATTGGTTTCCCAATTGTCGATGTGGATTGCACATTTCTTCATGCCGGCTTTTAAGGCGTCTTTGAATCTCTTCTTTTGTCCGCCTCTTTCACGTTTGCCTTCTTTAAGCTGGGAGTAGAAGGTTTGCTTTGGTAGACGCTCGTTTTCCATCCGAACAACATGACCGACCCATCTTAGTTGGTTCTTGATGACGAGGGCTTCGATGCTAGATGTTTTTAATTCATTCAGCACACTCACGTAAAGTAAGGGTTACTTGCAGTTAGAGAAATCAACATTCATTCCGCTGGTGTGTTAGGTATGAATATTGATTTCTCTAACTGTGGTTTTGGTCGCCCTGCTATAGGAAGGGTGTTGTTAAGTTGGAAAGACTGCAGGGAAGATTCACAATGATATTGCCAGGACTTGACGGCCTGAGCTATAGGGAGAGGATGCGACTGGGACTTTATTCCTTGGAGCGCAGGAGGATGAGGGGTGAACGTATAGAGGTGTATAATATAATGAGGGGAATATATACAGTAAAAGCAGTTTTAAAATCCAGAATAGGGAAACCAAGAACCAAGGGACATAGGTTTAAGATGGGGAAAGGATTTAATAGGAAGCTGATCTAAATGGTGTCAAGTTGGGAAAAGGGGAAGTACAACGGGATCTGTGGGTCCTTGTTCATCAGTCTATGAAAGTAAACGGCCTGTCCCATCAGCATGCGATTGCATGCGTCTAGCGCGACCAAACGTGGTTGCTTGAGGCGTACGGCCGTGCGGGGCTGGGCCCACTTCGAACCACGGAGGCGTATGGTGTTGTGTGGGGCTGGTCCCGACATCGCGCGGGGCTCCGAAAATCCTGCACTGTTCGAAAATTCCACGTGCCAACGGCCTGTTGGCTCGCAGGCGCATTGAGGGCGTACACAGCGTCTTGACATCGTACGCAGCGTTTTGACGGCGTACGCCTAGCGCATGGCGTTGCGCGATGATGTCACCGCCCGGCTTGCCGTTGCGTGATGACATCACCTTCCAACGCCGTGCGATGTCCAAATTCGGCCGGCCCGCCTCCTGCTCAGCTGATTGGTGAATTTGATCTCAGGACCAGACCCGCACAACTCCATACGCCTCTGCGGTTCGAAGTGGAACCGGCCCCGCACAGCCGTACGCCTCAAAGCAACCATGTTTGGTTGCACTAGACGGATGCAATCGCATGCTGGTGGGACAGGCCCTTAAGCATGCAGGTACAGCAGGCAGTGAAGAAAGCGAATGGCATGTTGGCCTTTATAACAAGAGGAGTCGAATATAGGAGCAAAGAGGTCCTTCTGCAGTTGTACAGAGCCCTAGTGAGACAACACCTGGAGTATTGTGTGCAGTTTTGTTCCCCTAATTTGAGGAAGGACATTCTTGCTATTAAGGGAGTGCAGCGTAGGTTTACCAGGTTAATTCCCGGGATGGCAGGACTCATATCCTGAGAGAATGTTGCAGCTGGGCTTGTAAACTCTGAGTTTAGACGGATGAAAGGGGGTCTCATTGAAACATATAAGATTGTTAAGGGTTTGGACACGCTAGAGGCAGGAAACATGTTCCCGATGTTGGGGGAGACCAGAACCAGGGGCCACAGTTTAAGAACAAGGAGTAAGCCATTTAGAATGGAGATGAGGAAACACTTTTTCTCAAAGAGAGTTGTGAGTCTGTGGAATTCTCTGCCTCAGAGGGCGGTGGAGGCAGGTTCTCTGGATGCTTTCAAGAGAGAGCTAGATAGGGCTCTTAAAAGTACTGGAGCCAGAGGATATGGGGAGAAGGCAGGAATGGGGTACTGACTGGGGATGATCAGCCATGATCACATTGAATGGCGGTGCTGGCTCGAAGGGCCGAATGGCCTACTCCTGCACCTATTGTCTATTGGCTATTGTCTGAGAGACAACATTTTTATACAGAGCGTGATGAGTGTATTGAATGAGATGCCTTGGAGGTAGTTGAGACAGGTCATACAACAACACTCAAAAGGCATTTGGACAGGTACATGAATAGGAAAGGATTAGATGGATATGGGCCAAACATGGGCAGGTGGGACTAGTGTAGATGGTGCATCATGCTGGCATGTGCAAGTTGGGCCGAAGGTCCTGTTTCCGTGCTATATGACTCTATAACTTTATGTTGACTGAACAGGTAGCACGTTTAAGACTTCAAAAATAAGCCAGGCTGGTACCAGGTTCAAATGAAAATAATGTTGATCAATATACACAGCAGAATCGTGGCTTTCTTCTCCAGCTTCCTCCCACATCCCATAGATGTGTTGGTTTGTGGGTTAATTGGCCTCTTTAAATTGCCCCGAGTGTGTAAGGAGTGGATGAGTAAGTGGGATAACATAGAACTATTGTGAAAAGGTGATCAATGGTCAACATGGACTATGTGGGCCGATGGGCCTGTTTCCCATTCTGGAATATCCATCTCCATGTGATATCCATAGGGTCTTAATGGAAACAGCTCCTTATGGGTGACGCAGCCTGTATAATTGCTGCTTTACAGCTCCTGCGAACCGGATTCAACTCTAATGTCTGCTGCTGTCTGTGTGGAGTTGGCCTGTTCATCCTATGTGGATTTAATCTGGTGCTCTGAGTTCCTCCCACATCCCTGAGACACTCTGGCTGGTAGGTTAACTGGCCACTAAATTGCCCCAAGTGTGTAGATGAGTGATAGAGTCTGGGGGGGAATTGCGAGGAATGTGGTGAGAGTCGATGGGATTAGTTCAGGATTTATGGAAATGCATCCTTGAAATCGGCTGAGACTCAGTGGGCCGAAGGGCCTCTTTCTGTGCTTATGATTCTAGTTTAGTTTATCATCAACCGTGTACCGAGTTACAGTGAAAAGCTTTTTTGTTTCATGATATCCAGTCAGTGGAAAAGCTAGCAAGCATCCACAGTAAACAGCTACAGGATGAAGGGAATAATATGCAGCTCAAGATAAAGTCCATATAGTCAAATTAAAGATAGGCCAAGGGTCATCAATGAGATAGATGGCAGGTTAGAACCGCTATCTGGTTGGTGATGGGATGGTTCAGTTGCCTGACAACAGCTGGGAAGAAACTGTCCCTGAATCTGGAGGTGTGCGTTTTCACACATCTGTATCTTTTGCCTGATGGGAGAGGGGAGAAGAGGGAGTGAGAGGGTGGGACTCATCCTTGGTTATGCTGCTGGCCTTGCCGAGGCAGCGTGAAGGGCAGATGTAGTCAATGGAAGCGAGGTTGGTTTGTGTGATGGTCTGGGCTGTATCCACAATTCTCTGACATTTCTTACGGTCTTGGATTGAGCTGTTCCCAAACCAAGCTGTGATGCATCCCGATAAAATGCTTTCAACGCATTTGTAAATATCTGTCAGAGTTGTTTGGGACATGCTGAACTTCCTAAGCCTCCTAAGCAAGTAGAGTCCTTGTCCCATGTACTTGTCCCTTCACCTCCCCCATCCACTCCTTTCAGGGACCCAAGCAGTCCTTCCAGGTCCGACAGAGGTTCACCTGTACCTCCTCCAACCTCATCTACTGCATCCGTTGCCCCAGATGCCAGCTGATCTATATCGGTGAGACCAAGCGGAGGCTTGGCGATCGTTTCACCGAACACCTCCGTTCGGTCCGCAATAACCAACCCGACCTCCCGGTGGCTCAGCACTTCAACTCCCCCTCACATTCCGTATCCGACCTCTCGGTCCTGGGCCTCCTCCACGGCCAGAGTGAGCAACACCGCAAGTTGGAGGAACAGCACCTCATATTCCGCTTGGGGAGTCTGCATCCTCTGGGCTTAAACATTGAATTTTCTCAATTCTGTTAACCCTGGCTGTCTCCTCCCCTTCCCACCTCTCCCTCAGCCCTCGGGCCCTGGCATTCCTTCTCTCTCTATCTCTCCCCCACCCAAGTCGCACTAGCTTCTCATTTTCACACGACAAACAGCTTACAATGGCCTGTTTCCTTTATCATCGATACTTTTTTGCATATCTTTCATTCATTGTTCTTTATCTCTCCACATCACCGTCTATATCTCCCGTTTCCCTGATCCCTAACCAGTCTGAAGAAGGGTCTCAACCCGAAACGTCGCCTATCTCCTTCGCTCCTTAGATGCTGCTGCACCCGCTGAGTTTCTCCAGCCTTTTGTGTACCCTCGATTCTCCAGCATCTGCAGTTCCTTCTTTAACAAAGGAAGTAGTCATTGGTGTGTTTTCTCGGCCATTGCTTCGACATGGCTGGTCCAGGACAAGTTACTGGTGATATTTACTCCTCGCAACCAGATGCTTTCAACTAACTCTACCTTTGGTGCCGTCAACGTACATCTGGGCAGGTCTACCGCTAAATCCTAAACATATCAAACACCCAGCCAAGGCCCCAAGGAACCTTTCACGATTTAATCTAATTTTAACAGCTGTAATGGCTTAACTGCTCGGGGGATGTAGATCAAATTTTCTTCCGCTCGGATTTTATGACCTGCGTTACAATAGCCAAGAGTTGTCGCCACCGAAAAAATCTCAAGTATTCAGAATTTCGAGGGAGTTGTAATTGTGATGTGTAAAAGTGTAACATTAAAAGTGCTTTCTTCAGAAAGGTAAATGTAACGTCAACTAAAGCTACATCTAAAACCCTATGTTTAGCTGTTCTCACATTATGTGCAGGTGCCTTCACCTTGTATCTTCAACAATGAAAATGCGAACCTCATCTACTGTATCCGCTGTTCCAGGTGTGGACTCCGACATATCGGCGAGACCAAGCGCGGGCTCGCCGATCGTTTTGCCGAACACCTCCACACAGTCTGCCTGGGCCTACCTGATCTCCCTGTTGCCAAACACTCTAACTCCCCCTCCCATTCCCACACTTACCTTTCTGTCCAGGGCCTCCTCCACTGTCAGAGTGAGGTCAAATGCAAATTGGAGGAACAGCACCTTTTGGCGGATGCAAAGACGACAACCAGGTTTTGCGAACTGATTTATTAACACAATAGCTCCCTGGCTTACAGGTCTCCGCAAACACGTCTGGCCACAACGGTGGTCAGCAACACAACTGTGGCGCGATAGCGAAACCGCGCAAAAACATCGGCCCCTCCCGAGTCACGTGACCGCGGCTTCCGAACGCCGGGTTCGATACCTGCGTGCGTCAGCAGGTGCCACTACAACCTCATATTTTGCTTGTGCACCATACAACCCAGTGGTATGAATATTGACTTCTCTAACTTCAAGTAACCCTTCTCTCTCCATCCCTCCCCCACCCTAGTTCTCTGACTGGTTCCATTGTCCTGATTAATGTTACTGATTGTAAGACTCGTTGTCACCTTCCTTCAATAATAGTCCAAAAAAAACAAAACCATTGCCCCCAAGTCTAATGTAGTTCAAAGCTTAATTGGAGGTTGCAGTGTTTAATAGCTTGACGGCTGAGGGGAAGTAGCTGTTCCTGAACCTGGACATTACAGTTTTCAGGCTCCTATATTTCTTCCCGATGGTAGGGGTGAAATGAGAGCATTGCCAGGTGTATGTCTCTCCTGTACTAAATGCAATAAAATTGCAAGATATATTCCGAGCTGGAGTGTGAGAGTTTGTATATTACAATGAAGTTTGTACATTACACCGAAAGCCCCGGTTTATGTTGATTGGTGAGGATACATACAATGCTTGACACAGTTTTAGTGAATGTTGCTGAAACATTCTCAGGTATGCCATCGGGAATTACACAAGGAAGTGCCCAGGCTAAGTTTCAATTCGGTGCACACTCACATGGAAGTGATCATGAGCATGATTTAAACATGACTTAAAGCACCTTTATTTATCTTTTACTCCAAAACAAGATTTGAATAAATCCATTTTTTAATTTCTAATGTCGAACAGTTAAATTAGCATCTTAAATCAGATCTAACAAGATGTATATTTCATGTTAATAATAGCCTGTGCAATGCAAAACTTTTTTTTGTTTCCTGAAATTTCCAAGGAGCAGCTGTTGAATAATTAACTGTCATTTCTGGATTTTCAATAGTTTACTTATAGGTTTTGAAGTCAGTAATTCAGGATCTTGAACATAGGCGAACATTGCCGAACTTCACATAAGATGGACGCAAAATGCTGGAGTAACTCAGCGGGACAGGCAGCATCTCTGGAGAGAAGGAATGGGTGATGTTTCGGCTCGAGACCCTTCTTCAGACTCAGGAACGGAAGGGAGACAGAGATATGGAAGGGTAAGGTGTGAAACTGACAGATCAAAGCAGACAATCAAGGAATATGTAGAATGGTTCATTGTTAGCTGTGGGGAAGGTGACAACGAGGCACGCCATAAACTAAAATTAATCAGGAGGACAGTGAAACTGGTCAGAGAACTAGGGCGGGGGAGGGAAGGGGAGAAAGGGAAAGCAAGGGTTATATGAAGTTGGAGAAATCAATGTTAATAAAGCTGGGTTGTAAGCTGCCCAAGCCAATTATGAGGTGCTGTTAACTTGTGAAGGCTGAATCTATTATTGATAGACGGACAAATACGCCTATGATCATATTTGATAAATACGTCTTGTCTGGCAGCTCCCTTCATCCCTATCACGGTGGTGGGAAATAACTTGTTGAAGATTCCTGGTTGATTGGTACCGGCCAATTAACATTCCCCTCTCTAAAGCTTCCAGCTCTTCCAGGTTTCTCCCCCTATTACAGTTAGGGTCCCGATCGGAAATGTTGCCTATCCGTGTTCTCCAGAAATGCTGTCTGACCCGCTGAATTACTCCAGCACTTTGTATTTTTTGTTCAAGCTTGCAACATCAGCTGTTGCCTCACATGGCTAATACACTCCATTGCTTTACATGCGACCAATGCACACAAGAACAACAGCCTGTCTGTTTGCAATGTGCATTAGAACAGATATTCTGAAGCTTGGCTCTCATCTTGAAATAACGGCTGCTGCTTCCACATCATTTGGTCACCGCTGAATAATCCGTACCTGCTCCGTACTTCTGTCTCGACCCGAAATGCCATCTATTCCATTCCTCCAGAGTTGCCACCTGACCCGCTGAGATACTCCAGTCTTTTGTGTCAGTCCTCTGTTCTCTATCCACACCCAGGATCTCCGCTGCATCTGCGTCCAAGATGAGGTGTTCCATACCAAGACATCTGAGATATCTTCAATCGCCAGTTCCCCTCTCCCATCATAGATGAGAGGGGAAATTTCTGGTCTCCAAATCTGAGGAAGGACATTATTGCCATAGAGGGAGTGCAGAGAAGGTTCACCAGACTGATTCCTGGGATGTCAGGACTGTCTTATGAACAAAGACTGCATAGACTCGGTTTATACTCTCTAGAATTTAGGAGATTGAGAGGCGATCTTATAGAAACTTAGAAAATTCTTAAGGGGTTGGACAGGCTAGATGCAGGAAGATTGTTCCCGATGTTGGGGAGGTCCAGGACAAGGGGTCACAGTTTAAGGATAAGGGGGAAATCCTTTCGGACCGAGATGAGAAGGACTTTTTTCACACAGAGAGTGGTGGGTCTCTGGAACTCTCTACCACAGAGGGTAGTTGAGGCCAGTTCATTGGCTATATTTAAGAGGGAGTTAGATGTGGCCCTTGTGGCTAAGGGGATCAGAGGGTTTGGAGAGAAAGCAGGTACGGGATACTGAGTTGGATGATCAGCCATGATCATATTGAATGGTGGTGCAGGCTCGAAGGGCCGAATGGCCTACTCCTGCACCTAATTTCTATGTTTCTATGAGGCCCTCACATGGATCTCCTTAGTATCCCGCAACACTCCGCCCTTGCTCCCCCTCCCCCCATTCGCAACAGGGACAGAGTCCCCCCAGGCCTCACCTTTCACCCCATCAGCCGTCGCATACAATACATAATCCTCCAATATTTTCACCGCCTCCAACGGGATCCCACCACTAGCCACATCTTCCCATCTCCCCCGCTTCCCGCAGGGACCGTTCCCTCCGCAACTCCCTGGTTCACTTGTCCCTTCTCACCCAAACCACCCCCTCCTTCCCCAGGTACATTCCCCTGCCACTATAGGGGATGCAACACCTGGCCCTGTACCTCCCCCCTCGGCTCTGTCCAGGGACCCCGACAGTATTCTCATGTGAGGCAGAGGTTCACTTGCACCTCCTCCAACTTCTAAACTGTATCCGTTGTTCTCGGTGTGGGCTCCTATATATCGGCGAGACCAAGCGCAGGCTCGGTGAATGCTCCCTGAACACCTACGCTCAGGTGTTGGCCTTGGCTTATGTGATCTCCTGGTTTCCAAACATTTCAACTCCCCTTCCCATTCCCACACTGACCTATCTGTCCTGGGCCTCCTCCATTGTCAGAGTGGGGCCACACTCAAATTGGAGGAACAGCTACTCATATTTCGCTTGGGTAGCTTACAACCCAAACGTTGATTTCTCCAATTTCAATCAACCCCTGCATTCCCCCCCCCCCCCCCCCCCCCACCTAGTCATCCTGCCAGTTCCACTGTTCACCCTTGTATCCCTTCGTTATCATCTCTTCCCAATCCACCAACAATGGGCCATTGTGGGCTCCACTCCTCCTTGGTCATCTGTTGCTGGCCCTGCTTTGTCCTGGCGTTTTCTTACTTCCAGTTCCCTCCCCTCTGTTTTCAGTCTGAGGAAGGGTGCGGGCCCTAAACGTCATCTGCCCTTTGGTCCAGAGATGCTGCCTGACACACAGAGTTCATTCAGCACTTTGTGTCTATCTTCTGCATTAGATTTGTGCTGGCCTTCCACTCCAGGAGGCAACCAGCTGGATCATCCAGGCCTGTGAGACCAGTTCTTGGCCAGTTGCTCAAATCGTGTATCATGGGCATAACATGCAGGGAAAGGTTATCTCTTCTAGCTGTAGCTATAATTTCTCATGTCTATCCCTTTTGCATTCATACGTAGCCAGCATAATCAAGGACAAGACTCACACCGGTCACTCCCTCTTCTCCTGTCTCCCACCAGGCAAGAGGCACAGAAATTTGAAAACACTCACCTCCAGATTCAGAGGCAGTTTCTTCCCAGTTGTTATCAGGCAACTGAATGGTCCTCTCATCTCATAGAGTGTGGCACTGAACTCCTATCAAAATCAACGGCGACCTTGGAGTGATCTTTCATCAGCCTTTATCGGACTTCAATGTTATATCTTTCCAATAAAGTAGTGCCCTTTGTCCATGCAGTGTGGGTGGCCTGATTGCTTTCATGTATAGCTTTCCTTGACTGGATAGCATGCAAATAAAAGCTTTTCACTGTACCTCGATACACATACCTTGGAGGACTTACCTTACCTTGGAAGACTTACACAGTTCCCTTACACAGCTGCATCAAAAAATCCCAGAATATTATAAAGGACATTTCCCACCCCGGACACTCCCTGTTTGAACTGTTGCCGTCAGGCAGACGGTACAGATCTACAAGGACAAGGACAAACAGACTTAAAAACAGTTTTTACCCCACTGCTATAAAGGCACGAAATGTAGCCGCCAAGGAATGCGGGGACTAAGGGACTGTGGTTGGTACACTGTGAAATCGACAGAAGGATGTAGGGTTGGGTGTTTATGCGTGGCTATTTTCATATTTCATATTTATTTTAGTTGTTTGTCTTTTTAAATATTTTACCTTGTATGTATCGTTAGCTTTTATGGTTTGAATGGTGCACTGACTGGTTGACATTTTTCAAATTTCGTTGTACATGGTTCATGTTACAATGACAATAAAGAAACTATTCTATTCTATTACATGACAATCATAAACTAAACTAAATTAAACTAAACTATTAAGAAAATATTCTTTTTTTGGATCCAAAGTAGATGATTTCATACTTGGCTTTATAAAATTCATTGGTGGCCACAGTTTTGCTTATTGGCTTAATTGATACCAGTTTATACATTAATGACAAATGTAATTTCCCCCATCCCACCATCTATCTAGTTGTACCATTCGCAGGATTAACTGCAACGTATCCGTCTTATGAGTCTGAAGAAGAGTTTTGGCCATAAACGTCACCCATTCCTTCTCTCCAGAGATGCTGCCTGTCCCGCTGAGTTACTCCAGCATTTTGTGTCTATCTTGGGTTCGAACCAGCATCTGCAGTTCCTTCCTGCACAACATATCTATTTCCTTCTACTTTCTTCTGATGATAAACTGCTTTCGACTGAACAGTTTGGCTTAGAATGCCCTCCCAACTTAAGTGAGTGGAAGCGCTCGGTGTAACCTTCATTCTTCCAGAACCATCACAGTTTGGGACTTTGGTCTGTGAAATGCTATTTATAAAGAAAACTCAGCAAGGGATTGTTATCTATAAAGGGCAATATTTATTGCAAAATGTTGTACAAATACACAAGAAATAATACAAAATATTGATATCCCATTTCAACATTGGTGCAGAACAGTTTAGTTATATAGATAGTTCAGGCATAGACTATTTTCTAAATGTGGACAAGAGTGAGAAATTCGAGGTGCAAAGGGACTTGGAAGTGTTGGTGCAGGATCCCCAAAGGGTTAATTTGTAAGTTGAATTAGTACTAAAAAAAGCAAATGCAATGTTAGCATTTATTTCGAACGGACTAGAATATAAAAACAGGGAAGTAACGCTGAGGGCTTAATAAGGCACTGGTCAGACCACATTTGGGGTATTGTGAGCAGTTTTGGGCCCCATATCTGATGAAGGATGTGCTGGCATTGGAGAGGGTCCAGAGGAGGTTTACGCAAATTATCTCAGGGATGATTGGGTTAACGCATGATGAGCGTTTGACGGCACTGGGCCGGTACTCGCTGTAGCTTAGAAGGATGAGCGGTGACCTCATTGAAAGTTACCGAACAGTGAAAGGCCTGGATAGAGTGGATGTGGAGAGGATGTTTCCTCTGGTGGGAGAATCTAGAACCAGAGGGCATAGTCTCAGAATAAAAGGTCGTACCTTTAGAAATGAGATGAGGAGGAATTTCTTTAGTCAGACTGTGGTGAATCTGCAGAATTCATTGCCATAAACGGCAAGTCATTGGAGATTGACACGGAGATATACATTTTCTTGATTAGTAAGGGTGTCAAGGGTTATGGGTAGAAGGCAGGAGAATGGGGTTGAGAGGGAAAGATAGATCAGCCATGATTGAATGGCGGAGTAGACTTCATGGGCTGAATGCCCTCATTCTGCTCCTATCACTTATGACCTTATGATGACTAAGGGAGTGCACAACTGACATACATAGCACCTTTACAATTGTACAGTTAGGAAGCATAATACAATGCTGATAATAGTTGATACCACAATCTTGAGTGTAGGACTCCTGCACTGCCAAATAAAAGTTGGCATCAAGGTGAGAGTACCTTATTGCAAAAATGTCTCCGCGTTATATGCTGACGAACAACCTTTTTGGAAGTCATTTGAGGTGCTCTCGAGTGTTTGTAGACCAAAGAACCCGGGAATCTTAAGATGTAATTCATGTCTCTCGGTCATCATTCTCTGAGGTCCATTCTCTGCAGGGCCCAGACGTCAGAATTACATTATCCAGTCCAATTTCACCAAAGCTGCCCTTTCCTCGCTTGGCTTCGAAAACAATCTGCGACATAATTAAAAAAAGAAATTGTAAAAGCACAACATGAACGTCAAATAAAATATTCCTTTAAACTGCCACAGAAGCCTGCGAGGCCAAGTCAATGGATGTTCTTGATGCAGAGGTAGATAGATTCTTGATTAGTACGGGTGTCAGGGGTTATGGGGAGAAGGCAGGAGAATGGGGTTAGGAGGGAGAGATAGATCAGCCATGATTGAATGGCGTGCTAGACTAGATGGGCCGAATGGTCCTAACACTTATGAACTTATGTACTTATGCTACCATTAAATTCCCATCTGTCTGCTCAACAGTAATGGATGATTTATTTATTTTCAATGCTGTTGTTGGCCCTATAGCAGAGGGGCTGGAAACTGGAAGTATCCTGAGCTAATTCTGCTACCATCAACAAAATATGTCAACAAAATAGAGAGAGTACAGAGGAGATTTAATAGAATGTTGCCTGGGTTCCAGCAACTAAGTTACAGAGAAAGGTTGAACAAGTTAGGTCTTTATTCTTTGGAGCGCAGAAGGCTAAGGGGGGACTTGATTGAGGTCTTTAAAATGATGAAAGGGATAGACAGAGTTGACGTGGATAAGCTTTTCCCATTGAGGCTAGGGAAGATTCAAACAAGAGGGCATGACATGAGAATTAAGGGCCAGAAGTTTAGGGGTAACATGAGGGGGAACTTCTTTACTCAGAGAGTGGTGGCTGTGTGGAATGAGCTTCCAGCAGAAGTGGTGGAGGCAGGATCGGTTTTAACATTTAAAAGTAAAGTGGATAGGTATATGGACGGGAAGGGAATGGAGGGGTATGGTCTGAGTGCAGGTGGATGGGACTAGGGGAAAATAAATGGTCGGCACGGACTGGAAGGGCTGAGAGGGCCTGTTTCCGTGCTGTAATTCTTATATGGTTATATGGTTATCATCATCTATTGTGACAAGTGATGGCTCCCACTGATTGTCGCCGGAAGCTTGCGGACGATGACATCGAGGTCAACATTTGTAATAAGATGGACGCAAAAGAAGAATGCTGTTGCTGTTTGTTTTGTAATCATGTATTGTCTTTCTGCTGACTGGATAGCACGCAACATAAGCTTATTACTGTACCTCGGTACACGTGACAATAAACTAAACTGAACTGAACCAGCTTGGAGGTCTTCAATTATTTTTATCTCTCTCTTTGGCTATTGTTCCAGTCATTCTTAGGGTCCAGTAGTGCAGTGACGAAAAAGTGATTCCATCTGTTTCCATTCTCTAAATGCCCCCCAAACCACCTGTTTCAATTAGTACTGCAGATAACGGCGTTCCAACCTGGGTTTATGATCAGGGAAGTGTGAATTCAAATCTTATTACAACTCTCCAGAACTTCAATAGAGATTAAAAAATGCTGAATATAATGCTGACTGTTCTTAATAAAGAAACCACTGGCTCAGTAATGTCCTTGGGCAAGCCCTTAAGCGGTACTGAATTGTTCCCAACACAAGAGGTGGGACGGCACATTGGCGGCACCGTAGCGCAGCGGGTAGAGCTGCTGCCTTACAGCGTCAAAGACCTGGATTAGATCCTGACCACGGGTGCTGTCCATATGCAGTTTGTGCCTTCTCCCCGTGCCTTCCGGGTGCTCTGGTTTCCTCCCACACCCCAAAGACGTACAGGCTTGCAGATTAATTGGCTTCAGTAAAAAAAATGGTAAATTTTCCCTTGTGCGTCTAGGATTGTGTGCGGGGATCACTGGCCGGCACGGAGTCGATGGGCCGAAGGGCCTGTTTCCGTGCTGTATCTCGACACTAAACTAAACTAATCTGGTTGCAGTCATTCAAAAATGAACGCAGAAACACCTCAGCGGTGAAGGTGAAGTGGGCAATGAATGTCGGTTTAGCCAACAATGCCAACATATGTAAATGTGTTTATAATAACCTGCCCCTGCTTTGGGCTGAAGCTGATATGAGAAATTGAGCAACAGGACTTGGGCTGATGGGCTTTCTAAATCTATGAGGAAAGTGAATGAGTGACACTCTATTATCACATGTGACCTGTCACAGTGATACTCTTTGTTTTGCATGCACAAGGTATGCAAAGAGTCTCCACATAAAGGGCACCGACAGAGTTACGGCACAGATTCAAGATGGTGCCCAACCCAGGCGATAGTTTGTGTGCTAGCCACAGAAGCAGGTCTGCAGTCATATTGTACAATTGCTCCACACTCTTATATCAATTGTAACGGCTAGATTGTAATCATGTATTATCTTCCTCCCGACCAGATAGCACACAACAAAAGGCTTTTCACTGTGCCTCAGTACACGTGACAATAAACTAAACTGGCAGGCTGACCTCCACCATGCTGAGGCCAGGCGGCAACTCTCCGACACTTCCTCATACACACTCCTTGACCGTGACCAGGTATCATCTCCCAGACAGTTTCCAATCTCATCTTCTCTGGCGATCTCCCTCCACAGCCTCCAACCTTATCGTTCCCCAACCCCGCACTGCCTGTATCCATCTCCTTCCCACAATCTACAAACAGGACTGCTCTGGCAGATCCATTGTTTCTGCCTGCTCCTGCCCCACTGAACTCATCTCCACATACCTTGATTCCATCCTATCTCCCCTTGTCCAGTCCCTTCCGAACTACATCTGCGACACAATGTAACTCCTTAAACTCTTCAATAACGTTCAGTTGCTCACCCCCTTTGCCCCATCTTTACCATGGACGCCCAGTCCCTTTACACCTCCACCCCCCACCAGGAAGGTTTCAAGGCCCCCTGGTTCTTACTTGAACAGTCCTGACTCTATCCATGTTTTTCAGAGATGCTGCCTGACGTCCTAGCACTTTGTGTCTTTCTTTTGTAAACCAGCTTTGCAGTTCCTTCTTTCGACATAATTCACTGTTCTATGTATAATCCAGTGCGATCTCAAATATCAAAGGCCATTAATATTTATGCACCCTGCTAGTTCTCTTTCCCCCCTCTTAGTTGGGCAGTAGTATTGCAACCCAATCCAACTCCCACCATTTTAGAATTTCAAGTGGAATCAATCTTCGTCAAAGGTTGACTGCAACAGATATCAGAGACAAACATGTTTACTGAGTGTGATACCAAAAAACAAAAAACTTTTAAATGCAGGATAAGTTTTGGTAAAGCATTTCAGAAACAAGTATCCATCTGTTCCAGTTTCTTAACTAATGCAAACCTACCATACTGTATCACTGGAAACTATGGTCATGTGACACGATACTCAACAAAAATAAAATAAAACCATTGTTTCTGCCAAAAATATCAGATACAGCTGGAGGTACATTTGTCTTTGATTTGCAGTCTAAGTGTACAAAGACACTGCTTGCTTTAGGAAAAAGGACTTCAGGTAATTATGTCAATAAACTCGTTTGACTATGTGTATAGCATGGGCTGTTTGAGATTAAATATAAGGCTCGTGATCTTTGTGGCTGTTGAAGTGCATATCTTGTGGATCACATGCAAACTTAGTACAACATCTCAATCTTTGTGCATGTACAGGTCTTGAATGTTATTCAGACCACCAGGTACTTTTAGTTTAGTTTCGAGATACAGAGGGGAAACAGGCCCTTCGGCCCACCGAGTCCACCCCGACCAGCGATCGCCGCACATCAACACTGTCCTGCACACACTCGGGACTATTTACATTCATACCAAGCCAATTAACCGACAAACCTGTACGTCTTTGGAGTGTGGGAGGAAACCGAAGATCTCGGGGAAAACCCACGCTGGTCATGGGGAGAACGTACAAACTCCGTACAGACAGCACCTGTAGTTGGGATCGAACCCGGTCCCTGGCGCTGTAAGGCACCAACTCTGCCGCTGCGTCGATGCTGTTAAAGCTTTATCCATCACCAGTATAGAAAGCCTACCCGTACCCTACTGAAAACCTTGTAAGCCCCTGTCCCACTCTCCCGAGTTACTCACAAATTCTCCTTAGTTTTCCCCTTGATTCAAACACGGAGAATTACGGTATAGCCAGCCGTAGGTACTCGGGGCAATTTTTTTTACTCATGGACATTTTTCAACGTTGAAAAAACGTCCCGACTTACTTGATGCCCCGAGTATCTAAGGCTGGCATTATGAGCCGCTACGAAATATCTATGGACTCCTATGGCCTCGCTACGGACTCCTACGGACTCACTACGGACATTCTCCGAGTTTAAATCAAGGGGAAAACTCGTGAGAATTTGTGAGTAACTCGGGAAGGTGGGACAAGGGCTTGGGAATGAAACAGAAGGATTGGCCAAATTGGTAGCTCTTTTGAAAAGACAGTACCGGTATACCTGGTCAGTACGCAACAGAAGCTTTTCACTGTATCTCGGTACACGTGACAATAAACTAAACTGAACTGAACTGAACTGATGGATATAAAATCATATGGGGAATAGATAGGATCACTTTTACCCAGGGTAATGGATTCAAGAACCGGAGGTGAGAAGGACAAATTTTAATTGAGTGGCAACTTGTTCATGGTGGGCATATCAAACGTGCTGCTGGGGTGGTTGGGACAGATACTATAACAGCACTTAAAAAAACACTTGGTAGGTGAAATTAACATTCGGTAACTGTGTCAGGGCTTGCATGCCATCTCTTCCTACAAGGCGAAACCAAATGGCAGCACATGCAATAGTGAGGCAGCTCTCCTAGACATGCATTGTCTGCATGCTTCAACTAGCAGAACACTGATGTGCCTTTTTGGGCTTCTATAACGTCCAATGCGATGTAACCTCAGTCATCCAGGTCTATGTCACAAGATCCTTCATCAAGGTTCAAGTTCAAGTTCAAGTGAGTTTATTGTCATGTGTCTCTGATGGGACAATGAAATTCTTGCTTTGCTTCAGCACAACAGAACACTGTAGGCATTGACTACAAAAACAGATCAGTGTGTCCATATACCATTATATAAATATATACACATTTGAATAAATAAACTGATCAAGTGCAAATAACAGATAATGGGTTATTAATGTTCAGAGTTTTGTCCGAGCCAGGTTTAATAGCCTGATGGCTGTGGGGAAGTAGCTATTCCTGAACCTGGTCGTTGCAGTCTTCAGGCTCCTGTACTTTCTACCTGAAGGTAGCTGGGAGATGAGTGTGTGGCCAGGATGGTGTGGGTCCTTGATGATACTGCCAGCCTTTTTGAGGCAGCAACTGCGATAGATCCCCTCGATGGAAGGAAGGTCAGAGCCGATGATGGACTGGGCAGTGTTTACTACTTTATGTAGTCTTTTCCTCTCCAGGGCGCTCAAGTTGCCGAACCAAGCCACGATGCAACCGGTCAGCAAACTCTCTACTGTGCACCTGTAGACGTTAGAGAGAGTCCTCCTTGACAAACCGACTCTCCGTAATCTTCTCAGGAAGTAGAGGCGCTGATGTGCTTTCTTGATAATTGCATCAGTGCTCTCGGACCAGGAAAGATCTTCAGAGATGTGCGTGCCCAGGAATTTGAAGCTCTTCACCCTTTCAACCATCGACCCATTTAAATAAACGGGACTGTGGGTCCCCATCCTACTCCTTCCAAAGTCCACAATCAGTTCCTTGGTTTTGCTGGTGTTGAGGGCCAGGTTGTTGTGCTGGCACCATATGGACAGTTGCTCGATCTCTCTTCTGTACTCCGACTCATCCCCATCAGTGATACGTCCCACAACAGTGGTGTCGTCAGCGAACTTGACGATGGAGTTCGCACTATGACCGGCTACGCAGTCATGAGTATAGAGTGAGTACAGCAGGTGGCTGAGCACATAGCCTTGAGGTGCCCCCGTGCTGATTGTTATTGAGTCTGACACATTTCCACCAATATGAACAGACTGTGGTCTGTGAATGAGGAAGTCAAGGATCGAATTGCAGAGGGATGTGCAGAGACCCAGTTCTGCGAGTTTGGTAACCAGCTTGGAGGGGATGATAGTATTAAATGCCAAGCTGTAATCGATGAATAACAGCCTGACATATGAGTTTTTGTTGTCCAAGTGGTCCAGAGCGGAGCGGAGAGCCAGCGAGATCGCGTCCACCGTTGATCTGTTGTGGCGGTAAGCGAACTGCAGTGGGTCCAGGTTTTTGTCGAGGTAGGAGTTAATTTGCGCCATGATCAACCTCTCGAAGCACTTCATCACCACAGGCGTTAGTGCCACAGGTCGAAAGTCATTGAGGCACGTCACCTTGCTCTTCTTGGGCACTAGTATAATTGATGCCTTTTGAAGCAGGTGGGAACCCTCAGAAAGCATCTAGACCTGACGGTGTACCGAGCTGCTTTCTCAAAAACTGTCCAAAACCTGGTTGTTGTGGATATCAAAACATCATTAACTACAGACCAGGGGCACTAACATCTGTGGTGAAGAAGTCATTTGAGAGCCTGGACCCACTACAATTTGCCTTCCACCACAATAGATCAACATGGATCTCCATTCTGCAATGAACCACTTGGGCAATAAGAACACATACGTCAGGCTGTTGTTTATCAACTACTTCTGGGCGTTCAGCACCATCTTCCCCTTCCAATGTTATCAGGCTCAGGGAACTGGGTCTTTGCACATCCTTATGCAACTGGATCCTTGACTTCCTCATCAACAGACCACAATTGGTATGAATTGGCAAAACATTTCCTCCTCCCTAACCATCAGCAAGGAGCACCTGAAGGCTGTGTGCTCAGTCCCCTGCTCTACTCACCCAATCCACTGACTGCGTAGCCAGACATGTTCCAACTCCATTTTAAAATGCACCAAAGACACCCCCATTGTTGGATGAGTTGCGGTAATAATGTCAGATTGTTGGAGGGAGATCGATCACCTATTGGAATGGTGCCAGAACGACAGCCTTGGCCGCAATGTCAGCATGACCAAGGAGCTGATTGTTGATTTTAGAAGAGGGGAACCGAGCATCCACAAGCCTGCCTTCGTCAACGGTTGGCAGTGGAGAGAGTCAATAACTTCAACTTCCTGGGCGTGCATATATATCTCTGAAGATCCATGCACGTCCAGCACATTGTTGCAATCATAAAGAAAGCTAATCGACGCCTCTACTTCCTAAGAAGATGAGGAGATTTGGTATATTGATGAATACTCTTTTGAACTTCGACATGTTTACAGCAGAGATCAAATCGAGTCGGAAGGAACTGCAGATGCTGGTTTACAGGTGGTCCAAAAATTGCAGTGTTATTGTGTACCGTTTTGGCGTCATTCAGGGCATGGACAGACAGACAGACAGACAGACATTTAGACAGACAGGCAGACGGACAGACGGACGGACGTACGGATGGCCGGACGGACGGATGTATGTTTGGGGATTATGGGTTCAAAGATGTACAGAGAGAAAAACCTTTCCTTAATTCTTTTTTTCCTGCATTTGATACCATGTTTCACATACAAATTCTTCCCGTTCTGATGAAATGATAACTAAATTTCAGGCCTGCTGAGCTATTTGAGTACTCTCTATTGTTTAACCATACAATGTGGGCGCTGAAGGGCCTCTCAGTGAACATCATATGGGGCACAGATTTAGATTAGTTTAGAGACACAGCGCGGAAACAGGCCCTTTGGCCCACCGAATCCACATGGATCAGCGATCCCTGCACATTAACACTCCCTACCCACACTAGAGTCAATTTAACATCTGTAGAAGGGTCTCGATCTGAAATGCTGCCTCACCCGCTGAGTTACTCCAGCTCATACTGTTTGCTTTATTAAAGTAGTGAGCAGCTTCCTCACTTACATTTTGCTGGGTTTCAGACCTGCTTTTAGCAGTTATTGTAACGCGTCCAATTTTCCAGCCTTCCTCTTTGTCTCGGATCCACTCCCAGATCGAAGGAACTCCGTTATTGGAAAGTACTCGGAGATTCCCAATCTTCTCTCCCACAAGCCGATATTTAAAGGTTACACAGAAATCTTTCTTCGGGACGAGATCGCCGACGAGAAGTTTCAAATGGCCCACTTCGTTCTTAAGCCCGACGAATGCAGGGACTGCCATGTAGTGCCCGTTGCCTGGTGAATGGGAAATAACATGGTAATGCTGCGGAATCAAAATAGCATGTCCTCTAAAATTCCATGCATCTTTTCAATGCTGCCTGAAGACTGACGTTTATAATTCAGTCTGCTTTCAAGATTGAAAGAGTGTAGACAACTTGCATTACACCACTATGGATAAGAAGGATGTCAAATTCATTTGTAGCACTCAACATGGAGTTGGTTAAATATTTATAACTAGTACAGCGAACAGTATAGCACAGGAACATTGCCCTTTGGCCCTCAATGTCTGTGCCAAATATGATGCTAAGATCAACTTTTATTTGTCTGCACATGATGCATATCTCTCCATTCTCTGCATACCCATATGCCTAACCCAAAATATCTTCAATGCCACTACCGTATCTGTCTCAACCACCATCCCCGGCATCATCTTGATTAGTACAGGTGTCAGAGGTTATGGGGACCACACAGCTGGTGGAAGCAGTAATGGTGCAGTATGCAGCTTCAATGGGCCAGAGCGAGTTGGAATGGAGTAATGGTGCAATGGTAATGGAGTAACATACGTTGAGACTTTGACGCACAGGGCCTGTACTCGCTGGTGTTTAGAAGAATGAGGGGGCACCTCATTGAAACGTACTGAATAGTGAAAGCCTTGGATAGAGTGGATGTGGAGAGGATGTTTCCACTAGTGGGAGAGTCCAGGACTAGCGGTCATAGCCTCAGAATTAAAGGACGTTCCTTTAGGAACGAGACCAGGAGGAATTTCTTTAGTGAGAGGATGGTGAATCTGTGGAATTAATTGTCACAGAAGGCTGTGGAAGCCATGTCAATGGATAATTTTAAGGCAGAGATAAATAGATTATTGATTAGTATGGGTGCCAGGGGTTATGGGGAGAAGGCAGGAGAATGGGGTTAGGAGGGAGAGATCGATCACCCATGATTGAATGGCCGAGTAGACTTGATGGGCTGAATGGCCTAATTCTACTATTCCTTAAGACCTTATGTTACAGGCACTTATCAGACGCTGTGTAAAATATTATCCTGCACATCTCCTCTAAACCATGCCCCCCTCACCTTAAAGTTATGCCCTCTATTATCGTACCTATCTCTGCCTCTCATCGTTTTATATTACCTCTCTACCAGGTCTATCCGCAACCACTGATGTCTCAAAGAAAACAATCCAAGTCTATCAATCCAAGTTCTCAGTGTAGCCAACACCCTCCTGATCCAAGCATCCTTTTGGTAAGTCTCCTCTGTACCCTTTCGAAAGCGTCCTCATCCTTCGTGTAATGGGGCAACCAGAACTGCATGCAATACCTCAAATGTAGCCTAACAAAAGTCCTATTTGCGAGGAAAGAGTGTGCAGGTACCCTGAGGTGAGATCTGGAGAATGGGGCGGACTTGTTCGTCGCTATGCGGTTACACAAAATGCTGGAGAAACTCAGCGGGTGCAGCAGCATCTAAGGAGCGAAGGAGATAGGCAACGTTTCGGGTCGAGACCCTTCTTCAAACTGGTCAGGGATCAGGGAAACGAGAGATATAGACGGTGATGTGGAGAGATAAAGAACAATGAATGAAAGATATGCAAAAAAGTATCGATGATAAAGGAAACAGGCCATTGTAAGCTGTTTGTAGTGTGAAAATGAGAAGCTAGTGCGACTTGGGTGGGGGGGAGATAGAGAGAGAAGGAATGCCAGGGCCAGAGGGCTGAGGGAGAGGTGGGAAGGGGAGGAGGCAGCCAGGGTTAACAGAATTGAGAAAATTCAATGTTTAAGCCCAGAGGATGCAGACTCCCCAAGCGGAATATGAGGTGCTGTTCCTCCAACTTGCAGTGTTGCTCACTCTGGCCGTGGAGGAGGCCCAGGACTGAGAGGTCGGATACGGAATGGGAGGGGGAGTTGAAGTGCTGAGCCACCGGGAGGTCGGGTTGGTTATTGCGTACCGAGCGGAGGTGTTCGGCGAAACGATCGCCAAGCCTCCGCTTGGTCTCACCGATGTAGATCAGCTGGCATCTGGAGCAACGGATGCAGTAGATGAGGTTGGAGGAGGTGCAGGTGAACCTCTGTCGGACTTGGAAGGACTGCTTGGGTCCCTGAAAGGAGTGGATGGGGGAGGTGAAGAGACAAGTGTAGCATATCTTGCGGTTGCAAGGGAAAGTGCCCGGGGAAGGAGTGGAGCGGGAGGGAAGGGAAGAATTGACGAGGGAGTTTGCGGAGGGAGCGGTCTTTGCGGAAGGCAGACAGGGGGGGAGATGGGAAGATGTGGCGAGTGGAGGGGTCACGTTGGAGGTGGCGAAACTGGCGGAGGACTATCTGTTGTATGTGCCGGCTGGTGGGGTGAAAGGTGAGGACCAGGGGGACTCTGCCCTTGTTGTGAGTGGGGGAATGGGGAGAGAGGGCAGTGTTGCGGGGTATGGAGGAGACCCTGGTGCGAGTTTGTCGTTATGCTGAGCCAGTACAGGTTCTGTGGCCTTCCATGCTCTGACCATTGCGTGCTTCTGTAAACATTGGTGAATATTAAGCAACAGCAATTGAATTCAACAAAATGCAGTTCATTAAAATTAATCTTAATTAAAAAGTCACCATTAGGCAGATCAGCAACTTTCCAGTCAAAATCATCCTCCGTATCCTGTATCCATTCACAAACTCCTTGGTTAAAATTGCAGTCCACAGAAAAATCTAAAGAGAAACACAGAGAATTTCTTATTAATCCATTCCAGCTGATATATATTTATGTATATGATATATCTATTTTGAAAAGAGAAAGGCTTTCCCACTGAAATCATTTTGATGTCAGTGAAGAGGTTTTTTTAGTCATATTCAAAAACACATAATATGAATTCTAAACATATCTTCCCTCATTTCAACGTGGAAATATTGAATGGAAATCTCCACCACTGTTGAAAGATGCCCAGCAATTGTAAAACTTAACTTATATTTCTAGTATGTAGCGGGATCTGGACTCACGTATAACAGTTTGCAATCAGAGAAGGACTTTTAAAGTGAATCACTACTGATTAACAAAACCTTTCTTGAACACCAATGTTTTAATAACCAGATATTCTGTCTCAGTCGTGCTCAAATGGATAAAGGTTGGCCCGTTACATCGGATCATTCACTTGCTCCTCAAAATCGTGCCGTAGAGTCTCTCACATTCACCAGAGATGCTGCGTGTCCCGCTGAGTTACCTCAGCATTTTGTGTCTATTTTCCTTTGGACTTTTCTATTTTCTTTGAGGCAATGATGTGGACTTTCCCTCCCCTCCATGAATGACGCGAAGATTCATTATACGGTCCCCATCTCTAATTTATTCCTTTCCAAGATTACCCTGAATTCATTATTTTCCGACAGCTTCAAGCCTTTAAAACACAGGCTCTGGAATACAAGTTCAGAGTGTGAAGGAAGGTTGGGAAGGATATAAAGAATATCCAGTGTGTCAAGGTCCATTTTGCTCTTAATTGCTAATAATAGATTACTTAAATGCAGTTTTCTATTAAACATTGGTGGTGTCCTGCTCTGAAAGACAATGGAAATTGATTGCTCAGTTTTGGACCAGCTTGAGACCAAAACACTCATTTGGTGTCTGTCCCATTTAACTGTTTAGGGCCTGTCTTACAAGCATGCAACTCCATGTGATGAGTGCGACCTAACGTGGTCGCTTGAGCCGTCCGGCGTCGCGGGGCCGGTCCCACTTCGATCGCCGGAGCCGTGCGGAATTGTGCGGAGTTCGTCCCGACATCGCGCGGGGCTCCGAAAAACTGACTATGTTCAAAAATTCAGCGCGGCAACGGCTTGTCGGCTCACAGTCGCCTCGACGCATTACACACTGCCTCGACGTCGTGCCTCCGTGAACCTATATGTAGGTGCCTCCGTGGCCCTCTGTGTGTGTGGCTCCATGGCCCTCTCTGTGTGTGCCTCTGTACCCCTCTCTGTGTGCCCCTCTCTGTCCTGGCGAACTTACCTTAAGACTTCGCTCCAGGTTCGCCTCACTTCACTCACCCGACCTCCGCGCGGCCCCTGTTGCCGGTTTGGTCGCGCTTGCCGCATGCAGGCGCATGCTGGTGGGAACGGCCCTGTACAGGGATCACCCGACCTCCGCGCGGCCCCCGCTTCTAGTTTGATCGCGCTCATCGCATGGAGTCGGATGCTGGTAGGACAGGCCCTTTAAGTATCCTCTGTCAGTCACCAATGAACACTGAAACCACCTTCTTAATCCCCCCCCCCCCCCCCACCCACCCACCCCCACCTCTTCTATACATTCTCTCTGTGAATGCTCTGGTTTCCTCCCACATCACAAAGACGTGCAGGTTTGTAGGTTAATTGTTCTCTGCGAAATTGCCCCAAATGTGCGTGAGTGGATGTATAAGAGGCATGACATAGAGCTCATGTGAATTGGTGAAGGAACGTACTGTAGATGCTGGTTTAAACCGAAGATAGACTCAAATGGTGAAGTAACTCAGCGGGTCAGACAGCATCTTTGGAGAAAAGGAATAGGTGACGTTCCGAGCCTGTAGAAGGGTCTCGACTCGAAACGCCACCTATTCCTTTTCTCCAAAGATGCTGTCTGACCCGCTGAGTTACTCCAGCTTTTTTTGTCTATCTTTGTGTGAATTGGTGATCGATGGTTGCCATGCCGTATCCCTAAACTAAACTAAACTAAACCAGCATATACATACACAGAGAGACTGAAGCTTTACATTCAAAGTGGGATTACATTTAATAGAGGGCACCACAACCAGTAGCTATACTGGTCTCACCAAACTTGCACACCTGATGTATTTGGGACACTATGATAAATATCACTCTCGAGCATCACTAACCCTGCCCTGACAAGATGCCGACACAAACCTGCAATACTAAAGCCAACTGTTTTCAGACGCTCAGACGTTTATTTGTTTATTACCGTCATTAAATAGATCTTGTACCACGAGTTCCTTCTTGCCCAGCACTGGACTAAATACTGTGGCTTCATTGCGCTTGGGGACTGAAACAGACAATTGTTGTTAGATTAGATAACATTAGATAATCCGGCATTAGATAATACATGTATACAAATTCTTATATATTAGTATTGAATATTAATGCAGAGCTGTTTACCTTGGCAACTCAACATGCTCAATATCTACTCATCTCAATCATTGGCCTAAACTACTGGTTTTGTCAATATTAGGCCTATCCCCTTTAGAACTAACATCAGAGAATTTGAGCAGCATCTTAAAGGCCTGTCCCACTTGGGCGTCATTTGCGCATCATTTACGAGACACCATTTACTCAGGCTGTTTTCCCTTTGGATAGACATGTTGATAACATGCAAAGTCCCACTCAAAAAACCACCTGAAAACATGTAAAGTAGCAATGTTACAAAATTTTGAGATTTTAAAAATCAAGTCTGCAATTTATCCCATCAGATAAAGCATAAAAAGAAGTTTAATTTGACACCTAATTCACTTTCATATCTTCAGTATTAAGAAAGTTATGACCATTTTCATACTCGGAAATTAGCATCTTGTTCCCCATTGCCTTTCAATTGACTTAACTCAAAAGCTGTGATCTGGAACAGTTAAAAGCCCATAACTTTCTTAAAAATTAAGAGAACTCAATGACATTTTCAGTTATTATAGATTGAAGCATTCTGAAACAAATATGAAACAATCTTACTTGGATGACCTGAAATTAAAGCATATAATTAGTTAGTTATCTAATTGTAGCTAATTACAAACTTCAATGAGTAGATCTAAACATCTATTCATTTCTTAAGAAAAGATACACTTTTTTTAAATTGCCTAAGTGTCCAAATAACATTCACACAATAATCCACAATATAACATAATTTTTAAATCTAATTTTCATGAATTTCTGGGCCAAATGGAAGGAATTTAGTGTTTAATGCCTGTAAATTAATGGCCATTTAAATCAACTAGCGAGTGGGTTTTAGTGGAATGCGTTGGATTGGAACGTTGCGGTTTGCGGTGAAGTCGGGAGGTAAAATACTGTTTGTTCATACATTTTTTGCACCCCATGTCTCAACATGAAAATGTGATTAAAGCCGCCCTAAAAACCAACTTTTAATATAAAAATAAACTGTGTACCTTTTTTCCTCCCTTTACGCAAAATCCTTCCCGTTGACGGCACTCACGGCTTTTGAAGGTGATTTTTACATTACTCTGGTTAATAAATAATCTAGCATAATTTAAAAATACCTTCATGAATGAAATGTCGGAGCAATTTTTCTTCCGCGACGAAATCGCCCGACATGGATCGATTTTCCCAGTCTGCAGAAAAACGGCACTTTAAGCCTGCCCCCCTCTGAAAGGCGCCAAAGTCACGCACACGGGGAGCGGCATGAACTGCAGCGCTGCTCAAGGTAAGTTTTGTAACATACCTATGTAAAGAGTTTTACATTGTGACAAGACAAAGGTGTCAATGGTTACCTCGTGGCTTATTTTAAAGGAGCATTCACCTTGAGTGGTTTTGTCTCGAAATTGCTTCATAACTATAATGTCAAGGGTAAAGGAATGTGGCTGGTGTAATAACCAGAAGTAATGCTTTGTATGTAGCTAGTATATGTCTGCGTAGGAAGGAACTGTAGATGCTAATTAAACCGAAGATAGACACAAAAAGCTGGAGTAACGTAACAAGGAGGAGATTCACTGTGATGGATGTCTGTGTGAACTGAGTTGGTTGTGTGTCTTGTAAAATTGTTTCTTTTTGTTGTATGGCTGCAGAAACCAAAGTCCCCAACGGAAAAATAAAGTTCATTTTATTGTATTGTATTGTAAGTCAGGCAGCATCTCTGGAGAGAAGGAATAGGTGACGTTTTGGGTGAGGAATGGTCACAACCCAAAACGTCACCTGTACCTTTTCTCCAGAGATGTCTAATTTATACGTTTGTATAATCAGTGAAAGGAGGATCCTTCTTCAGACCGAGTACATCTCTGTCTCCTGCTTTTGCCTGGTGTGAGTTGCAGAGCTTTTAAAATATTCCTACAGTTTTTGCCTTGTCCAATTTTCAATGATTCTCGTAAAGCTGGTATTAAATTGCTAAAGATAATCTCACTCCTGTTCACCAGTCAGTGGATATGTTTAAGGCAGAGATAGATAGATTTTTGATTAGTATAGGTGTCAGAGGTTGTGGTGAGAAGGCAGGAGAATGGGGTTAGGAGGGAGAGGTAGATCAGCCATGATTGAATGGCGGAGTAGACGATGGGCCGAATGGCCTAATTCTACTGCTACTCCTTATGAAATGACCTTATGATCTCTTTGGAGGACAATTACCTCTGGGAAATCTCCAGCGGAGCACCTTCCTCCTTTGTTTGGAGCTCTGGTGATCAATGATGGAATTCCCAGACCTGTCCCCTCCTGTTTTGGGAGAATGGAATCTTTAGGCTAAATTGCTGTGATAAAGGTCCAGCTGCTGGGCATTCATTTGTGCTACTGTTTTTTTATTTCAAACGCGCTGTCACTAATGATTCTCAGAAACAAGTTCTTTATCATCTGATCCCCTGGTGGTTCCTTAGTCTGAAAATGTCCTGCAGCTACTAAACATCTGCCAACAAGGGCTGTTAATCTTACGTCAAAGAAAAATTCCAGACTCCAAATTATTTATTGAAGACTATTCCTGCAATGTTTAATTCATAGCAATAAATCAGCTTTGCAAACTCTTTGTTGACACAAGTTTCAAAGTTGCCATTGGGCTGGGATATTCATGAAGTGTTTTGGAAACTTGGAAGAATTTATTCTTCCCAGAAAGTGGTCATGGTGCAGCCTAAGTAGAAACAAGGCCATTGTGGAGATTTTGCACATGCTGTAGATCGGTAATTGGCAGGCAGAAAATATGACTATGGGTTAAAATAAAAAATAGTGCAAATCTCTCTGGCTACTTCTAGAACCTCAGGAAGCAGCACAGTGCTAATGAGCAAATGAGGTGGAGTCATTCAACACCAAGCTAAATTTGGTGTTAGTATTAATAGTAGTATTATATGTTAGTATTATGATTAATATATACTAATATACTGGTATATACTTGCATCGCCCACCCAAGTTGTCGTACTAGTTTCAAAGCCGTCTTGTTGAGTCTCATTAAGCCCACAGCTAACATTTATCATTGATACCTTTTTGCGTATCTTTCATTCATTTGTTCTATATCTCTCCATATCACCGTCTACACCTCTCGTTTCCCTTCCCCCCCGACTCGCAGTCTGAAGGAGGATCTCGACTCGAAACGTCACCTATTCCTTCACTCCAGAGATACATGCTACTAATTAATATATACTAATTATTACTAATAATCCTAACATTAGTATTAGGATTCATATCCATCCTCTTACTATCCATCCAAAATAGCAAAATACTTCTGCTTGCTCTGGTAGAATTTTCAACAACTCTTTGGACCATGTGTCTTTGACTCATGGGCCTGTCCCACTTAGACAACTCTTTAGGCAACTGCCAGGGACTAATTTTAATGGAATACACCTATGACACCTAGCGACAACCTACGACAACACCTACTTCAACCTACGACAGCCACAATTGTTGCCACTGTCGCCGAAAATATTTTGACATGTTGAAAATGTTGTGGCAGTCGCCCATAAGATCGCCTAAAGTGGGATAGGCCCGTTAGTGGCTGATATTTGAAATGCGCTGCCAGAGGAGATGGCAGAATCAAATTAAATTACTACATTCAAGACATTTATTGAGACACATATTGGCAGGATACAGCTCTGATGTAGGCAAATATGATTATTGTAGCTAGGCAAACAGACTGTGGTGGGCCGAGGGGCCCGTTTCACTGCTGTACAATGCTTAGTCTCTATGACTGTATGGCTTACAAACCCAGTTCTTGTGATAAAAAATGACGCATTTTCTACACTGTGTGCAAATGGCCATCATGCATTTTGCCTAGGGCTTTTGATTTCTATAATGTTGTCTACCGTTTTATCGCTGTTGCAAATTGAGGATTGCCTGTATTTTCAAGTGCAGTCATGTTGCAGGATTGCCTGTAATTTCAAGTGCAGTCATATTAAATACAGCAGCCAATTTGCCTGCACTGTGGTCTCACATGCATCCATGTGGCAATGATTGGACAAGCTCTGGTAATGATGTTGGCTGTGGGTTAAACAATAGCCAGGACACAAGGAATAACACCACAGCTCTTCCTCAAAGTCTTCCTTACTCTGGGAGAGAAGTTTAAGTGATTTATTTTTGATGATCTTATTTTAAACCAGAGATGTCACAACCAATCTGGTCCACATCCTTCTTTGGCACCTTGTCACTGCAACAAGTCCACCTGGGTCAACCTGATCTCACGGTTGCCAAACACTTTAATTCCCCCTCCCATTCCCACGCTAAGCTTTCTGTCCGAGGCCTCCTCCACTGTCAGAGTGAGGCCAAATGCTAATTGCAGGAACAGTAACTCATATTTCACTTGCACAGCTCACAACCCAGTGGAATGAAAATTGATTTCTCCAACTTCAAGTAACCTTTGCATCCCCTCTCTCTCAGTCCCTCCCCCACCCAAGTCGTTCATTGTACCAGCTTCATGGCTGTCTTGTTGAGTCTCATTGTCTGTAACTCATTTTCACCTAGCCCACAGCTAACAATGGCCTGTCTCCTTTCTCATCATTACATTTTTGCATCTCTTTCATTCATTTGTTCTATATCTCTCAATAATCACGATCTATATCTCTCTATATCACCATTTTTTTGCTCTGGTATTTTATTTAATTTGCATGTTTAATCAATAATGTTTTATTATTAATGTTCAATATTTTATGTATCATTCTTAACTGTCACTGTATGTCATGTTGTCACTTCCGGGCGGAGCACGAAGGCAAATTCCTTGTATGTGAATACTTGGCCAATAAACATTCATTCATTCATATCTCTCGTTTTCCTCTCCCCTGACTCTCAGTCTGAAGAAGGGCCTCAACCCGAAACATCACCTATTCCTTTTCTCCAGAGATACTGCAAGAACCGCAGAGCAACTCCAGCTTATTGTGTCTACCTACAATTTAGCTTGATAAGTTGTCTTAAAATTCTTGTGGCACTAGATTTTACATTAAACCCTTTTTTTAGCTCCACAAGAAAGTGTGTATTTTATCAAATGGAAGCGAGCTAGGAAGTTGAATGGCTGTGAGTGTTGTTCTTTGGATAAATGGGTAACCCAGAGATTCTGTCTGTTTGGGTGAAAATCCATGTCACATTTAATGAAGAGCCATCCAATACAACTTAACTGAACTGAAGGAAGACACAAAATGCTGGAGTAACTCAGCGGGACAGGCAGCATCTCTGGAGAGAAGGAATGGGTGACGTTTCAGGTCAAGACCCTTCTTCAGACTGAGAGTGGGCGGTACAGAGATAAAATGGAGTCGGAGACAGTAAGACTTGTAGGAGAACTGAGAAGGGTGAGGGGATGGAGAGAGAGGGAAAGCAAGAGCCATTTGAAGTTAGAGAAGTTAATGTTCCTACCGCTGGGGTGTAAGCTTCCCAAGCGGAATATGAGCTGTTGCTCCTCCAATTTGCACTGGGCCGCACTCTGACAATGGAGGAGGCCCAGGACAGAAAGGTCAGTGTGGGAATGGCAATGGGAATTAAAGTGTTTAGCAAACGAGAGATCAAGTAGGTTTAGGTGGACCTAACTGAACTGATATTCAGTAAATTCTGCAGTGACTAGTAAGTGAAGCTGCAGTGTTACATTCTCCATGAGGAAATGCTGCAATCAATTTTTCCACAACTAAATATAGGCCATTTGCACCACAAAAGCCAGGAATCGCAGGCCCGTTAAACCAAACTTCAGCTGCTTCAGATCATTGTTCTGACTGTTTAAGCAAGCGTAGCACAGGAAAAGATCCTGGAAAATATCTAGTTGACCTGATTTAAACTTGCAGTGCATAAATCTTATGAATTCAAGTTCCTGGAACTCAAACCAGAAAGCTGGGATGAAACAAAAACATGGCCTGGAATTTCCTTTTCATTTAATTGACTAATCATAAAATCTCCCCTTGACTCCCCCTCCCATCCTCACACTGACCTTTCTGTCCTGGGTCTCCTCCATTATCACAGTGAGGCCCAGCGCAAATTGGAGGAACAGCACCTCATATTCCACTTGGGCAGCTTACAACCCAGCCGTATGACTTCCCTGACTTCTCCCTTGTTAAGTAACCCTTGGTTTCCCTCGCTCTCCATCACCTCCCCCTTCCTAATTCTCTGACCAGTCTGACAGTTCCCTTGATAAAATCTCTTAAAATACACGGGCAAGCTAACATTTTCCAATGGGCGTCTTGGCGTATGGAGCCCTGTGTTGGGATTTGTAATTTTAACTGGACATTCTGCCATGAAAAATCTGATTAGTTGAAGAGGAGCCATTGTCTGCGTCAGTTTGTCCCTTTTCCACCCTTTTCCACTTTAGTTTAGTTTAGAAATACAGCGCGGAAACTGGCCCTTCGGCCCACCAAGTGTGCACTGACCAGCAATCCCCGCACATTAACATTATCCTACACACACTAGCGACAATTTACATTTATACCAAGCCAATTAACCTACAAACCTGTACGTCTTTAGAGTGCGGAAGTACGGATAGGGTTTGGACTGAAAGAAAGGCTTTTCCCCAATACTCAAGAAACAACTGCGTGTCTTTTTTAGTGTCGGATTTGTGTAGATTGAGTTGGAACAAAATAAATATCATACTTCTATTGAGGTTTTGGGTATTAAGATCAAAATTCATTCAGAACAAAAAACAGAGTGCACACTCTGTTCAAAGTCAATCTACTTCACAATTTGTACATTATACAACAATACTCTCTCCGAGAAATAATTAACTAGTGATTTATAACCACAGTCTGTAATTAGTGTGCCCCACATAAATCGACGAGGGCAATATCGGAATAAACAAGACTGGGATTCTGTTGTGTTGAATTGAGTGTGTGATATTTGCAATGAATGCTTTAATCTGTTCAAGAGTAATTTCTCCATCTTTTATTTAATGAGCCAATGAATCAAAAAAATGATGTTTTGCCCTAATATTTGGCACTTTATTCTATTTATATACAATTTATTTTCTTCATTAATGTTGTACTTTGACCTCATTGTATAAAGCAGCAAGGGCTCTACTGGTATATTTCTTTGCGTTATTTGTTGATGGCATGTGAACATTAGTAGCTACGCCAGGACTCCCCCCCCCCACCCCCCCCCCCCCCATAACTATCAGCTTGTCAGGCCATTTCTACGCATGGTAGAGTTGCTGCCTTACAGCCCTTACAGCGCCAGAGACCCGGGTTCGATCCTGGCTACTGGTGCTTGTCTGTATGGAGTTTGTACGCTCTCCCCGTGACCTGCGTGGGTTTTCTCCAAGAACTTCAGTGTCCTCCCTTACTCCTAATAAATACAGGATTGTAGGTTAATTGGCTTGTTATAAATATAAATTGTCCCTAATGTAGGCTAGTGTTAATGTCGGCCATCGCTTGTTGGTGGTGACTCGGTGCGCCGAAAGACCTGTTTCCGTGCTGTATCTCCAAACTACACTAAACTAAGGCTAGTCAACCACATTGTTGGGTCTGGAGTTATAATTAGGCCAGAAGGATGGCAGACCGCTTTTCCAATAAGACATTAAAGAACCAATAGGTTTTTAAAACAATCCTGTATTGTCATTTTCGATGGTACTTAGATTCATTAACTTGGTCTAGTTTCTCCAATGGCCTGGGTAGATTTTGAATCTCTTCCATAGGATCAATCTCTGGCAGAATATCCATTTGTGACAACAGGACTTGAAATATATTTTTTCCTTTTTAGTTTTGTTCAGTTTAGATTATTGTCACGTGTACTGGTGGTACAGTGAAAAGCTTTTGTTGCGCGATATCCAGTCAGCAGAAAGACAATACATGGTTACAATCGATCCATTTAGAGTGTATAAGGGAATAATGTTTAATGCAAGGTAAAGCCCCAGTGAAGGTAAAGCTTTAGTGTTTGAAGCAAGATTAAATAATTTGTGAGACAGTCTGTTTTACAGATGCAGAGGAAAAATTATTTAACCATCAGGCAATGTTGATGGTCACATGCTTGTGGTTTGCTGCAAACCTCTGTACATCTGCACTCCTGTCCGTGCGGGAAACACAACCGATTCAGGTTCAGATTGGTGAACTCACAGGTCTCTGATCCTTAGCGGACGGAGAGAAACAGCCTCACACGCAAACAAATACAGGAACTGATGGAAGTACGGCCATTAGAAAAGGCCGACCAACATCTTCCGTGGAAGTCACTGGAATGGAATTCACCAACATTTCTGTGTCAGCTGCACAGTAGAATGCCAAGGAAGTAAGGCTCTCTCTTCAAAGAGCGACAGCAGTATTGGAGGGCCAGAGATATTGGGAGAGGTTAAGTAGGCTGGGTCTCTCTTTCTTGGAGCGCAGGAGGATGAGGGGGGTGATCTTATAGAGGTGTATACAATCATGAGAGGAATAGATCAGGTAGATGCACAGAGTCTCTTGCCCAGAGTAGGGGAATCGAGGACCAGAGGACATAGGTTTAAGGTGAAGGGGAAATTATTTAATAGGAATCTGAGGGGTAACTTTTTCACACAAAGGGTGTGGTGTGTATGGAACAAGCTGCCAGAGGAGGTAGTTGAGGCTGGGACTATCTCAAAGTTTAAGAAACAGTTAGATAGATATATATATGGATAGGACCGGTTTGGAGGGATATGGACCAAATACAGGCTGCTGGGACGTGTGTAGTCGGGACATGTTGGCCGATGTGGGCAAGTTGGACCACAGGGCCTGTTTCCACGTTGTATCACTCTTTGACTCAAAGACTATAGCAACAGCAAATGTAGACCGAGTGATCGTTTTGCTGAACAACTCCGCTCATCCCGCCTGGACCTACCTGGTCTCTCGGTTGCCAAATACTTTTATTCCCCTTCCCATTCTCACTCTTTCTGTCCTGGGTCTCCTCCATTGTCAGAGAGAGGACAAACGTAGATTGAAAGAACAGCACCCCATATTTCGCTTGGGCAGCTTACAACCCAGCGGCAGGAACATTGATTTCTCTAACTGCAAGTAAACCCTGGATTCCCTCTCTCTTCTGTCCCACCCCCACCCAAGTCGTACTAGCTTCCAAATCATCTTGTTTAGTCACATTGTCTGTAAAGGGCCTGTCCCACCAGCATGCAACTCCATGCGATGAGCGCAACCTAACGTGGTCGCTTGAGCCGTCTGGCGTCGCGGGGCCGGTCCCACTTTGATCGCCGGAGCCGTGCGGAATTGTGCGGAGTTCGTCCCGACATTGTGCGGGGCTCCGAAAAACTGACTATGTTCAAAAATTCCGCGCGGCAACGGATTGTCGGCTCGCAGTCGCCTCGACGCATTACACACCGCCCCGACATCGTGCCTCCATGAACCTATCTGTAGGTGCCTCCGTGACTCTCTATGTGTGTGGCTCCGTGGCCCTCTGTGTGTGTGTGCCTCTGTGCCCCTCTCTGTGTGCCCCTCTCTGTCCTGGCGAACTTACCTTAGACTTCGCTCCAAGTTCACCTCACTTTGCGCCGCGTTGCGCCACTCACCCGACCTCCGCGCGGCCCCTGCTGCCGGTTTGGTCGCGCTTGCCACATGCAGGCGCATGCTGGTGAGAACGGCCCTGTACAGGGGATCACCCGAACTCCGCGCGGCCCCCGCTTCTAGTTTGATCGCGTTCATCGCATAGAGTTGCATGCTTGTAGGACAGGCCCTTAACTCTTTCTCACCTAGCCCACAGCTAACAATGGCCTGTTTCCACTCTCATCATTAATTTTTTGCACATATTTTGTTCATTTGTTCTAGATCTCCCTTTTTCATCACCTATACCTCTTGTTTCCCTCTCCCCTGACTCTCAGTCTCGACCCTAAACGTCGCCCACTCCTTCTCTCCAGAGATGCTGCCTGTCCCGCCGAGTTACTCCAGCATTTTGTGTCGACCAACAGTTGTTTGGCATTGACGTCTGCAGCATCCTGAATGCAACGTGAAAGAGACTTCACTTACCAAACACATCCCCTCTGGGAGTCTGCTCCTCCGAGTCAATGTGATTTTCAACTTCATCTTCACTGGTTTTATAGCCCACGTCAAGCTCTTTGTCATCATAGTTCCCAATATAGACGCCGTCTTCATAGTCAAATGGCTGGAGGCGTTCTAGGGAAGGGGGGGTGGTCACAGGGCGACGGATAGCATTCTTTATCACTTCGCTCTTTCTACCTTTATTCCTATGTGCCAGAATTTTCTTTACGTCTTCCTTGTTTCCTCCCCGAATCAGAGGTGCTTCTTTGTAGGGAATCTCAGGAACAGCTGAGAGGGAGAAAGAGAGAGAGAGAGAGTGAGGAGAAGCCATATTATTTATTATTAATATAATGTCATTTATTATTAATAGAAAGCACCCCTGCTACTGTCCATGGAAACCACAGCGAGAGCTGGAAGTAAAACCAATATTGCTGCAAACTCTCGGCACATCAGGTCTATCAGGTTACTTCCTACGGCAGCTGAGGAAGCACAATCTGCCACAGGCAATGATGGTCCAATTCTACACGGCCATCGTAGAGCCTGTCCTCACCTTCTCCATCATGGTCTGGTTTGGCACAGCCACCAAGCACGGCACCCGGAGGCTGCAGCGAATCGTCCGATCAGCAGAGAAGGTTATTGGCTGCAACCTCCCCTCCATTGATGAACTGTACACTGCAAGGGCCAGGAAGCGAGCGGGCAAGATCATCTCTGACCCCTCTCACCCTGGCCACAAACTCTTTGAATCACTTCCCTCTGGAAGGCAACTCCGGACTGTCAAAGCTTCCACAGCCAAACATAAAAACTGTTTTTATCCACGAGTAGCTGCTCCACTCAACAGCCAAAAATCTGTAGCCTCCCTTTGATCTGGTATTTTGTTGGTTCACATGCTTGATCAATGGTGTTTTATCATTAATGTCTTATTATTATTAATGTTTAGTGTTTTCTGAGTCATTCGTAACTGTCACTGTATGTCATGTTGTTACTTGTGGGCGGAGCACCAAGGCAAATTCCTTGTATGTGAATACATGGCCAATAAACTTACTTACTTACTTACTTACTTACTATCAAGTAAGAGAAAGAGTGTTAACGTTTCACGGTGGCACAGCGGTAGAATTGCTGACTTAGAGCGCCAGAGGCCCGGGTTTGATCCTGACTACAGGTGCTGTGTGAACGGAGTCTGTACATTCTCCCCGTGACCTGCGTGGGTTTTCTCCCAGAACTTTGGTTTCCTCCCACACTCCAAAGACGTACAGGTTTGTAGGTTAATTGGCTTGGTATAAAATGTAAATTGTCCCTAGTGTGCGTAGGATAGTGTCAAAGTGCGGTCCAGTTGGAGGAGTGATCATGAATGATTCCATCAAAGTATATGGACACAAAATGCCGGAGTAACTCAGCGGGACAGGCAGCATCTCTGGATAGGAGGACTGGATGACGTTTCGGGTCGAGACCCTTCTTCAAGGTATATATTTTTTATAGAGAGGTAATTAATAAGTCAGCGTCAGCAAAGAGGGACAAACGTTGAAATGAATGGATGAATTGCTTAACGACAAGTACCAGCAACATAAACTTCATTGTTCAAGTTATAAATTTTTGGAATAGTTTGTAAACTAGGCGACGATGGCAAAAACACCAATGTTATTCAGATCTATTTTGATGGTACAATGAAACAGTTCTCTTGGCAGAGGTATAAACTATCCTGGGTTATAAATCTTTTAACTATTTTTAAACGGGAGGTTAAATGGCTGCTCTCTAACATTAGTGTGCCACTTATGGCTAATTGGTGGTTGCTTGTGTTACAAAGAAGCCCTGTGGCACCCGATTCTACTGTGTTGAGTAAGTGCATGAACATGTGCATTTTAACGTTCTCAAAGTTGGCCAGTGAATGGGCAGCCGTGTCAATTTGTGAATAATGGTACGTAGTAGCCTCAATTATCTAGCAGTGTATGGGGTGAGGGGTCTCATTGCCCGACGCACATGTAACAAGTTTGCCACGCACGGTTTTCTGTCACGATTGAAACAGTTGGGACATTGTTTGCCAATCCATAATGTTTTCTGTTAACGAGATCACTATGCTAATGATTTCATTCCATACCTCTGTAATTGATTGTGCTATGAATCAGAATGCCCAGATTACAAGAAGCCCTGTATGAATGGGAACTGGGAAATAAATATGCTATTCACACCAAGTATGCCTGCTTTAGTTTAGAGACCCAGCGAGGAACACGGGCCCACGGCCCATCGAGTCCGCACCGACCAGCGATCCCCACACATCAACGCTATCCTACACCCACTAGGCCAAATTATACATTTACCAAGCCAATTAACCTACATACCTGTATGTCTTTGGAGTTTCGGAGGGAACCGAAGATCTCAGAGAAAACTCACGCAGGTCACGGGGAGAAGGTACAAATTGGGAGTAGAGGATAGAGTCTTTACAGGAAGCAGGGTGGGAAGGAGTGTAGTCTAGATAGCTATGGGTGTCGGCGGGTTTGTTATAGATGTCAGTCAATAGTCTGTCTCCTGTGATGGAGACGGTGAGAGCTACAAATGGTAGGGAGATGTCGGAGATGGTGCAAGGGAATTTGAGTGCAGGATGAAAATTAGTTGTGAAGTTGATGAAGTCAGTGCGTTCTGCATGGGTGCAGGAGGCAGCATCGATGCAGTCGTCAATGTAGCAGAGGTAGAGTTTGGGGGCAGAACCAGCCAATTTCCGTCTACTAATACTCTCCTCTGCCTAGCGGAGCTGGTCCTTACCCTCACAACGTCTACTTCCACTACTTCCACTTCCTCCAAGTCCAAGGCGTAGCTATGGGCACTCGCATGGGCCCCAGCCATGCCTGCCTCTTTGTAGGGTACGTCGAACAATCACTGTTCCAGGCCTACACTGGCCCTATCCCCAAACTCAACCTACAGACTACACTTCTTCCCACCCTGCATCCTGTAAAGACTCTATCCCCTATTCACAATTCCTCCGTCTACTTTCAAGTGTGTAGTTTATTTAGTTGGGAGGTACTGTGCGGAAACACCGAGTCGGTGCCGACCAGCGATCCCCGCACACTAACTCTACACAGACGAGGGACAATTTTATATTTATAATAATACAATTAACTTACAATGTAAATGTAAATTGTCCCCAGTGTGTGTAGGATAGTGTTAATGTGCTGATCAGTGCGGACTCGGTGGGCGTAGGGTCTGTTTCCGCGCTTTATCTCTAAACTAAACTAAGCTAAACTAAGGCAGCTTACATCTTAGTGGTATGAACATTGACTTCTACAACTTCAAGTAGCACTTGCTTTCCCTCTCTCTCCATCCCCCACCCCCCCTTCCCAGTTCTCCGACCGGTCTTAACATCTCCGACTACATTTCATCCCTGTTTGCTTTGTTGTTACCTTCTCCCAGCTAACAATGATCGATTCTACATGTTCCTTGATCTCCATTCCCTTTGTCCTGTTGTCACACCTTACACTCCCTTATCTAAACACTTCCTTATCTATGTAGCACCCACTCCCCTGCCATCAGCCTGAAGAAGGGGATCGGCCTGAAGCAACGCCCATTCCTACTCCAGATTTGAATGCTGAGTTTCTCCAGACTTTTGTGTCTATATTCTTTGTGTTATTGTGTTTTGTTCTTTTTAATCTTTTTATCCTGTGTCTTTTATTGTTTACCATTGAAGGATATGCACATGAAATTTCGTTGTACAGTTGATGTGCAAAGACAAATAAACGTATTTGATTTGATTTGATTTGATTTGATTTGAACTAAACTAAAGTTGGTGACCACTCCTCAGTTCACTTAAACACTTGAACACATACAATAAAAATATAAGCCATGAGATAGAAACATAGAAACATAGAAAAATAGGTGCAGGAGTAGGCCATTCGGCCCTTTGAGCCTGCACCGCCATTCAATGTGATCATGGCTGATCATCCAACTCAGTATCCCTATCCCAGATCTGAACCACGGGCGCTCCATAGGAACAGGTGGATGTGGCTTGAATGACTTTATGCATATAATATGATTAAGACTGAAAGATAGTTAAAAGCAGCGGTGACACCACACTAAACCAGGCTGCAGTGGCCTCTGTAAATGACAGTGACATGCAGTATGTGGGTGAGTTTGAACCACTGTGTTATATGAATTAGCTTCTCACCATTAAGGATGTCATCGGTGCTGCCCTGTTCCCCATCCAGGTTGACTTGCAGGAAAGGTTTAACTGTAAAAGAAAGAATTATTTGTTAAAATATTGGAGTTATTTACTTTGTGTATCTCTGAAGCGATTCAAAGTTACAAAAAGCTGGAGTTGAGGGCCTGTACAACAGGCAATTTTTTTAGGCGACCAGGCTGTCACCACATTGTCAATGGGTGTAGTCCGTATGGTCGTGAGTAGTCTCCTCAGTCACCCAAAGATTCGTAGCGTGTTTCTGGTCCTGCTGGACTTTTAAAAAGATCAACAATTTTCGGTGACAGTGGGTTTGACGCCAATGAGCGTAGCTTGACTTCTCCTGACATAGGTGCTGTCATAGGTTGTTGCCAAGTGACGTAGGTTGTCGCCAGTGCTGACTGCGGTGAATTCCATGGGAGACTATCTACGTCAACCTACGCCAACCGACGTTAAGAGAAGTGAAGTCAAGGGGGAAAACAAAGTGAATTATCTTCAGTTATTGCCGATTTGACAGGGCTGCACTTGTCGTAGCTTGTCGCGGGTGGACGTAGGTTGACTTTGTTTGTCGTAGGATGTCACCTGTGTGATCGTAGGTTGTCGTAGGTGCGGTCGTAGGTAATGAACGTGCTGATGGGTCGCCGGTTGTCGGTAGCTTGCCGTAGCTTGACGTCGACTAGGTAGTAGAGTTGTAATATCTTGTTGTAGACATTGTCGCGGGGGGGGGGGGGGGGGGGGGGGGAGGGGAGGGTCCAGTCACCGGTTTTTCGGCGACAAGCTACGACCATGACAGTCGCCGGCAGTCACCTAAAAAATCACCCAAGTGGGACAGGTCCTTAACACAGTTGGTCGGACAGCATCTCTGGAGAAAAGGAATAGGATCGAGACCTTTCAGATCGAGACCTTTCTTCAGACTTAACCCTCCAATCCAGGAAGGCCTTAAAGCCCTCCATTTCTTCTTCGGCCACAGAACCAGCTACAGGTCCCCACTCCTTCATTTTACTATGGGCGTTCAGTCACGTTACACCTCCATCCCCCACCAGGAAGGCCTTAAAGACCTCCGTTTCTTCCTCGACCGCAGAACCCGCCAGTCTGAAGGTGGGTCTCGACCCGAGATGTCACCTATTCCTTTTCCCCAGAGATGCTGTCTGACCCGCTGAGTTACTCCAGCTTTTTGTGTCTGCAGTTCCTTCCTATACACGGGTAATAGTTACTTGTTAGTTGGTTGAATATACACAGCAAATGTCCCAGAAGCTGAACCACTCAAGGTGCAGATCTTATGGGCAGTACCTCCAATAGTAAAACTAATGATTTAGTCTGCAAGAGTTGAAGGTGATTCACACCACACTCTCAAAGGAGGCCAGGAATAAGTAGTAAAAACTAGTTTTGGCAATGATGTAGGTATCCTGAAAATTAATTTAAAAAATTGATAAAATATCTACAAGACTGCCATATGAGTATTCAAATTGGCTCACCTCAGTGTGACCTGTTAATTATATATCCATATCAAAGACGTGAACCCTAGATCATATCTGTTTTTCACTGGAACTAAAATCATTTTTGTTTTTATCCGTTGCTCACATATGTCTATGATGGATGATGCAGGAAGCACCACAAACCTCACCTTCCAAATATATTTAATCTTTAATGATGAATTCCATGTTATACAGAAGATTGACACAAAAAGCTGGAGGAACTCAGGCAGCATCTCTGGAGAGAAGGAATGGGTGGTGTCAATGTTATACAGTGTAGGAGGAAACATCTCTCTCCCTCTCCCTGCCTCTCTCTGCCTCTCTCTCTCTATTTTTTTTTCTCTCTCTCTATTTCTCTCTCTCTCTCTATTTCTTTCTCTCTATCTCTCTATTTCTCAATCTCTATTTTTTGTCTCTATTTCTCTCTCTCTATCTCTTTCCCTCTCTCCCTCTCCCCCTCTCCCCCCCCCCCCTCTCTCTCTCTCTTTCTAAGGATTTGAATATAGGAGCAGTGATGTTCTACTTCAGTTGTATAGGGTCTTGGTGAGGCCACACCTGGAGTATTGCGTACAGTTCTGGTCTCCAAATCTGAGGAAGGACATTATTGCCATAGAGGGAGTGCAGAGAAGGTTCACCAGACTGATTCCTGGGGTGTCAGGACTGTCTTATGAACAAAGACTGCATAGACTCGGTTTATACTCTCTAGAATTTAGGAGATTGAGAGGGGATCTTATAGAAACTTACAAGATTCTTAAGGGGTTGGACAGGCTAGATGCAGGAAGATTGTTCCCGATGTTGGGGAGGTCCAGGACAAGGGGTCACAGCTTAAGGATAAGGGGGAAATCCTTTAGGACCGAGATGAGAAGGAATTTTTTCACACAGAGAGTGGTGGGTCTCTGGAACTCTCTGCCACAGAGGGTAGTTGAGGCCAGTTCATTGGCTATATTTAAGAGGGAGTTAGATGTGGCCCTTGTGGCTAAGGGGATCAGAGGGTATGGAGAGAAGGCAGGTACGGGATACTGAGTTGGATGATCAGCCATGATCATATTGAATGGCGGTGCAGGCTCGAAGGGCCGAATGGCCTACTCCTGCACCTAATTTCTATGTTTCTATGTTTCTCTCTCTCTCCTCTCTTTCTATCTATGATAGTAATTGATATAACTACATATATTATATATATATGTAATTATTTCGATGTATTTGAATGCTATGATTTTACCAATAACACATTTTCATGTAATTAAATATATTAAGTGCATTTAGAGACAGAGTTAGAGAGAGATGTAGCAAGAAAACAGGCCCTCTGAGCCATTGAGTCCAGACTAACTACAGTGCCAGAGACCCGGGTTCAATCCTGACTACGGGTGCTGTCTGTAAGGAATTTGTACATTTTCCCCGTGACCCCATGGGTTTTCGACGGATGCATCGGTTACCTCCGTAAATGTTTTTAGGTTAATTGGCTTGGTGTAAATGTAAGTTAAACCAATAACGACCCTAGTGTGTGTAGGATAGTGTAAATGTGTGGGGATCGCTGGATGGTGCAGACTCGGTGGGCCGAAGGGCCTGTTTCTGCGCTGTTTCTCTAAACTAAAATGAAACGTTCTCATCAGGAGTGAACCTGTGATTTCATGAAGAGAGGCACAAAATCCTGGAGTAACTCAGCGGGACAGACAGCGGGCTGGATAGAAGGAACGGGTGACGTTTTGGGTCAAGACCCTTATTCAGACTGAGAGTCGGGGGAGAGGGAGTTGCAGAGATAAGAGATTAAAAGGGATGAAGATGAAGGAAAATGTAGAATAGACCCAGCCCATGAAGCTACTCATGTGAGCGTACAAATGTAATAATTATTAAGACTTACCTGAACACTGGAAACCACTGCCTCTGAATGCAGGCTTACATTTACACTTAAAGGAGCCTTGAGTGTTGTGGCAGTCGGCATGAGGACTACACGAGTGTGTGTTGGCAGCACACTCATCAATATCTGGCAATGAAACAAACCACCAACAAAACTAGTGAGACATTCCTTACAGTAAAACCATTGAGCCACGAAGGCCAATATAGCAGGATTTTCCCAATGCTTGAATCCTGACAAAGAATTACAACTGATATGAGACTCCGACTAGCAGGAAAATCAGACTGGTCTGCATTTATAAATCTATTACAAGGATAAGGTGCAAGAATACCTCAAAAAAGTACCGGTGTCGGGTCTTGGTAAAGAGGGAAGAAAAATTGTCGAGTTAGTAGATTCCTTTAGCGAGATGTTTATAATAAAGTAACTGGCTTTTCTTTTTTCTTTTTCTATTTTTCCCTCTTTCTTTTTTTTTCCTCTCCAGGGTCTATCTCTTAATTCCCGTTTCTATCTCTTCAAGGGTTTCCTTTCCCTCTGTCACGCTTTTGCACTTCCACATCTCTTTTTCACTTTTCTACTTTCTATGCTGCTATTTTTCTCTCAATTCTCTCTTTTCTAAAGCCTTAAAATAAAAATAAAAATTAAGGGGTACAATGATTGTAATACAATACAAGGGATGTACACTGATATAACTTACAGTAGCGCTAATAAATAAAGATATATATTAAAAAAAAAAGAGAATTACAACTGGCACAAGGGATTAGAGTTATGGGCCTGTCCCACTTACGTGAATTTTTCGGCGAATGCTGGCTCCCGTCATCGGTCGTTGCAGGTCGCCCGAAATTTTCAACGCGTTGAAAATCCAGCGGCGACCAGAACAAGGTACGCCTCTTTGGGCGACTACTCACGACCATACAGGCTTCACCCCGCGGCATGTCGCCGGGGTGGTCGCCTGTATGGTCGTGAGTCGTCTCCTCAGTCGCCCAAAGAATCGTAGCGTCTTTCTGGTCGCCGCTGAATTTTCAACATGTTGGAAATCTTCGGCGACCTGCAAGGACCGATGACGGGAGCTGGCAGTCGCCTGAAAAAGTCGCGTAAGTGGGACTGGCCCATTAGGAAACAGAAAAACTATTCCTTCAAATAACTAACCGACAGGCATCAGTGGAATGGAATAGCTTGTGATTTCTGTTTTACATGCACAATTGTATCAAGCTGTTGTCAAGCTGGAAAGGGTGCAGATAAGATTTACGAGGGTGTTGCCAGGACTAGAGGGTCTGAGCTATAGAGAGAGGTTGAGCAGGCCAGGACTCACCCACATCCCCCAAGCAGATAAACAATTACAGCTGTTAGAATTAGACTAAATCATGAAAGGTTCCGTGGGGCTTTGACTGGGTGTTGCTATGTTTAGGATTTAGCGGTAGACATGCCCTGATATAAGCAGACAGCGCCAAAGTAGAGACGGTTGAAAGGTTCATGTTCCTTGGAGTAAATATCACCAGCAACTTGTCCTGGACCAGCCAGAGCATAGGTGAGGCCGCATTTTGTGCATTGTGTTCAGCTCTGGGCACCATGTTATAGGAAGGATGTTGTTAGGCAGGAAAGGATACGGAGAAGATTCATGAGGGTGTTGCCAGGGCTATAGGATCTGAACTATAGAGAGCTGTGTAGGCTGGGACTCTAGTCCTTCGAGCGCAGGAGGATGAGTGGTGATCTTATAGAGGTGTACAAAATCGTGCGAGGAATAGATCGGGTAGACACACACAGTCTCTTGGCCAGAATAGGGGAATCGAGAACTAGAGGACATAGGTTTAAGGTGAAGTGGAAAAGATTTAATAGGAACCTGAGGGGTAACTTTCTCATGCAAAGGGTGGTGGGTGTATGGGTCGAGCTGCCAGAGGACGTAATTGAGGCAGGTACTATTGCAAGCTTTAAGAAACATTTAGATATATGGACAGGACAAGTTTGGAGGGATATGGGGTAAATCTAGTCTAGATGGGACATGTTGGCCGGTGTGGGCAAGTTGGGCTGAAGAGCCTGTTTCCCCGCTATAAGATTCCATGACTCAACACTGATTGAAATAACAGAGGGATTATATCCTAACATAACCTCAAGGCTTCTAAAAGGGAAGTGGATACTCAAATGTTATCACAACCTGTTTCCTGACTATACGTATGGTATAGTGTGTGATGAGTACCGGTGTCAGGGGTTATGGGGAGAAGGCAGGAGAATGGGGTTAGAAGGGGGAGATAGATCAGCCATGATTGAATGGCAGTGTGGACTTAATGGGCCGAATGGCCTAATTCTGCTCCTATTCCTTCTGACCTGAAGTGTGCCACACAGCTAGGAAAGATCAGCAACATTATCCATACCTATACACTTGTATTTGCCGTCAACATATTTAAGCTCGTAACCCGTTTGGCATTTGCAGAAATAACTGCCGAACGTGTTGACACATCTCCGTAGAGGTGGACACAGAGGTCTGGAAGCTGCACATTCATCAATATCTGGAAGAGGGAACAGTAACAGTTTAGGGCGGCACGGTGGCGCAGCGGTAGAGTTGCTGCCTCACAGCGTTTGCAGCGTCTGAGACCCAGGTTCGATCCCAACTATCGGTGCTGTCTGTACGGAGTTTGTACGTTCTCCCCGTGACCTGCGTGGGTTTTCTCTGAGATCTGCGGTTGCATCCCACACTCCAAAGACGTACACGTATGCAGCTTAATTGTCTTGGTGTATGTGTAAATCGTCCCTAGAGTGTGTAGGATAGGTGTTAATGTGCGGGGATCACCGGTTGGTGCAGACTAGGTGGGCCAAAAGACCTGTTTCCACGCTGTATCTTTAAGACTAAAACTAAAATAAAATTAAGTGAGGCAAATGTGTGCATTCCCTTTGGACAGTTACTTCAATTGCAAACTTACTATTTAAAGCATGAATGTATTCAGTTTAATATTTGAAAGTGAGGAAACTTGCACTTTGTCGAATGCTCATATGACTTTGCAGACTGGAGTTCAGTGGGAAAGCTGAATAGAGAGGAATACCTATCTTGTGTGGCCAGGCTACAGGACAAAATAGGCTAGAATGGATCTTGCTTCATGCCCTTAATTGTCCAAAGTGAAGTTTATCCCCAAGAGATCTTAACACCGTCCTGAAGGAACATGTGGAATTATAATTTTAATTAGAGACCCACTTCGTACTTTTGGAATACTTGATAATTTGATGCATTTGTTTTTTTTCTGGATTATTCAGACGTCTTTAGGAGTTATGAATTAATATTTCCGGACACTGCAAGCAATCTAGTTGAAGTGTATAGGTAATTCTCAAAATTAAAGCTGAATGGAGGATCAGAATTGCTTTGATATCGGTTTCATAATAGTTTCTTACTTTTTGTGAGGAAATGGTCCAGCCAGTCTCGAGAAATTGAAAAAGCAAGAGATTGCAGAGAATTGTGGACGCAGCCCAGACCATCACGCAAGCCAGCCTCCCTTCCATTGACTCCATTTATACCTCACGCTGCCTCGGCAAGGCCAAGGACGAGTCTCAGCCGGACTCCCCCTCTTCTCCCCTCTCCCATCAGGCAAGAGGTACAGAGGTTTGGAAACGCACACCTCCAGATTCAGGGGCAGTTTCTTTCCAGCCGTTATAGGGCAACTGAATCACCCTCTCACCAGCGAGGGTGTGATTCTGACCTCTCATCTACCTCAATGGAGACCTCTGAACCATCTTTAATTGGACTTTATCGGATATTATCTTGCATAAAATGTTGGCCCCTTTATCCTCTAACTGTACACTGTGGACGGCTTGATTGTAACCATGTATAGTATTTTCTATTCCTGGAGAGCATGCCACAAAAAAACATTTTACTGTCTCAGTACACGTGAGAGTAATCAACTAAACAAAACTAAACTAAACTGTCACTGTGCTCCCTTCCCCGTCTCCATTCTCTCATCACCGAGTCCAGTATTTTTCTTTTATGCTCCCTTTTATGCTCCACAGATGCTGCCTAACTCCCTGCGTTACTCCAGCAGTTTGATTTTTTCTATTAATATTATCACTGTGAGTTTGCCTTCTCCCGATTATCCATTTGGTATTTTTCATATTTCACATTTCCATTCGGCCCATCGAACCCATGCCAGCTCATAGAACAATTCCATTTCTTTGCCAATATTCCTGGTAACCTAATCTCCCTATCAGAATTCCCATCAAGCTGTACACTGCAAGGGCCAGGAAGCGAGCGGGCAAGGTCATCTCTGACCCCTCTGACCCTGGCCACAAACTCTTTGAATCACTTCCCTCTGGAAGGCGACTCCGGACTGTCAAAGCCGCCACAGCCAGACATAAAAACAGTTATTATCCATGAGTAGTTCCTTTACTCACCAGCCAAAAAATCTGTAGCCTCCCTTTGATCTGGTATTTTGTTGGTTCACATGCTTGATCGATGGTGTTTTATCATTAATGTTTTATTATTATTAATGTTTAGTGTTTTCTGAGTCATTCGTAACTGTCACTGTATGTCATGTTGTTACTTGTGGGCGGAGCACCAAGGCAAATTCCTTGTATGTGAATACTTGGCCAATTAACTTACTTACTTACTTAGATTCGACCCATCGCGTAACACCAACCGGGGCAATTAACTTATCAACCCACACAGGTTTGGCTTCTGGTTGCCACTTGACAGGAAGGATGTGAAGGCTTTGAAGCGAGTGCAGAAGAGGTTTACCGGGATGCTGCCTGGAATGGAGGATCAGAGCCCGAGGAGAAGGGAATGGGGCCCCGGCGTTGGGGGGGGGGGGGGGCATGAAGGATGGTGCAAGAACAAAGGGGGACCCAGTGTGGAGGAGGAGGGGGACTCTCATTTTAGAATCCTCTGCCCAGGGGATAAGCCTGCGTTTGTTTGTTTGTTCGTTTTTCCGGTTAAGGCGCTGTGCACACGGCAGTCAGCTTGTCTTTTTCTTTTTTGTCACGTTTAACTTAATTTAATTTTAATTTTCGTGCACCTTGTTGTGTGTTATCGTTTAGTAATTAATTAATCCAACAGAATGCTTTCCGTTCTCAAAGCCCAGTCTCCCAGCGACCAGCGGGGCAGGGACACTCCCGGCAAACAGGCCCAACTCTCCCGCTGCGGACCGACGATGGGCGACCCAGCCGGTAGGCCCGGCTCCACCACCACGAACTCTGAATTAGCCACGAGCCACCGTCATCGCCGAGAATGAGGAGGGACTGAGAGCGAGATAGACCGACGAGGGCGAGGTGCACCCCCAAGAAACATGGGGGGCAGACACTAAACGCTGGAGTAACTCAACGGGACTAGCGGCATCTCTGGAGAGAAGGAATGGGTGACATTTGGGGGGACTGGTGGGGCTTTGATCCTTGTGTACTACCTGCAGTAGGTTGAATGCAAAACAAAGCCTAGATACCCAAGGTACATGTGACTATAAATTGCTTTGGAGGTTGTCTCAGCATTCTGATAGTAATGTGAAATTAATGTAGACACAAGGACCTGCAGTTGCTGATTTCCAAAAAAAGTCAAAGTGCTGGAGTAACTTAGCAGATCAGGCAACATCTGTGGAGAAACATCTCCAGTCATCTTTTCCAACCCGAAACGTCATCTATCCATGCTCTCCGGGAATGCTGCCTGGCCCAAAGGAGTTAGATATTGCTCTGAGGACTAACGGAATATAGGGATATGGAGGAAAAAGCAGGAACGGCTTACTGATTTTGGATGATCATATTGAATGGTGATGCTGGCTCGAAGGGCCGAGTGGCCTACTCCTGCATCTAATTTTTATGTTTATGTTTATGTATCATTCATCCAAATAAAAGCTGGGAGCCATGGTCACCTTCTGTTTGTCTTACAAGCAGGTGCATTTCTGTAATAAATATACTTCAGCCACTGTTGGGTAGATGTGTCTCAGAGTCTAGTAGGGAATGGCCAGGCTGGAGGTAGGTGGGGATGAGCCATTTTAATGACTGCCTGACATTTACAGAAGCTAAATCAGGGCTCAGGCAACGTAACAAGCTCTCATCACTGCAATGTTCTTTCTGTCTGCACAAACGGCACATGACACAGCGGGAGGAAAAGCTGTCAGCAAACGCAAGCAGTGTGGAATAGGAAGGACCTGCAGATGCTGGTGTACATGGAAGATAGACACAAAATGCTGGAGTAACTGAGTGGGATGGGCAGCATCTCCTGAGAGAAGGAATGGGTGACGTTTCGGGTCAAGACTTCTTCAGACTGAGAGTCAGGGGAAAGGGAAACAAGAAATATAGACGGTGATCTAGAGGGATATACAGTGGCTTGCAAAAGTATTCATACCCCTTCAACTTTTCCACATTTTGTCACGTTACAACCACAAACGTAAATGTATTTTATTGGGATTTTATGGGATAGACCAACACAAAGTGGCGCATAATTGTGAAGTGGAAGGAAAATGATACATGGTTTTCAATTTTTTTTACAAATAAAAAAATGAAAAGTGTGGCGTGCAAAAGTATTCAGCCCCCTTTACTCTGATACCCCTAAATAAAATCCAGTGCAACCAATTGACTTCAGAAGTCACCTAATTAGTAAATAGAGTCCACTTGTGTGTAATCTAATCTCAGTATAAATACAGCTGTTCTGTGAAGGCCTCAGAGGTTTGTTAGAGAATATTAGAGAACAAACAGCATCATGAAGCCCAAGGAACACACCAGACAGGTCAGGGATAAAGTTGTGGAGAAGTTTAAAGCTGGGTTAGGTTATAAAAAAATATCCCAAGCTTTGAACATCTCACGGAGCACTGTTCAATCCATCATCCGAAAATGGAAAGAGTATGGCACAACTGCAAACCTACCAAGACATGGCCGTCCACCTAAACTGACAGGCCGGGCAAGGAGAGCATTGATCAGAGAAGCAGCCAAGAGGCCCATGGTAACTCTGGAGGAGCTGCAGAGATCCACAGCTCAGGTGGGAAAATCTGTCCACAGGATAACTATTAGTCGTGCACTCCACAAATCGGGCCTTTATGGAAGAGTGGCAAGAAGAAAGCCATTATTGAAACAAAGCCATAAGAAGTCCCGTTTGCAGTTTGCCACAAGCCATGTGGGGGACACAGCAAACATGTGGAGGAAGGTTCTCTGGTCTGATGAGACCAAAATGGAAGTTTTTGGCCTAAATGCAAAATGCTATGTGTGGCGGAAAACTAACACTGCACATCACCCTGAACACACCATCCCCACTGTGAAACATGGTGGTGGCAGCATCATGCTGTGGAGATGCTTTTCTTCAGCAGGGACAGGGAAGCTGGTCAGAGTTGATGGGAAGATGGATGGAGCCAAATACAGGGCAATCTTGGAAGAAAACCTGTTAGAGTCTGCAAAAGGCTTGAGACTGGGGCGGAAGTTCACCTTCCAGCAGGACAACGACCCTAAACATACAGTCAGAGCTACAATGGAATGGTTTAGATCAAAGCATATTCATGTGTTAGAATGGTCCAGTCAAAGTCCAGACCTAAATCCAATTGAGAATCTCTGGCAAGACTTGAAAATTGCTGTTCACAGACGCTCTCCATCCAATCTGACTGAGCTTGAGCTATTTTGCAAAGAAGAATGGGCAAAAATTTCAGTCTCTAGATGTGCAAAGCTGGTAGAGACATACCCCAAAAGACTTGCAGCTGAAATTGCAGCGAAAGGTGGTTCTACAAAGTATTGACTCAGGGGGGCTGAATACTTTTGCACGCCACACTTTTCAGTTTTTTATTTGTAATAAAATTTGGAAACCATGTATCATTTTCCTTCCACTTCACAATTATGCACCACTTTGTGTTGGTCTATCACATAAAATCCCAATAAAATACATTTACGTTTGTGGTTGTAACGTGACAAAATGTGGAAAAGGTCAAGGGGTATGAATACTTTTGCAAGCCACTGTATATAAAAGGTTAATTGATGTACCTTGGTGAACCAATAATCCACAATTGTAAGTAATATACTCGGGATAGATTACTTGACAAATATGTTTCCACCTGTAAACGACATACTTTTTACCTGTGTAGGATGGAACTACAGATCCAGTTTACATTGAAGGTAGACACAAAATGTTGGAGCAACTCAGTGGGCCAGGCAACATCTCTGGAGAGAAGGAATGGGTGACGTGTCGGGTCGAGTCCCTTCTTCAGACAGTGCAGAGATGCTGCCTGTCCCGCTGAGTTACTCCGGCGTTTTGTGGCTATCCTTTCTAACTGGTGCACTTGCTGCAACGCATGAAGGACGCACACACCTACGCAGGTTTTCCCGTCTGGTCCGAGTTGCAGGCCTGCGGATGGACAGAGGCAGTGGATGTTGCCCTTCACGTTCTCACAGCCGTACTGACAATTGGCCATGGCACAGGTTCTGGAATCTGAAAAACACCAGAGGTCATGCGGGAGCCACCAGCACTCAGCGTGCATGAGCAAGACAACAAGGTCAGACACTTCAGACTTTCCTCCCCTCTCTTGGGGGGGACAGAAATGAAACATTTTAATTTTGAGCAATTCTGGGCCCCATATCTGAGGAAGGATGTGCACCCAATCTCATCAGTTTCCAATTTGGTGCCTTAGATTAATATTGTACATTTGTGCCTCCCGCTACTGAATTCATCACTTTTAATGCACAATCTTCAGCTGAGAATGCAGAGCTAGCATTAATTTCAAGAGGGCTAGAATATAAAAAACAGGGATGTAATGCTCAGGCTCCATAAGGCGCTGGTCAGGCCACATTTGGAGTCCTGTGAGCAATTTTGGGACCAATATCTGAGGAAGGATGTGCTGGCTCTGGAGAGGGTCCAGAGGAGATTTACGAGAATGATCCCAGGAATGAGTGGGTTAACACATGATGAGCGTTTGATGGCACTAGGCCTGTACTCACTGGAGTTTAGAAGTATGAAGTGGACCAACCACTGACCCTAGAGGAGCTGACTGGCTCCATCCGTTCCTTTGACTCGAGTAAAACTCCCGGAAGCGATGGCTTACCGGCCGAGTTGTATTCGGCTCTGTGGGACTGGATGGGCCCGGACCTGCTAGAAGTGTACAACGACATGCTTCTAGCTGGTAGCATGTCAGACTCCATGAGGAAGGGCAACATCACCCTAATCTACAAGCAGAAGGGGGAGATGAAGGACATAAAGAATTGGAGACCCACAACGCTCTTGAATGTAGACTACAAGATCCTGTCTAAGGCCATCGCCAACCGGGTCAAGTCTGCTCTAGGACAGGTGATCCACCCGGACCAAACTTGTGCTGTACCTGGCAGGAAAATCTCAGACAGCCTAGTGCTGCTGAGAGATACCATCGCCTACGTGCATGACAGACGGGTGGATGCCTGCCTAGTCAGCTTGGACCAGGAGAAGGCCTTTGACAGGATTTTGCACACGTACATGAGGGACGTGCTCTCCAAAATGGGTTTTGGGGAGGGAATCAGGAATTGGATCAAACTGCTCTACACCGACATCCGTAGTGCAGTCCAAATCAATGGGTGGGAATCAGACAGTTTCCCTGTAAGGTCTGGAGTCAGGCAGGGTTGCCCTCTCTCTCCTGTCTTGTTTGTCTGCTGTATTGAACCTTTTGCTGAATCCATCAGGAAGGATGCGAGCATTAGAGGAGTGACACTGCCCGGCAGTGGGGGCATTCAAGTAAAAACCTCCCTGTACATGGACGATGTCGCTGTCTTCTGCTCGGATCCAGGGTCGGTCCGCAGATTGATTAGTATCTGCGACCAGTTTGAGTCGGCCACGGGAGCCAGGGTGAACCGCAGGAAGAGCGAGGCCATGCTCTTTGGCAACTGGCCCGACAGATCTTCCGTCCCCTTCACCATCAAGCCTGACCTCTTGAAGGTGCTGGGGATCTGGTTCGGGGGGGCTGAGGCATGTAACAAGAATTGGCTGGAGCGGATAGCCAGGGTGGGGAAGAAGCTGGAGCTGTGGAGGCAACGCTCCCTCTCCATAACGGGAAAGAATTTGGTCATCAGGTGTGAGGTGCTCTCGGGCCTGCTGTACTTGGCACAGGTGTGGCCTGTCCCTCCTTCCTACGCCACAGGGATTACCTGGGCCGTCTTCCAGTTCATCTGGGGGTCGAGGATGGACCGGGTGCGACGGGCCACAATGTACAAGTCAGCAGACAACGGGGGTAAAAGCGTGCCCAACGTCGCCCTCATCCTGATGGCCACCTTCGTGTGTGGCTGCATCAGGCGGAGTGTAGAGCCAAGGCACGTGGACACCAAGTGTCACTACTTGCTGAGGTTCTACCTGTCCCCGGTGTTGCGAAGGATGGGCCTGGCGCAGATGCCACGCAAGGTGCCAGTCAGCTGGACACTACCGCCCCATCTGTCGTCTGTGGAAAGGTTCTTCCGGACCAACACCTTTGACCACATGTCCATTGGGCAGTGGTCAGCACAGAATGTCCTGCAGGCGCTGCAGGGAAAGGACTCGATGGACCCGGTGGCGTGGTTCCCTGAGCAGACTGCCCAGCTTGTCTGGGAAAATGCCTCATCGCCAGAACTCACCAACAAGCACCAAGACCTGGCTTGGCTGGCGGTGAGGGGAGCCCTCCCAGTCAGATCCTTCCTGCACCGTCGGAACCTCACTGCCAACACACGCTGCCCTCGGGATGGCTGCTATGGAGTGGAGACGGTTGTCCACCTTTTGCAGAGTGTGGATTTGCCCAAAGAGTCTGGAGAAAAATGCAAGGGCCCCTGGTGCTTTATTCCAAACAGCTCCGTCACAGAGGACTCTGTGATTTACGGACTGTTCCCAGGGACACATTCAGAGACTGACATCAAGTGCTGCTGGAGGGTTATCAACTCGGTGAAAGACGCTCTCTGGTCTGCCCGAGCGTTGTTCACCACCCAGCAGAGCGAGATGTCCGTCGGGGAATGTTGCCGACTGGCCCATTGCAGACTGCAGGAGTACATGCTGAGGGACGCACTGCAGCTCGGTGCAGCCAACGCCAAGGCTCGGTGGGGGAGGGCCACAGTCTAAGGTCCTTCCGCTGCTGGACATGGGGGGCACGGTATGGTGGAGACGCCCCTCAAAATAAGGGAGGGTATCCCATGCCGGGGGGCCACATGAGTGGCACGGGTGGGGGATCGATTCGCGAAATTTGAAAAATGTATATAGACTGTATGGAACAATTTGTATAGCCTCCGAAACTGTCGGATGGATTTTTCGCACAGTTCATGTATTGTATATATTTATTACTCGAATAAAGTCTATTTTGAAATTTAAAAAAAAATTGGTGGTAGAGTCTAGGATTAGAGGTCATAGCCTTAGAATTAAAGGCCGTTCCTTTAAGAAGGGGATGCGGAGGAATTTCTTTAGTCAGAGAGTGGTGAATCTGTGGAGTTCTTTGCCACAGAAGGCTGTGCTGGAAAGATAGTGGATATGTTTAAAGCAGATGTAGATAGATTCTTGATTAGTATGGGAGTCAGGGGTTATGAGGAGAAGGCAGAAGAATGGGGTTAAGAGGGAGAGATAGATCAACCATGATTGAATGGTATAGACTTGATGGGCCGAATGGCCTAATTCCATTCCAATCACATAAATCTTTTCCAATGCAGATGACATTATTTCAATGAGCTGTGCATGTAGAAAGGGAGCTAAGCAAAGTCTATATTTCATTCTTCATCATTCCCAGAGGAAGCCGACAGCTGGAAAGAGCATTCTCTATTTGAACTTTATTTTGGAGCTTGAACTTATTTCCTGCATGAAATGATTGATCAGGAAAGGGATGTGGAGCAAATTGTTGGTTCAAGATGTATTCATAGTAGCTTAATGCCCCTGTCCACTTAGGAAACCTGAACGGAGAGGAGACCTCCCTGGTGGAATAAAACTGGGTGAAAGAAATGTCTTATCTTCCACTACCTGCAACCTCCGGCAACCACCTTCAACTAGCATCGCAACCGGCTTTGACTAAAAAATTGACGATTTTTAAAACGGCAACCTATTTTTAGTCGCGGCCGGTTTTGTATTTTTTGAAAAAATCGTCGGAACATAGAAAAAGTGGAAACCACTTTCGACCATCAGGGAGACTGAGGAAAAACCTCCGGGAACCGCACGGAAACCTTGGGTGGGGCTCAAAGTCTCCATAGGTTTTCTTTCTGGTTTCCTAAGTGGGACAGGGGCATTAACGTATTAACATGATTTATAGTTGGTTTAAATTAAATGATTATGGAAGGAAAGCGATGGCTTTGAGAGGCTGGGCAGCAGGTTCCCACGGCTGGATTCAGGGTCAGCACCACAGAGTCCTTCAGGGGAGGACCAATCGACGGTCAAGACCATGGGCACGGGCACCGGGGGTCGAGGATGGACTGTCCGTGGGTGTCAGAGGTCAAACAGGCCCACAGTGGGAGTCGGATGTTATTCCGGCCCACAGTGGGTGTTAGAGGTCGAACAGGCCCGCAGTGGGTGTCAGTAGTGAAACAGGCCCACAGTGGGCGCCAGAGGCCCGACGAGAATGCACCGCCAAGAACAAAGGGGGACCATTGGGGATTAAATGGAATACTTAGTGACTTTATGTCCTTTATGTGGCCACTCTTTGAATACATTGTGTATGCAAAACAAAGAATCTCACCATGACAGGTCACATGTGATAATAAGGTATCACTCATTCATTCATTCATTCATTCATTCATTCATTCATTCATTCATATTTCTGACACTGAAATACTTAAAATGACCTAGAAGGAGACCATTTGCCCATTGGCCACAAGGGGAGCAATGCCATGCCTCATTTCCCATCAGCTTATTTCCCTTATTTTCACGCGCACATGCCCATCAATAGCTCTGCTGATTCATTTTATCATCTGTGAGGGGTAACTTGCAGTCGTGAGTCGTCAGAGCTTCAAGAACGTGCTTGAGAGACTGGGGCACTCAGAGGAAACCCCTCGCGGGACCCTACAGGGGAACCATGCAAACGCCACGCAGATAGAACCATGGATCAGAATCGAACCTGGGGCCTTCACTAACTGCTACATCACCAAACCACGCACCTAACACTAAACCCGTTAACCCGTTTGTTCTTCATTTGTCACATCTGCCAACAACAATGGCAATGGGTCTGCTGCTGGTGCTTGTTAGGCACTTTCCCCCTCCCTGGTGAATGCTGTGTACTTACCTTTCTGTTCTCTGCAGGCCGTGGCTGGGAACCAGGATTCAAGGGGTTAAGAGCTTCTGTACCCGATTGGCCAAGCTATGTCAGGTGACTCATCGGAAGCTTAAAAAGTCAGAAGCTCCCAGAATTCTCTCTCTCTTCGAGCCAGATCCCTGAAGGAAGAGGTGCCGGTCTGAGCTGCAGGAGGCCTGGCCGCATGGCACAGCACTTTGTATATTTGTCGCATGCTTTTGTAAATTAATGTTGTATTGGGACGGAAGGGATGAGCTGAGAGTTTTCGGGTATTTTGGTTGCAGGGTTAGGGCTATATAGGCAGGATTAGAGTCTTCAGTCCGACGGCCCATTGAGAGGCTGGCTGGAGCACACTTATATATTATTTGATAGCCGATTCTGCACCCTGACCGTTGTTTAAATCAGGTTCAGGTTTTGTCTTAGTTTAACAAAATTAAAGACTGTTTTTTTTCTTAAACTTGACCCTGATTTTTGATTTGTTACTCGACTCTGAGGAACCTGCCTTCAGGGGTCGTAACAGTGCTATTATGGATGTGCTAACCCAGTACGCCCACGCTTCCAGTCGCTGTGTTTCAGAATGGGTAGGGAGTGAGTCAAACAGATTCTCCTGCCAATGGAGGCATTCTGGTTGGAAACCAGGAACATCCCCCACAAGTAAATAGTGAATATTAAAAGGAAAACTAAAACTCCCCCGTGTTGCCTCCAGTCGGTAGAGTCAAGGTCCTAGAAAGGGCAACTAGAATAGCACTAGAATTCCCTGTGGAAAGTGCTCCTCATCTTCACAACCCTATCTCCACTTTCTCATCAATCTTTTGGGATCTGTCTTTGGACCCAGCATCCACTCAGTCATCTTTATTTGATGTGTTGACGTATAAAGCTCCTTGGGATATAGTCTTGTATGAAATTGGATTGGTTTTATTCTCAAAATAAGGTAAGATTTGTGAGGTGGAAAAGGGAAATATTTACATGGAGATCGCTTTAATCTAATTCACTCAGCAGGATACCCATGGGATTGGCAGGAATACCAATTTTACGCCCACCTATCACTTTCCATTGATTTCACTTGGATGTTAAGCCAATAATGCGCCCAATCTCATCACTTTCCAGGTTGGTGTCTTAGATTAAGAGTGCACATTTGTGTCTCCCGCTACCGAAACCTTCAGTTTTAACTGCACAGTCTCCAGCTGAGAACTCAATGCCAGCATTTATTTGAAGAGGGCTAGAATATAAAAACAGGAATATAATGCTGAGGCTCTATAAGGCGCCGGTCAGGCCACATTTAGAGCATTATGAGCAATTATGGGCACCACATCTGAGGAGGAATGTGCTGGATCTGTACAGGGTCCAGAGGAGGTTTACAAGAATGATCCCATGAATGAGTGGGCTACATATGATGAGCGTTTGACGGCACTGGGCCTGTACTCGCTGGAGTTTGGAAGAATGAGGGGGGGGATCTCATTGAAACTTATCGAATAGTGAAAGGCTTGGATAGAGTGGATGTGGAGAGGATGCTTGCATGAGTGGGAGAGTCCAGGACTAGAGGTCATAGACTCAGGATTGAAGGAGTTGAATTCTGCACCATCATTTTAATGTAATTTAAAATGTTAAATTAGCATTGGTACTGTACTTTTAATAAATATTAACATCAAATATACCAGAGATGCTTTTTGGGCGGCATGGTGGCGCAGCAGTAGAGTTGCTGCCTTAAAGTGCTTTCAGCGCCAGCGACCGGGTTCAATCCCGACTACGGGTGCTGTCTGTACGGAGTTTGCACGTTCTCCCTGTGACCCGCGTGGGTTTTCTCCGAGATCTTCGGTTCCCTCCCACACTCCAAAGACGTACAGGTTTGCAGGTTAATTGGCTTGGTATGAATGTAAAATTATCCCTAGTGTGTGTACGATAGTGTTAATGTGCTGGGAACGCTGGTTGGAGCGGACTCGGTGGGCCGAAGGGCCTGTTTCCACGCTGTATCACTAAAACTGGAAAAACTATAAAATACTAAGTACTAAACCGGATGGCAATAAAATATAATGAACTTTTCAGATGATGCGTGCAGGAGAAGTCTATTGTGACACCATTCCAGTTACTCACTAGCACATGTGTTATCGGGCATCAGCATGTATCCGTTCAGACAGTAGCACTTGTAGCTGCCATGCGTGTTCATGCATCTGTGCTCACAGGGCCTTGGCTTCAGTCCACATTCATTAAAATCTGTAGCGGCCAAATAAAACATTGGAACAAAACATGAGTAGCAGAAAAGACTGCATTAATTTGTTTTGTGAGACGATTTATAACACTTGTGGATTATGCCTGAATGTGAAAGTGCTCCAAAGGCTTTGAAAAGACAAACCTGGTGATGGTGTGTCATGTAATATTCATCAAGGTGGGAAGAGTTCAATGAATATACAGTACCTCCTCTGTGTTTAGAAACATAGAAAAATAGGCGCCATTCGAGCCAGCACCGCCATTCAATATGATCATGGCTGATCATCTAAAATCAGTACCCCGTTCCTGCTTTTTCCCCATATCCCTTGATTCCTTTAGCCCTAAGAGCCAAATCCAACTCTCTCTTAACCACAGAAAATGTCACAAAAGACTGGGGAATCTGGAATAGTTAATGGAAATGTCTTGAGGGCAGTCTATATACAATCGAGGAAGTGTTGGAGTTCCTAAGATATAAGAAGGCAGATAGATCTCCCGGGCCTGATCAGATATATCTAAGGACACTGAGAGAAGCTAGGGAAGAAATTGCAGGCATATAGAGAAAAGGAATAGGTGGTGTTTCAGATTGACACCCTTTAGGTTTCTCCAGAGATGCTGTCTGACTTGCTGAGTTACTCCAGCTTTTTGCATCTATCTTTGGTTTAAACCAGCATCTGCAGTTCCTTCCTACACGAGAAATTGCAGGAATCACTGTTAGACACGGCTGAGGTGCTGGAAGACTAGAGAGAGGCCAGTGTTATGTCTCTATTTAAAAGGCCTGCAAAGATAAACCTGGTAGTATATAGATCAGGAAGCCTAACAACTGTGCTATGAATGGTACTTCTGTGGATTATGAAGGAGAATGTAAAAATGGAAAAATGGGTTTATTAGAGATAGTCAGCATGTATTTTTTTTGCATGGGAGATCGTGTTTCACAAATTTGATTGAGTTTTCTGAAGAAGGAACCAATCTGTTGATGGCAGGGCCATAGATGTGGTCCATATGGAGGTCTGCAAGGCCCTTGATAAGGTTTTGCATGGTTGGTTGCTCTGGAATGTTAGATCACTTGGGAGAGCTAGCTACCTGGATTAAAAATTCGCTTAGTGCTGGGAGGCAGAGGAGAGCGGTAGAAGGTTACTTTTCGGGTTGGAGACATGTGATTAGTGGAGTACCTTAGAGATCAATGCTGGGCCTATAATTGTTTGTTGTGGGCAGCATGGTAGTGTAGCGGTAGAGCTACTGCCTAACAGTGCCAGACGTCCGGGTTCAATTCTGACTTCGGGTGTTGTCTGTACAAAGTTTGTGCATTCTCCCCGTGACCTGCGTGGGTTTTCCCCGTGATCTTCGATTTGCTCTCGCAGGGCGGTCACGATGGTGCAGCGGTAGAGTTGCTGCCTTACATCGAATGCAGCGCCGGAGACCCAGGTTCAATCCCGACTACGGGTGCTGTCTGTACGGAGTTTGTACGTTCTCCCCGTGACCTGCGTGAGTTTTCTCCGAGATATTCGGTTTCCCCCCACACCCCAAGACGTACAGGTTTGTTGGCTTGGTGAATGTACAAATTGTCCCTAGTGTGTGTGGGATTGTGTTAATGTGTGGGGATCGCTGGTTGGCGCTGATCCGGTGGGCCGAAGGGCCTGTTTCTGCACTGTATCTCTAAACTAAACTAAACGCCTTAGATGTACATGTTTGTAGATTAATTGGCTCAGTGTAAATGTAAAATTGTCCCTAGTGTGTGCAGGGTAATGTTAATGTACGGGGATCGTTGGTCGGTAGCGACTCAATGGGCCGAAGGACCTGTTTAAGCACTGAGTATGAGGTGTCACAGTTTGGGAAGTCAAACTAGGGCAGGATATTTACAATGGGGCGTGTTGTAGAGCAGCTAGATCTCGGAGTAGAAGTATATTCTTCCCTGGAAGCAGCATCACAGGTTGATAGGGTGGTGATTCAGGCTGTCGGCATGTTCATCTGCGGCAGTCAGGGAGTTGAGTATAGAAATGAGCGTGTTACGTTACAGTTGTACAAGATGTTGGTGAGGCCTAGTAAGAGTGTTCAGTTCTGGTCACCCTGCTACGGAAAATGTGCCATTAAGTTGAGAAGAACGAAGAGATGATTTGAGAGGAGGTTACCAAGGACCTGAAATTCAGTGGGACATTGGACAGGCTTAGGCATTATTCCTTACAGTGCAGGAGGTTGAGAGGTAAGGGCCTGTCCTACCAGCATCTGACTCCATGCGATGAGCGCGATCAAACTAGCAGCGACGGCCGCGCGGAGGTCGGGTGATCCCCTGTACAGGGCCGTTCCCACCAGCATGCGCCTGCATGCGGCAAGCGTGACCAAACCGGCAGCGAGGGCCGCACGGAGGTCGGGTGAGTGGCGCAACGCGGCGCAAAGTGGCGCAACGTGGCGCAAACTTGCAGCGAAGTCTTAAAGGTAAGTTCGCCAGGACAGAGAGGGGCACACAGAGAGGGGCACAGAGGCACACACAGAGAGGGCACGGAGCCACACACATAGAGGGTCACGGAGTCACCTACAGAGAGGGTCACGGAGGCACGGCGTTGAGGCGGTGTGTAATGTGTCGAGGCGACTGTGAGCCGAAAGTCATTGCCGCGCGGAATTTTTGAACATGGTCAGTTTTTCGGAGCCCTGCGCGATGTCGGGACGATCTCCGCACAATTCCGCACGGCTCCGGCACTCGAAGTGGGACCGGCCCCGCGACGCCGGACGGCTCAAGCGACCACGTTAGGTCGCGCTCATTGCATAGAGTTGCACGCTGGTGGGACAGGCCCTGTAACCTTATAGAGGTGTATAAAGGCTTGTGGAGAGTGTGAACACCTTCGCCCAGTCCACCTGGACCTACCTGATCTCCCAGTTGCCAAACACTTTAATTCCCCTTCCCGTCTCCCACACTGACCTTTCTGTCCTGGGCCTCCTCAATTGTCAGAGTGAGGCCAAACACAAATTGGAGGAACAGCATCTCATATATCACTTGGGCAGCTTACAGCCCAGTGGTGTGATTATTGTGTATAACTTCAAGTAACCCTCGCATCCTCTCTCCATCCCTCCCCCACCCAAGTCGTACCGGCTTCAAAGTCGTCTTGTTGAGTCTCATTGTCTGTAACTCATTTTCACCGAGCCCACAGCTAACAATGGCCTGTTTAATTTATCAGCATTACTTTTTTGCATATCTTGCATTCATTTGTTCTATACCTCTCTACATCACCGTCCATATCCCTCATTTCCCTTTCCCCCGACTCTCACTCTGAAAAAGGGTCTCACCCATAATGCCACCTATTCCTTCTCTCCAGAGATGCTGTCTGACCCGCTGAGTTACTCCAGTGTTTTTGTGTCTACCTTCTACACAATCACCCATCAACCTCCTGCACTTCGAGGAATAAAGTCCTAGTCTGCCCAACCTCTCTCCATATCTCAGGTACTAAAGCCCTGTCAACATCCTTGTACATTTTCCCTGCGCTCTTTCCAGCTCAATGGCATCCTTAATCTCGCTGGATGACCAAAACTGAACACAATAGCCGCTCAGCGTGGCCTCACCAATGTCTTGCTTCTCCTCCCCTGACACTAGAATCATATCTCTTGCTCTCTCACACACACTTGCCACCTCTTCTCCGTCCACCTTGCTGCCCCTGCCACCAGTTGCACTGCTTATGGACCTTAGTTCCTCTGTTCTGGTTGCCACAGTTCATCTCAAGGTGTCCCAGTTTCAGCTTCTAGCTACTAGTTTTGTAACGTTCAGCAGGGTCTTTGTGTACCCAGACTTGCCCCGGTTTGGGTGTCAGGGGTTATGGGGAGAATGCAGGAGAATGGGGTTAGGAGGGAGAGATAGATCAGCCATGATTGAATGGCGGAGCAGACCTGAAGGGCCGAATGGCTCCTGACGCTTGTCACCTCATGGTTTCTGGTATACCTGTTGGTGTTTACTGGGTCATCAATTCACCTGCTTCGAAAGTTACAAACTTTATAAAGTCTATCTTGGCACTCACCTTGATTACATGTTTTACCAGTAAATCCTGGGTAACATTTACATCGATTTGCCCCAATACATTCTCCGTGCTTACATCCATGTTCACAGATAGCTGCAAAGAAATCAAACCATGGGAATTAATGCAGAATTAAAATTAAATTGATTTACTACATTCTTCTGTTCTTTCCACACCAGGCTGGAAGACTTCAATGCCAATTAGGGGAAGTAAATTTTAACTAATATAGATAGTATTGCCTTAATGAGGGATTGATTAAGCAAGACATAAATACACTTTTTTTTCAGTCCGAGAAGTGTAAATTCATCAAATGGAATGAAAGGATTTTTACTGGGGATGGTCAGATTATTATCTGAATGGTGTCAGATTAGGAAAAGGGGAGGCGCAACAAGACCTGGGTGTGCTTGTACATCAGTCACTGAAAGTAAGCCTGCAGGTGCAGCAGGCAGTGAAGAAAGCTAATGGCTTGTTGGCCTTCATAGTGAGAGGATTTGAGTTTAGGACAACTGCGGTTGTACAGGGCCCTGATGAGACCACACCTGGAGTGTTATGTGCAATTTCGGTCTCCATATTTGAGGAAGGACAGTTGTGCAGCATAGGTTTACCAGGTTAATTCCCCCGACGGTGCGACTGACATAACCATATAACAATTACAGCACGGAAACAGGCCTTCTCAGCCCTTCCAGTCCATGCCGACCATTTATTTTCCCCTAGTCCCATCTACCTGCACTCAGACATATGATGAAAGAATGGATCGACTGGGCTTATATTCACTGGCAGTGGAGACCAATTCACTGGATGTTTACAAGAGAAAGTGAGATTTAGCTCTTAGGGCTAAAGGAATCACGGGATATGGGGAAAAAGCAGGAACAGGGTACTGATCAATCATGATCATATTGAATAGCGGTGCTGGCTCGAAGGGCCGAATGGCCTACTCCTGCACCTATTTTTCTACGTTTCTATCTTTCTATTGAGTATAGAGTATATATTGGGTCATGTTGCAGTTGTATAAGATGTTGGTGAGGCCACATTTAGAGTATTGTGTTCAGTTCTGGGCACCGTGTTATAGGAAAGGTGTTGTCAAGCTGGAAAGGGTAAAGGGAAGGTTTAGGAGGATGTCTCCAGAACTAGAGGGTCTGAGCTACAGCGAGAGGTTCAGTGGGTTGGAACTATTCCTTGGAGCGCAGGAAGATGAGGGGTATAAAATCATGAGAGGAATAGATTGGGTAATGCACGAGTCTCTTGCCCAGAGAAGATGAATCAAAAACCAGACGACATAGGTTTAAGGTGAAGGGGAAAAGATTTAATATGAATCTGAGGGGTAACTTTTTCACACAAAGATTGGTGGGTGTATGGAACAAGCTGGCAGAGGAGGTAGTTGAGGCAGGGACTATCCCAACATTTAAGGAACAGTTAGACAGCTACATAGAAACATAGAAGCATAGAAAATAGGTGCAGGAGTAGGCTATTTGGCCCTTCGAGCCTGCACTGCCATTCAATATGATCATGGCTGATCATCCAACTCCGTATCCTGTACCTGCCTTCTCTCCATACCCCCTGATTCCTTTAGTGACAAGGGCCACATCTAACTCCCTCTTAAATATAGCCAATGAACTGGCCTCAACTACCTTCTGTGGCAGAGAATTCCAGAGACTCGCCACCCTCTGTGTGAAAAATCATGAGAGGAGCCTGTACATGGATAGACAATAGACAATCGGTGCAGGAGTAGGCCATTCGGCCCTTCGAGCCAGTAGCGCCATTCACTATGATCATGGCTGATCATCCACAATAAGTATCCTGTTCCTGCCTTCTCCCCCTATCCCCTGACTCTGCTATCTTTAAGAGCGCTATCTAACTCTCTCTTGAAAGCATCCAGAGAATTGGCATCTGAGGCAGAGGATTCCTCTGTTCTAAATGGCTTACCTCTTATTCTTAGAGTGTGGCCCCTGGTTCTGGACTCCCCCAACATGTTTCCTGCCTCTAGGCCGGTGTTGGCAGGTTGGGCCGAAGGGCCTGTTTCCATGCTGCATCACTCTATGCCTCAATGCCACTGAGCTGAAGACACACAGTGTGGAAAGATCACCATGCCACGCTGGGCATGCAGCTTCTCACTTGGACAATCATGCTTATTATGACCATAATTCTTCAGTTTTACTAGTTTTTCAAGGTACATATTGATGCTCTGGTTGTGGATTTGGAGTAATTCTGCGAACAGATGCATTAATATTATACTTGTAACTCAGAATCTACATTCAGTTTAGTTTAGTTTAGAGATACAGCACGGAAACAGGCCCTTCGGCCCATCGAGTCCGCGCCGACCAGCGATCCCCGCACACTAACACTTGCCTACACACGCTTGGGACAGTTTTACATTCATACCAAGCCAATTAACCTACAAACCTGTACGTCTTTGGAGTGTGGGAGGAAATCGAAGATCTCGGAGAAAACCCACGCAGGTCACGGGCGTGGAGAACGTACAAACTCCGCACACACACGCACCCGTAATCAGGATCGAACCCGGGTCCCTGGTGCTGTGAGGCAGCAGCTCTCCTGCTGCCCCACCCTGCCGCCCCTAATAGGTATTGGGTAGAATCAAACAGAAATGGCGGAAACAGCTTTGGAATTTATGAAAAGGCTTGATGGAATAGGTGTGAAGAAGGTCGTTTATCTTGTGGGGTAGCTGATCAGCTATTCATATAAGAAACTCACCAAAATATCCAATCTTGAATTGAGGAGAAATGCCCAGAGGTGGTAGTGAAAGAGCTGTCCACTGAGGCACTGGCAGTCACGGTTGGCTGACAACCATTTTGCCCTCTCTAGGGTCCAGCAATAAGCATCTCTGCAGGCGGCCATATTTCCTGCACATCCTCAAAACTCTTTAGGTCTGCGTGCCGCTCATTCTAAATACAAAACCCATATGTCGGAAGAAATTTTGGCCACAAATCTACTTTCAGTTTTTGTACTATCTCCAGCGCGCAGGTCTTCACGGCATTGCGTCATTTAAACTATCAATTAAATACTAAAGAAAATGTTACATTAACTAAGATTTAACGCTGCACAATGTAACTCCTCAGTCGGTACATAAGAGATGTATTAACGCAATAGATATTAGCGTCTCTGGAATAATTGCCTGAGCGATGGTTGGACACGTGGTAAACCGTTCAGACAGTGTGATCCAGACACACAGCTGCTGGCCTCCCTTGACTTTGGCATGCTTCTTTCTTGAGATTGGAGCCAAATATTTGTCCTCTCACAGCTAAGGCTTAGCTGGTGGGAAAATAGTTCAGCACACAAAATTATGACCTGTGCGGTCGTTTTTATCAGATGCTGCGTGCACTCACTCCGGGGCATTGGCAAAACAGGTGTGCGCACTTCGTGCTGTCTGCTTGCAAAGACTGGTTCTCACAAGCCCTCGTCAAAAATGGTGATCCATGGATTGTAATCAAACTTCAAAGTAAACTAGACATTTAGCAATTACTGTTACTGTTCAGCTACCGCTCACGATCTGGCATTGAGGTTCAGCATAGAAACATAGAAACATAGAAATTAGGTGCAGGAGTAGGCCATTCGGCCCTTCGAGCCTGCACCGCCATTCAATATGATCATGGCTGATCAACTAACTCAGTATCCCGTACCTGCCTTCTCTCCATACCCTCTGATCCCCTTAGCCACAAGGGCCACATCTAACTCCCTCTTAAATATAGCCAATGAACTGGCCTCAACTACCCTCTGTGGCAGAGAGTTCCAGAGACCCACCACTCTCTGTGTGAAAAAAGTCCTTCTTACCTCGGTCCTAAAGGATTTCCCCCTTATCCTTAAGCTGTGACCCCTTGTCCTGGACCTCCCCAACATCGGGAACAATCTTCCTGCATCTAGCCTGTCCAACCCCTTAAGAATTTTGTAAGTTTTTATAAGATCCCCTCTCAATCTCCTAAATTCTAGAGAGTATAAACCGAGTCTATGCAGTCTTTGTTCATAAGACAGTCCTGACATCCCAGGAATCAGTCTGGTGAACCTTCTCTGCACTCCCTCTATGGCAATAATGTCCTTCCTCAGATTTGGAGACTAGAACTGTACGCAATACTCCAGGTGTGGTCTCACCAAGACCCTGTAAAACTGAAGTAGAACCTCCCTGCTCCTATACTCAAATCCTTTTGCTATGAAAGCTAACATACCATTCGCTTTCTTCACTGCCTGCTGCACCTGCATGCCTACTTTCAATGACTGGTGTACCATGCCACCCAGGTCGCGCTGCATCTCCCCTTTTCCTAATCGGCCACCATTTAGATAATAGTCTGCTTTCCTATTTTTGCCACCAAAGTGGATAACCTCACATGTATCCACATTATACTGCATCTGCCAAACATTTTCCCACTCACCCAGCCTATCCAAGTCACCTTGCAGTCTCCAAGCATCCTCCTCACAGCTAACACTGCCCCCCAGCTTAGTGTCATCCGCAAACCTGGAGATATTGCCTTCAATTCCCTCATCCAGATGAACTGGCCTCAACTACCCTCTGTGGCAGAGAGTTCCAGAGACTCACCACTCTCTGTGTGAAAAAACCCTTTCTCAGCTCGGTCTTAAAGGATTTCCCCCTTATCCTTAAGCTGTGACCCCTTGTACTGGACTTACCCAACATTGGGAACAATCTTGCTGCATCTAGCCTGTCCAACCCCTTAAGAATTTTGTAAGTTTCTATAAGATCCCCTCTCAATCTCCTAAATTCTAGAGAGTATAAACCGAGTCTTTCTTCATAAGACAGTCCTGACATCCCAGGAATCAGTCTGGTAGCACCTGAGCTATCATCCAGGATAGACACAAAATGCTGGAGTAACTCAGCGAGACAGGCAGCTTCTCTGGAGAGAAGGAATGGGTGACGTTTCGGGTCGAGACCCTTCTTCAGACTGGTGTCAGGGGTGTGGGAGGTACATACGTAGATAAGGAAGTGTATAGATAAGGAAGTGTAAGGTGTGAAAACAGGACAAAATGGGATGGTGATCTAGGAAAAAGTAGACTAGATCATTGTTAGTTCGGACAAGGTAGCAACAAAGTGGCAGATCCAGTAACTGATAGAGGTGCAAGTTTGCAAATGCTTTGTACCCTATTTGCGCAACCAAATTGCACCAAACGTTGTGCCTTTAAGGGTGGAATTACTTTGGAAAGCTATATTTCTCCATGCGTTTAGAGGAGCTTGGGGGCAGAAATCAGTCTTTGGTTCATTGCCAAATATATGTACAAGAGCACACATGCACTTACCACACATTTGGTGCCATGTCAACGAAACACAATGTGGAGTGGGGATGACGCTTCATATCTGATACTCTACCAAGCTGTTTCTGGTGCGTTTTGGGTCAATTTCTCTGAAATTCGCTCCCTAAATCCCTCCACTTTGCCACTTTGCTCTATTCTCTCAAGACAACACCCCTGGAACCACCTCCACGTAAGCATTTGTTTCGTTTAGTTCCGTTTAGTTTATTGTCACGCATACCCCAGTAATGTGAAAAGCTTTTGTTGCGTACTAACCAGTCAACGGAAAGACAATACATGATTTCAATCGAGCTATTTACAGTGAATGGATACAGGAAAAGGGAATAATGTTTAGTGCAAGGTAAAGCCAGCAAAGTCCGATTAAGGATAGTCCGAGGGTCACCAATGAGGTAGATGGCACTGCTCTCTGGTTGGGGTAGGATAATTCAGTTGCCTGATAACAGTTGGGAAGAAATTGGCTCTGAATCTAGAGGTGTTCGTTTTCACACTTGTGATTGAATCAATCAATCAATCAAATTTTATTTATGTAGCACAGGTAAATCAATTTGCGTTTAACCAAAGTGCTGTACATAGAAGATTTTGGGTTGCCTTGCATCCACAGAAGTAAAAAGAAAAGCACAACACACTATAGAATTTAACATGAACGTCCGCCCACTGCGGAATCAACGGTTTCTACTGTGAGGGAAGGCAGTAAAAGTCCAGTCCTCTTCCTCTGTGTTCACCCATGGATGGGGCATATTGAGGCCTCCATAGCCGCTGCAGCGGAGGCCCGATGTTTCAGGCCCTCTCGCCGGATGATGGAGCTCCGGCTTCGGAAAGAACAGTTCCAGTGGCTTGGAGTTTCCGCATCGACCGCTTTCTACCGGAGACCGCGGCTCCCGAAGTCCACAGGCCAAGCTGGGTGGAGATTCACGCTGGCGACCTCGGCGAAAGATCCCGGGCCTCCGCGATGTAAAGTCAGCGCCGCTCGCAGCTGGAAGGTCCGCAACCACAGCTCCGCGATGTTGGAGTCGACGGTCTCAGCGCTCCGGAGCTTACCGCACGGCGATCCTCGGTAGGGCATCGCCCGTTCCGTGACGGTGCTTCAGAGCTGCGCCGCCGCCGAAGCTGATGTTCGGGCCGGTCGGGGTCCACGCTGTTCACAAAGTGATCACCGCATGTGTCCGTGTAATAACAGGGTGTGCATTTCAGCAGCACATGGCTGGAAAATGCCTGGTGGCACCTTCAGGGATTTAGATGATGGTATTTACACTAAATGTAATATTTTTCTGTCTTCAGTCAGAAGTCATGGGATGTCCTTTAACGTTCATTTACAGGGCATAGACATTGGTGATGATGCCAGCAGACAGCCCACAAAGTCCGTGCCGAACATCGTGTCATTAAACTAATCTCCTCTGCCTGAACGCGATCCATATCCCTCCATCCCCACATACCCAAGGGCCGTTCTAAAAGCCTCTTAAATGCCACTTTCACATTTGCCTCCACTACCACCTCCGTCAAATACTTGTCCCCCACATTGCCTTCACTTTGCCCCTCTCACCTTAAAGCTGTGTCCTCCAGTCCTGGATATTTCCACCCAGGGGAAAAGGTCACGACTGTCTACCCTATCTACGACTCTGATAATTTTATGTACATCATTTTAGTCTCCCCTCAGCCTCTGACACCCCAGAGAAAACAATCCACGTTTGTGTCAAAGATAGACCCAAAATGCTGGACAGACAGCATTTCTCTGCAAGAAAGAATGGATGACATTTCAGGTCTGAAGAAGGGTCTCAACCCGAAACGTCACCCATTCCTTTTCTCCTGAGATGCTGCCTGTCACGCTGAGTTACTCCAGCATTTTGCATCCACCTTCAGTGTAAACCAGCATCTGCAGTTCCTTCCTACACTGGTTTGTGTAACCTGCCCTTTACACTGCAGGTAACACCCTCTAGTCTCGGTAGCATTCTGGTAAACCGGGTGCCAGAAACCAAAGGTTGGGACGTACTGTTACATTTAGTTAAGTTGCAGTAACTCCATGCAGTGATTGAGGTGCAGTTTCGTACATTGAATGAAAGATACAGCTATTTTGTACCTTCACAGCGCCCCTTGTAATTCTTTTTCCAACCGTAACAACATTCAAGTCGGGATCCATAGCGACAAACCCCTAGCTGAATTGCAGAATGCCTTCGGTCTTGAATCCTGAGGAAGAAAAACACAGATGTATCACCATTTACTCAGAGCTATTTCCTGTTTTTTTTTCCCTCATACTGCTAAAAGACCTGTGCATTAAAGTGGACAGCCTCTCAAGTACCAGCAGCAGGGGACGAAAGGACATGCACTCTTTCACACCACTTTCAAAATGTCCCAAAGTGGTTTACAGCCGCGGGCTTCATCCCCGATGTGTAGGCAGCGGAGCAGTGTAAGAATTGTAGGAGCTGATCTTTGCACTGCAATGTCCCACAACTAACAAAGTGATTGTGACCTGATACCCAGCTTTTTGATGTAGAATGATTGACATAATAGTGGTCCGGACAAGGAGAACCCCTTTGATCTTCTTCAAAGTAATGTCATTGAACCTTGACTTCAAGGTGGTGCCTCTCACCTACCTAACAAGTGGATACTATCTATCTCATCGAAGGTCCTCGGACTATCCTTGATCGATCTTTGCTCCCTTTGCTGACGTTATTCCCTCATCATGTATCTGTACACTGTGAATGGCTCGATTGCAATCATATGTTGCCTTTCCGCTGACTGGTTAGCACGCAACAAAAGCTTTTCACTGGACCTCGTTACACGTGACAATAAACTCAAGTGAAAACTAAGTGCAGGTTTCATCAGCCATCTACAGCAGCGATGCCTTATCTGTGACAAGCCCTGAGTTTATCTGGATTGCTGTCTTTTTAAATGCACTGCTCTATTATCGTTGCCGATCAACTGGACTGTGACAACTGCATTCATTTTCCAGACACACTTTATTTACGTCAGCTCAAGGAGTTGAGCGCAGTCCCAGTTAAGGGCCTGTCCCACTTGGGCGACCTAATTGGCGACTTTAGAAGAGTTTAAAAAAATGACCTCCTTCGACTATGGAGAAGACCTCCTTCGACCTCCTTCGACTAGCTACGACTAACTTCTGGAAAATTGGACACCAAACCGACCTCCCTTCGACCTCCCTTCGACTATGATGAAGACTATCTACGTCTACCTTCGACTACATTCGACTACCCTCGATTACCTACGACTGACATGCCGACCTACTACGACTAAACATACGAGTAAATAAAGTATTAAAGAAGGAACTGCAAATGCTGGAAAATCGAGGGTACACAAAATGCTGGAGAAACTCAGCTGGTGCAGCAGCATCTATGGAGCGAAGGAGATAGGTAACGTTTCGGGCTGAAACCCTTCTTCAGAAAAAAAATAGCGTTTTTATTCCATGGCGACCTTGTTGTTACTCGTGGGCATTTTTTAACTTATTGCAAAAAAACGCCACGACTTAGCTGAGGCCTCGAGTGCTTGGAGATCACTCACGAGCATGAGGAAGAGTTACGAAGACCTCCTACGACCTCGTGTCGACCATGCCATGAGTATGAGTCAAGGACAAACTCACCAGAACTCGGAGATTAGGTCGCTTAAGTGGGGCAGGCCTTTACTGTACTGTCTGAAATTCCCCACGCAACGGTCAACTTTTATACAGATTTTAACCCTTGAAATTGTGCACAATTTCTCATTTCTTAGCATCATTAACAATACGTTCTCAAAACACCAAAACATATGCAAAAACACTAATTAGAGTTAACCCACATGCTCTATAATCTGTTATTTAATTTTCAGTATGGATGACTATCTGGACCCTTGTAGTGTAAAACTCTCTCGACTCTCGACTCTCGATCTAGAACCTTGTAGTGTACGTCAAGGAATATCTGTTATGTACATTAGGTTCAGGGTGGCACGGTGGTGCAGAGGTAGAGTTGCTGCCTTAAGGGCCAGTCCTACCAGCATCCGACTCCATGCGATGAGCACGATCAAACTAGAAGCGGGGGCCGCGCGGAGGTCGGGTGATCCCCTGTACAGGGCCGTTCCCACCAGCATGCGCCTGCATGCGGCAAGCGCGACCAAACCGGCAGCGAGGGCCGCGCGGAGGTCGGGTGAGTGGCGCAACGCGGCGCAAAGTGAGGCGAACTTGGAGCAAAGTCTTAAGGTAAGTTCGCCAGGACAGAGAGGGGCACACGGAGAGCGGCACAGAGGCACACACACACACAGAGGGGCACAGAGGCACACACACAGAGAGGGCCACAGAGGCACTTACAGAGAGGGTCATGGAGGCACGACGTCGAGGCGGTGTGTAATGCGTCGAGGCGACTGCGAGCCGACAATCCGTTGCCGCGCGGAATTTTTGAACATAGTCAGTTTTTCGGAGCCCCGCGCGATGTCGGGACGAACTCCGCACAATTCCGCACGGCTCCGGCGATCGAAGTGGGACCGGCCCCGCGACGCAGGACGGCTCAAGCGACCACGTTAGGTCGTGTTCATCGCATAGAGTTGCATGCTGGTGGGACAGGCCCTTTACAGCGAATGCAGCGCCGGAGACCCGGGTTCGACCCCGACTACGGGTGCTGTCTGTACAGAGTTTGTACGCTCTCCCCGTGACCTGCGTGGGTTTTCCCCGAGATCTTCGGTTTCCTCACACACTCCAAAGACTCCGCACAGGTTTGTAGGTTAATTGGCTTTGTAATTGTAAAAATTGTCCCTAGTGTGTGTAGGGTAGGGTTAATATGCGGGGATCGCTGGTCGGCGCAGACCCGGTGGGCCGAAGGGCCTGTTTCTGCGCTGTATTTCTAAACTAAACAATAAATGCCTTCTCATTTTGGAAAATGAGAACATCAATCTGTCAATTAAGAACACCATCATAATGAATATGCAACAGCTTATTAAATGGTTAGTCCTAGCCTGCTATCTATAAACTAAACAAAACTACATTGGTTTGCGTCAATGAATGCCAAAAGGTTGTTGTGCTGTACAACTATCTTAACCTTTGTTGTGTTCAGCATCCACACAATTAGTCCAGGCCATCTCTATTCTATCAACTATCATGGAATAAATACCGGTGTTAGATCAATAAAACCAGTGCAGTAGACTCCAACTAAATTCCTTCGTGAAAATGGCTCAAATTCCAACAGAGCTGGGATTAGTATTTTGGGAAACAGCCAAATTAACTGTGCAACCTGCCACAGGAATTTGGAATATTTGTGAAGAAGCAGAGGTTAGGATGTTTAATGTGCTGTGGGATTTGGGAGGGTTGGCTACGGGGATCATTGCAAGAAATAATTGTTCATGATATCAGCACCATGTATATAGCTTGCAGACCTCACTAGTTCATCACCGCTGTCAAATGCCACCATAGGTTGGACATTGGTACCCCGTTCATTTTTGTGGTGTATTAAATGCCCTCCCAATCTCAGAGTCTACAACCAATAGACAATAGACAATAGGTGCAGGAGTAGGCCATTCGGCCCTTTTAGCCAGCACCGCCATTCAATGTGATCATGGCTGATCTCAGTACCCCGTTCCTGCCTTCTCCCCATATCCCCTGACTCCGCTATCTTTAAGAGCCCTATCTAGCTCTCTCTTGAAAGTATCCAGAGAACCGGCCTCTGCCGCCCTCTGAAGCAGAGAATTTCGCAGACTCACAACTCTCCGTGAGAAAAAGTGTTTCCTCGTCTCCGTTCTAAATGGCTTTTTTTGTTGTTTTTTATTAGTTAGAAGCTATTACATAATTTTAAAAAAAGATATGTGTTCACAGTTGACATAATAAAAATCATTTTATTCTTTGTAGATATACATAATCAGTATTATTTATGTTAATCCTTGCTTAATAATTGTGCTTCTATAGTATTTTTTTTCCATTTTTTATAAAGATAGAAAATAGTAGAAAAAGATTAAACAAAAAAATATATATATATAAATATATATATGTATATAAAAAGTTGGGACAAAATGGAATATTCTACAGACTTTACATCGTTGGAGATATATCCGCGTTTTATGAAATGTACGACTTCATCTATTCTTCGATTCTGGTTTCAGTCGGGTTCTCGTGCCGAACCAGTTTGCCCCTTCAAATATTCATTAAATAGGGACCATATTTTTTTAAATGGTTCTTGTTTGTCCATTAAGACAAATCTTCTTCTTTCCAAATATAGGGTCTCCGACATTTCCATAGTCCACATTTTAATGGTGGGGATTATAGAGCCTTTCCAAAATTTTAATATTAATTTGTTCCCAATTATTAAACTACAATCAATAAAAATTATTTGATCATGAATTGATTTGGTTCCGTTATTCCTAATATTATTAATTTTGAGTCAGGAGCCTGACTCCTGACTCTAAATGGCTTTTACCCCTTATTCTTAAACTGTGGCCCCTGGTTCTGGACTCCCCCAACATCGGGAACATGTTTCCTGCCTCTAGCAATTAACAATCTTATATGTTTCCATAAGATCCCCAGAGGAACAATAGCAATTAGTGCATAGGAATGACCCTCCTCCAAGTAGCCCTCTGCCACAGCCGATACTGACATGGAGATATATCACTGCTCCTTCGTCAGCAGTGGGTCAGAGCCCTAGTGCCTCCTGTGTACTGCGGGGTATCTTTACCACACTGTTTCAAGTGGTTCACTGGGCAACTAGACATGGATAACAAAACCAGGATTTATAAGTGAGTTCCACAACTCCTGAATGAAGAAAAAAAGACTTCTAGAAAAGATTTAATAGCGAAGATGAATACAACTCTTAATAGGTCTTAGTTTCATATAAGCAAACCTCTCAGCCCTTCCCAGGCCTTCATATAACCTCCATTGCATCCAATGCCATCAACCCAAAGAACCATCCTGCACCAATCCCAGTGGATTACTACATCTTTAGTTCTCCCTTTGCTCCCTTCTTTTTCCGTTGGGGTCCTACGACATTCCCTTCTCCCATCTCCTTGCAGCACTTCCACTTGATGTCACAGAAATGCCTCTCTGACCCTCAGTATAGGAGCACCGCAAGGCTGCGTACTCTCCCCTCTCCTCTACTCTCCCTACACCAATTACTGCACCTCCACCAACTTTTCTGTCAAGCTTCTCAAGTTTGCGGATGACACAACCCTGATTGGACTGATCCCGGATGGGGAGGAATCTGCTTCCAGACAGGAAGTGACACAACAGGTAGCTTGGTGCCATCGCAACAATCTGGAGCTCACTGCTCTTAAGACAATGGAATTGATTGTAGACTTTAGGAGAGCTCCCCCTGCCCTCACCCCACTCACCATCAACAAATCCACAGTCACATCTGTGGAGTCTATTAAGTTCCTGGGAACCATCATCTCCAGGGACATTAAATGGGGGGCCACCATCGACTCCACAGTCAAAAAGGCACAACAGAGGATGTACTTCCTACGGCAGCTGAGGAAGCACAATCTGCCACAGGCAATGATGGTCCAATTCTACACGACCATCGTAGAGTCTGTCCTCACCTTCTCCATCATGGTCTGGTTTGGCTCAGCCACCAATCACGACACCTAGAGGCTGCAGCAAATTGTCCGATCAGCTGAGAAGGTTATTGGCTGCAACCTTCCCTCCATTGATGAACTGTACACTGTAAGGGCCAGGAAGCGAGCGGGCAAGATCATCTCTGACCCCTCTCCCCCTGGCCACAAACTCTTTGAATCATTTCCCTCTGGAAGGCGACTCCGGACTGTCAAAGCTGCCACAGCCAGACATAAAAACAGCTTTTTTCCACGAGTAGTTGCTCTACTCAACAGCCAAAGATCTGTAGCTTCCTTTTGCTCTGGTATTTGATTTCATTCACATGTTTAATCGATCATGTTTTATTATTAATGTTTAATGTTTTATGTGTCATTCATAAATGTCACTGTATGTCATGTTGTCACTTGCGGGCGGAGCACCAAGTCAAATTCCTTGTATGTGAATACTTGGCCGATAAACTTATTCATTCATTCATTCATCATGAAGGCTCTTACTTCCCTCATTTGTAGCAACATTACTGCACGATGAAACCCACTTAGCGGAATGAGGCAACACCACGTTTAAGAGCATGCAGCACAATAAGAAAGTGGAAAAATACCAGGCATGATATGCTTCATCTAAAGAACTGGGAAGACTTTGATATTAGCAGTGGAGGAAGATAGCTGAGCACTGTGGAGATCTGAACAGTATATCTACCTATTATTTATAAAGGTCTTCCCCAGGTAACAAATGGGATTTGTTGTTAAAGGTGTTCATCAGTTGGTTTTAGTTTTTGGAGATACAGTGTGGAAATAGGCCCTTCAGCCCACCGTCCATGCTGTCTAGCGATCGGTTGTACACTCGTTCTATCCTACACACTAGGGGTAATTTACAGAAACCAATTAACCTACAAACCTGCACATCTTTGGAATGTGGAAGGAAACTGGAGCACCCGGAGAAAACCCACGCGGTCACGGGGAGAATGTACAAACTTTGTACAGACAGCACCCGTGGTCAGGATTATACCCGGGTCTCCGGCACTCTAAGGCAGTAATCGTGCCATAAGATTTTACCCACAGGTCGGAAAATACACAGAATACCATTTAATCTGGTAATCATATCTCCAATGTAGAAAGAAACACCATCAAAAGCATGTAAGACTGATAATAAAGAACACTTATGAAAAGCGGAGAGAGGGAGGAAATGAGTAAGAAGGAACTGCAGATGCTGATTTTAATCGAAGATAGACACAAAAAGCTGGAGTAACTCAGCGGGACATGTAATATCTCTGGAGAGAAGGAATGGGTGATGTTTCGGGTCGAGGAGGTCTGAAGAAGGGTCTTGACACCAAACGTTACCCATTCCTTCTGACCAGAGATGCTGCCTTCTTCAGTTGAATATAGATCTCGACCCGAAACGTCACCCTTTCCTTCTCTCAGCGCTCCAGAGAAATGATCCCCAGTGTGTGCAGGGTAGTGTTGATGTACGGGGATCGCTGGTTGGTGCGGACTCGGTGGGTCGAAGGGCCAGTTTCCGCTCTGTATCTCTAAACTAAACTAAGCGATAGCCCGCAGCAGAGCATTTAATGTGTCCATGGAGCAGGTAAATATTTAACCTGAACCTCACCTTTAAAGTGTGGCCGTTTCTGTGGAGGCTGCCACAGCTTGACTGTTTTTTTGCTGTTAAATAAATCAGAGTCGGATAAATCATGTTTTTCACCTCCCCAAGCAGACGAGTGGTTAATGTACAGTGCGGATATGCTGACTTGTTTTGCCTGGACCATTTTATTGAGTTTCTAGCCTGAAACTAAAGCGTTACTTGACCACCCATGCAGAAATGTGCAGCCCACATCCTCCTCCTCTGCCCAGCACTCTCTGTGTAGATGCTTCCACCTTGACTTGGACCAAACTTGCAACAGTAACGCACACATTTAATCTGACCTTTGTACCAACAGGGCAAGGATCGCACATTTTCATGTGATCATTATTACAATCATCTCTTAGTTTCTTGGCTTATGAAACATTGATCGAGTATGGAGACCTTCATTTTAGAGAAAGAACAGATCATTGAAAAATACAACGTGGAAACAGGCCCTTCAGCCCAACTTGCCCACACCAGCCAACATGTCCCAGCTACACAAGTCACACTTGCCTACATTTGCCCCATATCCCTGTAAACCTGTCCTATCCATGTACCTGTGTAACTGTTTCTTAAATGTTGGGGTAGTCCCTGCCTCAACAAACCTCCTCTGGCAGCTTGTTCCATACACCCACAACCCCTTGTGTGAAAAAGTTGCCCCTCAGATTCCCGTTAAATCTTTTCCCCTTTACCTTAAACCTATGTCCTCTGGTCCTTGATTCTCCTACTCTGGGCAAGAGACTCTGTGCATCTACCCGATCTATTCATCTCATGATTTTATACACCTCGATAAGGTCACCCCTCGTCCTCCTGCGCTCCAAGGAATACAATCCCAGCGTACTCAACCTCTTCCAATAGCTTAGGCCCTCTAGTTCTGGCAACATCCTCGTAAATCTCCTCTCTACACTTTCCAGCTTGACAACATATATATCTTTTAACATGGTGCCCAGAACTGAACGCAATACTCTAAATGCAGCTTCACCGATGGTGCCCTACTCGCCTGCAGACCAATAAGCTTTGCAGAAGAGGCATCTTCTGACTCTGGGTAAATTCTCTCCTTAAGCTCCCATGACAATGTCAGGTTGTCAGCATCAGATGGAAGGTTTCACTGATATCCCATACACTCTCGTAACTCCTGTGACATCATTCGATCTCAATTAGTATTTGTCTCTAAGTGGCAGGAAACATATTGCTAGAGGCAGGAAACATGTTCCCGATGTTGGGGGAGTCCAGAACCAGGGGCCACAGTTTAAGAATAATGGGCAAGCCATTTAGAACGGTGATGAGGAAACACTTTTTCTCACAGAGAGTGGTGAATCTGTGGAATTCTCTGCCTCAAAGGGCGGTGGAGGCCGGGTTCTCTGGATGCTTTCAAGAGAGAGCTAGATAAGGCTCTTAAAAATAGCGGAGTCAGGGGATATGGGGAGAAGGCAGGAACGGGGTACTGATTGTGGATGATCAGCCATGATCACATTGAATGGCGGTGCTGGCTCAAAGGGCCGAATGGCCTTCTCCTGCACCTATTGTCTATTGTCTATTGTCTTGGACACCTAGTCCTTTTGCAATTGGAGATAAAGTAGCTACAGGAGATCCTCTGGGTTTGGGGGCAGTAATCACTTTGGTCACTTTGGTCATGAGGAAGAATTTCTTTAGTCAGAGGGTGGTGAATCTGCGGAATTCTTTGCTGCAGAAGGCTGTGGAGGCAAAGTCAATGGATATCTTTAAGGCAAAGATAGATAGAATTTTGATTAGTACGGGTGTCAGGGGTTATGGGGAGAAGGCAGGAGAATGGGGTTAGGAGGGAGAGATAGATCAGCCATGATTAAATAACAGAGTGGACTTGATGGGCCGAAGGGCCTAATCCTGCTCCTATCACTTATGACCCACCTTTGCCAACAACTTCTTCAGGAGATTCCCTCTCCCCTGACATTCAGTCTGAAGAAGGGTCTCGACCCAAAATGTCACCTATTGCTGTTCTCCAGAGATGTTGCCTGTCCCGCTGAGTTACACCAGCTTATTGTGTCTGTCTTCTACGGGAAGTAGGGGTATAATTGAGACCGTAATTTAAATCATATTCCTCGACCCCACTATCCCTAAGAACAATTTATAACTCTTTCGTAAATATATTCAATAATTTGACTGAGTTTATGTATTTGAGAAAAATAATAAAATCCACTTCATGAATATTTGACAGCCAATGCATGAAAATGTAAAACAGCTAAAAGCACAAGGAAAACCGTCGTTATTGAAAATGACACTCTGTGGGTAATATCCGTAGCCCTTTGTGGAGTGTTAAGAAATTCAGATATAGTATAAGTACAGATCAGTAAAAAGGGTTTTATTGCCAGAGTTATTTATTGTGAATCGTTAACGGAGGGCAGAGGGTCTTGAGGATGATGTCCCTATAATGGATGGGTGTAGATGAGGAAGCATGAACAAGAAGAGATGAGGAACCTTATTAATAACCTTAAATCACCTCTTCCATCACTTCATCGCTGTCTACTCACTTGTTTGGGTCAACTCTTCGTCACGAGTGTCGATGCGCGCTGCTTGTCACGCTCTCAGAGATTCCACTGCCCCCACCCCTCTGTCTGCAGTCTCCCGTCACTGCTTGCCCTGCCTGGCGGACAGCCAACTTGTCCGTTTGGTCAAGTGCCAGGCAAGGCAACATTGAGAGAGAGGTGCAAGTCGCTGCATTTGCCAGATTCTATGACTTTCCTCTCTCTGTCCCTGCCTCCCCGTAGGCAATGAACCCCCCCCCCCATGCAGATTAACATAAAGCTTCTCTTCACATCTGAATACAACTTACTGGTGTCATTTGATTGACATATTAACATTTTCTGATACTGTTTTTAACACTTATGCAGTTTAACTCAATTAACGGGAACATTTTCACTGAAAAACATGCGCCTGGTTTATCAGGATTGTGAAGAAGGGTGACACAAAAAACTGCAGTAACTCAGCGGGACAGGAAGCAATGGGTGACGTTTCGGGTCAAGACCCTTAGAAGGGCCTCTCCTGCTGGGTTAATCCAACATTTTGTGTCTATCTTAGGTGTAATAATGTTCCTTCTCCCTATATGAAACAAGGAAGCCTGTGTGATTCTTACCTGAAACCTGATTGCTTTTCCATACCATTCGTTGAAAGTAAATCACTATTTTCCCTTAATCCAAATTCCATGGCGTACCATTTTGTGGAGCATGGTTTTGTACACTTTGGAAATGTTGAAAATCGACACCAATCCATCAACAGGGAGACGTAAATGCTGGAAAAACTCAGCGGATGAAGCAAGCAGCATCTATGGAGCGAAGGAAATAGGCAACATTTCGGGCCGAAACCCCCGAAAGAAGTGTTTTGGCTCGAAACGTTCAACTATTTCCTTCGCTCCATAGATGCTGCCGCACCCGCTGAGTTTCTCCAGCATTTTTGTCTACCTTCGATTTTTCAGCATCTGCAGTTCCTTCTTAAACAAACCAGGGAGAGGCTGGCAAAATCAAATGAACTACAATGAAGCCAAGATTGCGGCTCTCAGATAACACTGTACATTGTCACACAGAAATCTACATCACTCATCCGCATCACAAACATTTGAATAGAAACTCACGTAGAATATATTTATAATACTTCACATCCTTGTAGAGAAAACCAGGGTGGCACAAGACAGGGACAAAAACACGACCAGAATAAGCTAATGAAATGGCAATTTAAATCTATTGTGATTGATAAGCAAAAGGACAAAAAGTGATGGAGTATCTCAGCGGATCAGGCAACATCCCTGGCGGACATAAATGCTGACATTTCGGGTCCAGGCTTGAAAAGTCACCCAGCCATGTTCTCCAAAGATGCTGCCTGAGTTACTCCAGGACTTTGTGTCCTTTTGTGTATTAACCAGCATCTACACTTCTTTATTTATGCAGTAATTAAGAAGCAGCTACACAAGCACTTAAATTGCCAAGGCACAGAAGGCTATGGATTGAGTGCAAGCAGCTTTGATAAGGAAAATGGTGAGCATGGGCATGGCATGCTGAAGGGCCTGTTTCTGTGCTGTATGGCATTCCTGCTGAGAGAGGAAGCAAAGGGCACCTTCACTAAAACATTATGTTTGCGATAAATCCTTAATAAAACTCCATAAACTTACTAAACCAAAAAATACACACATATATATATATATATATATATATATATATATATATATATATATATATTGGTTTAGTAAGTTTATATATATCTATATAAATATATATATTTTTTTAAATAATTTTTTTTATTAGAAGTAAATACATAATAAAAAGCATTTTGTTTGTTGTAGTCATATATTATTAATATTGTTTGTATTAACAATTGTATAATAATTGTACTTCTATATATTTTTAAATTTTTCATATAGATAGAAAATAATAGAGGGAAAGAAAAGGAACCAAAAAAATTAAAGGAGAATGGAGTAATCAGCTAATTATACATCATTGGAGATATGTATGTGGATTATAAAATGTAATTCTTCATCTAATCCTTGATTTGGGTTTCAGTCAGGTTCTCATGCCGAACCGGTTTGCCCCTTCAAATAGTCAATGAATGGAGACCATATTCTAGTAAATAGTTCTTGTTTGTCCATTAAGACAAATCTTAATCTTTCCAAATGTAGGGTCTCCGACATTTCCATAATCCACATTTTAATTGTGGGGGTTATAGGGCCTATCCAAAATTTTAATATTAATTTTTTTCCCAATCATTAAACTATAATCGATAGAGTTTCTTTAGTTTGTTGTAAATAATTGATTTTGTTCCAGTATTCCTAATATTATTAATTTTGAATCGGGGTCCAATTGGATTTTGACAACTTCCGAAATTATCTTTAAAATTTCCGTCACTTACAAATGTGTGCGTTAAGTTAGCCTCTGAGTGTTGACATTTTTCACAAATAGGAGATATGCATGGGAAAATTCTATTTAATTTTGTTTTTGAATAGTGCAATCTATGTAATACTTTAAATTGTATTAAAGAATGTCCAGCGTTTAACGAACAGTGATGTATATGTTGTAAGCTATCTTCCCATATTTCTGGCCTAGTTCATTTTCCCATGATTGCCTATATATTTCTATCATTCTCTAATAGAATATTATAAATATAAGATATCAATTTTTCTGTGTTAGGGTGTTTATTCAAACATTCATCAAGAATTTCTGTCTTTCTATTTCTATAGTCCTGTGTATTTGACTTAGCATAGTCTCTAATTTGTCGATATCTAAAGTAGTCTTTTGAGTGAAGCCCATAAATTTGTTGTAGTTCCTGAAATGGGAGGAATGTACCTTTCCTGTAGAGATCACCCATCTGTGTAATTCCGTGATTGGTTAAAAATGGAAAAGGAAGACTGTTTTCCTTTTGAAATTGGGTCGATCCTATTTGCTACTACTAAATTAAGCAAAAAAAACCTATAATGAAAACGCCATAATATATAGTGGAATACGCATTTGGAAACAATTAAAAAAGACACTAAAATTGGATAATTTACCACTACCTCTTCCCATTGTAAACAATGCTACATTTAAACCCTCAATGATGGATAAGGGTTTCTTACAATAAACCAAAATATATTAAAACATGTTTTTATTAGGAAGTTAAAATGTGGACACAATTACATTCTATTATGCTACCCAATTGCATGCGGTTTGTGGAAGATTTAATATTTGCGCTTATGAAATAAATATCAGAGAAAACCCGAAACTCAGCCTAACCAATGCAATTTCAAGTACATTTTGAACAATTTTCTGATCATGTCCAAACTAGAATCTCAACTAATAGACACAAAATGCTGGAGTAACTCAGGGGGCCAGCCAGCATCGCTGGAGAACATGGACAGGTGGTGTTTCAGGTCGGGACCCTTCTTCCTATCTATTTTCTCCATCGATGCTGCCTGACCCGCTGAGTTACTCCAGCATTTTGCGTCTATCTTTGATACAAGCCAGCATCTGTAGTTTCTCTTCATTGCATTAGAATCTCAACTGCCCTATTTAAAATGTTGATTCAATGCAAATGCAGGCATAATCCAATATTTATGTCACAAAATCTGATCAAAACTTGCACATTGTATCTTGTTGGACTATTAGTAAATTAGTATTTGTTGCCTGTCCAGTATATCATTTGATATTGTACCACATTTAATTACAAAACCTCAAACATAACCACCTAATGAACAAAAACATTTAAATTTGGCACTATTTCTATTTTGCTGAAATCTGTTGGGTTAGAATGGTCTTATTTCAATTTAAAACAGCAATTTTCCTGAAAATCTTTAGTCATAGTTAACAAAAGTCTTACCTGTAAATCTCTGCTCTGCCGCTCACAGTAAGTTCTACAAATGCCAGCAGACCTATCCACATGCTGTGTAACATCTTTCTCTTTAAGTCTTCCATAAAGCACTTCGCAGGCTAGGCACTGTTTGAATGCTTGCAGCTGGAAAGACTGCAGGCTCTTCTCCCCCCCTCTCTCTCTCCTGCACTCTCTCCCTCTCTCTGTCTCCCTTCCTCTCCTCTGTACACACGTGCACAGTGCAACTTATGGTTTACACTATTGAGCTGAAAGGGAAGTCTCGTGTTCTCTACTCCCTTCCCCCCACACAACTTATGGTGGTTGTGTAAATGATACAACCTGGCAGCCCCGGGAAACCATTCAGTGACGTTGCTACTATTTGGATTGCCAGCAGTCCTGGGAGGCTGGAGCTCGGCAGATTTATGAGTAGGGCTTGCAGTAATGAGGTACTGGGGTGTAGATGAGGCTGAGGGCTGCAAGTCACTGCCTCCAGACACAGCAGTGCGCCGAAACCTTGCAGCTCAGTCAGATAGAAACTCTGGTTAGAGTCACTGGAAAGTAATGCATCTCAACAGTGGAGTTTCACTAACATTATTCATGCCAGTACACGGGTCTTGCACTGTTTAAGGAAGGAACTGCAGATGCTGGTTTAAATGAAGATAGACACAAAAAAACTGGAGTAACTCAGCGGGTCATACAGCATCCCTGGAGAGAAGGAATAGGTGATGTATCGGGTCGAGACCTGAAACATCACCTGTTCCTTTTCTCCAGAGATGCTATCTGGCCCGCTGAGTTACTCCAGCTTTTTGTGTCTATCTTGTATTTTTAGGGATCTTGTATTTTTTATTTCCCACCTCAATTTAAAACAGGTTTGACTTTGTGGAACGGCTTTCAAACATGATTTTAATTTCAGATATAAATTGTTTTAACCTGATAAAGATAAAGGGACGTTATTGCACAGAATCAAAATCCCAATTGGTGTGGAATTACTTTGAAGTGGTGACAGATATGAATTATTTTACACTGATAAGGGTCAATGAAAACTCTTGTTAAGGAAGAGAGCAGACCTGAGCTACTATCTACCTCTTTGGTGACCCTCGAACTATCTTTGATTGGACGTTGCTGGCTAAATGTTATTCCCTTTATCATGTATCTGTGCACTGTAAGTGGCTCGATTGTAATCATGTATTGTCTTTCCGCTGACTGGTTAGCACACAACATAAGTTTTTCACTGGACCTTGGTGCACGCGACAATAAACTAACCTGAACCATCAAGCATTTTTTAAATGACGGTGGGGCAGGCATTGACTCAATGGCCAAATGGCTTTTGTAGCATAAGCAAATATGTGATGTATGTGCAGAAACCCATGTTTATAATGGGCCATACACTGAGCTGTTGGTTGCCATTGTCAGGCACTGGCTCTCATGGCAAGAATACATCCAAATCCTTCTAATACAGAACACCAAGCTTGCAGTACTTGGGGCATTGGGAGCAAGAAATACATTATTTCCAAAAATATACTTTATTCGGAATAAAATATAGAAAACAATCAACTGTGCAAAATCTCTTCCACATTCTCAGTGTCTATATATTCAATAGTGTTTGCAACTTTCTTTGACCAAAACACCCTTGCCACTCACATGACCCTTTGGAGTGATATCCCTTCCCTTGCTCCAGGGGCATCCCCAGCATAATGGAGAGATGGAGGAGGCGAGGGAGGGAGGGAGAGAGAGAGGGGGAGGGAGAGAGGGAGAGAGAGGAGAGAGTGATGAAGAGAGAGAGAGGGAGGGAGAGAGAGGGGGAGAGAGAGGGAGATGGAGGGAGAGTGAGGTAGAGGGAGAGGTAGAGAGAGAGAGCGAGAGAGGAAGAGGGAAAGATGGAAAGGGAGAGAGGAAGAGATAGAGCAGGAGAGAAAGCATAAAGGAGAGAGAGGAAGAGAGAGGGAGGGAGAGAGAGGTAGAGAGGGGGAGAGGGAGGGGGAGAGGGAGAGAGGGGGAGAGGGAGAGGGAGAGGGAGAGGGGGAGAGAAAGCAAGAGACAAGGAGAGGGGGGGAGAGAGGGAGAATAGTTGGGCACACCGATACTGAAAGCTTCAAGTGTACTCTCTTCAGACATCCTGTTTGCTCTGTGAATGATGGGGAGCATTTGTGCTTTTTTTCTTTGCGGAGTGATCCAACGATAATGGTTAGAACGCATGACTCTTGACATATGTGAACCAATTTCCACTGAGACCAGACCAATAGCAGACAGAGTTTCCCCTTTGCATGTGTACAATTCATCTATCATACTCCTGGAATCTGGAGGAGTCGAGTTGAATTTGAATTTGTTAATTTCTTCACATGCTTTGTCGTCATAGTTTCTTCCCACTCATATTCTCCCTCCCTGGTTCAGCTAGATCAGTCAAGGTAGATCCACGCTCACTGCTAATGGGGGTTGAACACTGCATGGAATCTAAAGATTTGTTTTTATTCGGCTCCGAGCCACTGGCGTCTATGGGACCCACGCTGTGAGCGCAAGGGGGGACCCGCGATCAATCGCCGGAGAGTGAGGGGGGCTGTCGGAGAGCGAGGGGGGCTGCTGAGAATGAAGGAGGAACTGGCACGGGGGGCCTCCATGGACAATGGGGGGACCCAGTGGGTGGGGGTGGGGCATCAAGAACGAAGGGTGACCCGACCGGGGGGGGGGGGGGGTCACCGTGAACAATGGGCGGATCTGGCGGGGTGCTGTTGAAGAGGGGGAGGCCTCTTTCGGCAGCAGATAGGACTGTTTGTTGAACATTTGTAACTTTGTCCGCTCCAAAACGTGGCAACACTTGTCTACAGCTTGGGTGAGATCTGCTACATGATTTTGACAACCAAGTCAATGCTGTGGTAAAAGCTAGCTTCTTCCAGCTTCGCAAGGTAGCTACAATCAAACCATTCCTCCCATTTGACAACCTTGAAAAAATCATCCACGCATTCATCTCCTCCCACCTTGATTACTGCAACTCCCCATACACTGGCATCAGTCAATCATCCCTGTCCCGCCTGCAATTGGTCCAAAACGCCGCAGCAAAACTACTGATGGGTATCCGTAAAAGGGACCGCATCACCCCAATTCTGGCCTCTCTCCACTGGCTCCCAGTACGGTACAGAATCAATTTCAAGCTCCTCCTATATGTATACAAACCCCCTTAACGGGCTTGCCCCCACCTATATCAAAAACCTGCTAACCCACCATTCTACCTCCAGGTCCCTCAGGTCGGCTGACTTGGGTCTACTGACTATCCCGCGGTCCAGGTTTAAGCTCAGGGGTTGTAGCGCCTAAACTGTGGAACCGCATCCCTCTCCTCATCAGAACTGCCCCTCCATCAACTCCTTTAACTCTGGAATTAAAACCTATTTCTACTCACAAGTGTTTCTTGAGGTCCACTGAGGGAGTACAGTATGTATGTATTTATGTATGTATTGTTAGATCTGTGTATCATTGTATGTAGCATGTTCGTACCTGCACTGATGTAAAGCACGTTGGCCAAAGAGAGTTGTTTTTAAATGTGCTATAGAAATAAAACTGCCTTGACTTGATTGACTGGGTTTGTACGCAAACTAAAGCATTTCACTGCAGCTAGGTACATGTGACACTGAAGCACAATTGAATCATTTAATTTGACCAATTCCGATGAACTCAAAACTGTCACCCATGGTCTTCTAAGGTAGATGAGAAGAATGAAACAGCAGCTTTTCTCTAACTACTTGGGAGCTTGGCAGCCTCCAAAGGATGTTTGGGAACAAAACTACATTAATTAAGGCCTTGTTAAAGATCCCAAATGGGCACAAATGCCTTCGGTATCATATTGAAAGAAGAGACCCCCAACGGTGGAAGATTGTTAACTGTATGTCATGTTGCTACTTGCGAGCGCAGCACCAAGGCAAATTCCTTGTATTAGGTATGTTACAAAACTTACCTTGAGCAGCGCTGCAGTTCTGCCGCTCCCCGTGTGCGTGACTTTGGCGCCTTTCAGAGGGGGGCGGGCTTAAAGTGCCGTTTTTCTTCAGACTGGGCAAATCGATCCATGTCGGGCGATTTCGTTGCGGAAGAAAAATCGCTCCGACATTTCATTCATGAAGGTATTTTTAAATTACGCTAGATTATTTATTAACTAGAGTAATTTAAAAATCACCTTCAAAAGCCGTGAGAGCTGACAACGGGAAGGATTTTGCGTCGGGGAGAAAAAAAGGTACACAGTTTATTTTTATGTTAAAAGTTGGTTTTTATGGAGGCTTTAATCATATTTTCATGTTGCGAAAAGGGGTCCAAAAAAATGTATGAACCAACAGTATTTTTCCTCCCGACTTCACAGCAAACCACAACGTTCCAATCCACCGCATTCCACTAAAACTCACTCGCTAGTTGATTTAAATGGCCATTAATTTACAGGCATTAAACACTAAATTCCTTCCATTTGACTATAAATTCATGAAAATGAGATTTAAAAATTATGTTATATTGTGGATTATTGTGTGAATGTTATTTGGACACTTAGGCAATTTAAAAAAAGTTTATGTTTTCTTAAGAAATGGATAGATGTTCAGATCTACTCATTGAATTTTGTAATTAGCTACAATTAGATAACTAACTAATTATATGCTTTAATTTCAGGTCATCCAAGTAAGATTGTTTCATATTTGTTTCAGAATGCTTCAATCTATAATAACTGAAAATTTCATTGAGTTCTCTTAATTTTTAAGAAAGTTATGGGCTTTTAACTGTTCCAGATCACAGCTTTTGAGTTAAGTCAATTGAAAGGCAATGGGGAACAAGATGCTAATTTCCGAGTATGAAAATGGTCATAACTTTTTTAATTCTGAAGATATGAAAGTAAATTAGGTGTCAAATTAAACTTATTTTTATGCTTTATCTGATGGGATAAACTGCAGACTTGATTTTTAAACTCTCAAAATTTTGTAACATTGCTACTTGTATGTGTACATACTTATCCAATTACTTATTAATTCATTCATTCATTCAAATACAGTGAGCCAGGGAAGTCCAGGCCAGTGTGTCTACTGTCACTGGTGGGTAAGTTATTGAAGGGGATACTTAGGGATGGTATCCCTAATATCCCCTGGTTAGGTACGGACAGATCAGGGATTGCCAGCATTGATAATCGGGTCTCATAAATCTAATAGAGTATTTTTAAGAGGTCTCCATAGAAACATAGAAACATAGAAATTAGGTGCAGGTGTAGGCCATTTGGCCCTTCGAGCCGGCACCGCCATTCAATATGATCATGGCTGATCATCCCCAATCAGTATCCCGTACCTGCCTTCTCTCCATACCCCCTGACCCCTTAGCCAGAAGGGCCACATCTAACTCCCTCTTAAATATAGCCAATGAACTGGCCTCAACTACCCTCTGTGGCAGAGAGTTCCAGAGACCCACCACTCTCTGTGTGAAAAAAGTCCTCCTCATCTCGGTCCTAAAGGATTCCCCCCTTATCCTTAAGCTGTGACCCCTTGTCCTGGACTTCCCCAACATCGGGAACAATCTTCCTGCATCTAGCCTGTCCAACCCCTTAAGAATTTTGTAAGTTTCTATAAGGTCCCTTCTCAATCTCCTATATTCTAGAGAGTATAAACTGAGTCTATCCAGTCTTTCTTCATAAGACAGTCCTGACATCCCAGGAATCAGTCTGGTGAACCTTCTCTGCACTCCCTCTATGGCAATAATGTCCTTCCTCAGATTTGGAGACCAAAACTGTATGCAATACTCCAGGTGTGCTCTCACCAAGACCCTGTACAACTGAAGTAGAACCTCCCTGCTCCTATACTCAAATCCTTTTGCTATGAAAGCTAACATACCATTCGCTTTCTTCACTGCCTGCTGCACCTGCATGCCTACTTTCAATGACTGGTGTTCCAAGACACCCAGGTCGCGCTGCATCTCCCCTTTTCCTAATCGGCCACCATTTAGATAATAGTCTGCTTTCCTGTTTTTGCCACTAAAGTGGATAACCTTACATTTATCCACATTATACTGCATCTGCCAAACAAATCCTCCAAGAGGATTAATGAGGGGTATTTTGTCTGTATGGATGTTGGCAAGGCCCTTGTCAAAGGTAGGCTCATCCAAAAGGTCACGTGGGATCCAAGGTGAGCTAGCCAATTCAATTCAAAATTGGCTTGAAGGCAGAAGTCAAACAGAGGTTGTGGAGGGTTGTTTTTCTGATTGGAATCCTGTGACTAGTGGTGTGCTGCAAGGGTTGATGCCAGGTCCAAATGCATCAATGATTTGTGTAGGAAGGAACTGCAGATGCTGGTTTACACCGAAGATAGACACAAAATGCTGGAGTAACTCAGCGGGCCAGACAACATCTCTGGAGAAAGAAATGGGTGACGTTTCTGGTCAGTCTAAAGGATGGTGTTGACCCGAAACGTCACCCATTCCTTCTCTCCAGTGATGCTAAGTGGCACAGCGGTAGAGTTGCTGCCTTACAGCGAATGCAGCACCGGAGACGCGGGTTCGATCCTGACTACGGCTGCTATGTGTACATTCTCCCCGTGACCTGCGTGGGTTTTCTCCGATATCTGCGATTTCCTCACACTCTCCAAAGACATACAGGTTTATAGATTAATTGGTTTGGTAAATGTAAATATTGTCCCTGGTGGGTGTAGGGTAGTGTTAATGTGCAGGGATCGCTGGTCGGTGCAGAACCGGTGGGCCGAAGGGCCTGTTTCCGCGCTAGATCTCGAAAACTAAACTAAACTAAATTAAAAAGAGGTGCTTAAGATCATAAGCGGAATAGATAGGGTAGATACACCGAGTCTTTTACCCAGAGTAGAGGAGTCAAGAACCATAGATGTTAGACTCACTGGCCTATTGTTCCCATGATTTCCCTGCAACCCTTCTTGAATAGAGGCGGAACATTTGCCACCCTCAGATCCTCCGGCACTTCGCCAATATTTAATGATGACTTTGATTAATGGTGACCAAAAACATTAATATTTCAGAGGAAGCATTGATGTCCTATCACAATTTCATCCTCGGTTACTTTGCAGCTTTGTCCACCAACCTAAAGAGCTCCATTGAGTGAAAAACATTCATCATTGCTGAAAATAAGGTCATAAGCTCATAAGTGATTGGAGCAGAATTAGGCCATTCGGCCCATCAGGTCTTCTCCGCCATTCAATCATGGCTGATCTATCTCTCCCTCTCAGTCGCATTCTCCTGCCTTCTCCCCGCAACCACTGACACCCATACTAATCAATAATCTCTCTATCTCTGCCTTAAGAACATTGATGGCCTCCACAGCCTTCTGTGGCAAAGAATTTCACAGATTCACCACCCTCTCACCAAAGAAATTCCTCCTCAGCTCAATCGTCCTTTAATTCTGAGGCTATGACCTCTAGTCCTAGACTCTCCCACCAGCGGAAACATCCTCTCCACATCCACTCTATCCTAGCCTTTCACGATTCGGTAAGTTTCAATGAGGTCCCCCCTCATTCTTCTAAACTCCAGCGAGTACAGGCCCAGTGCCGACAAACACTCATCACATATTAACCTACTAATTCCTGGGATCATTCTTGCAAACCTCATCTGGACCCTCTCGTGAGCCAGCACACCATTCCTCAGCTTTTTAGGCCCAAACTGCTGACAATAATTTGCCTGTAGACTATAATACTGAGTCAGACCAACTTGGCAAAGTCCCCAATGGCCCTGGAGGAAACGGATATACTTCCAACTTTTCATGAACATCTTTTTTAAATGTCATGTTTTTCTTGTACCTTTGGAAATGTTTGGCCCAATGCGTGGCTGCTCTTTAATTATCCTGGTGGCAAATTTGGTTCCTGCACTAAGAATATTTTAGAGTCGTAACCTTTCCTCACCCAGAACAGCCAAAGGGCAGGTTATTAGAGTTCCCTGTAATTAGGTAATTACACTCACCTTGACGCAATAATGATACAGAGACTACAAAACATCTGGAAATGTATCCAGATTTACTACCAAGTACAAGAAATATGTTCATTAATAATTTCAATTTACCGGCAATTGTCAATGTTGAGAGGGTAAAATCAATGTCCAGAAAGAATTAGAAGATGGACACAAGAAGCTGGAGTAAGTTAGCGGTTCAGAGAGCATCTCTTGAGAAAAGGAATAGGCGACGTTTCGGGTCGAGACCCTTCTTCAGGCCCTGTTTCGGGTCGAGACCCTTCTTCAGGCCCTGTTTCGGGTCGAGACCCTTCTTCAGACTCCAGCATTGACAATGGATAGGTATATGGACGGGAAGGGAATGGAGGGGTATGGTCTGAATGCAGGTAGATGGGACTAGTGGAAAATAAATGGTCGGCACGGACTGGAAGGGCCGTGAAGGCCTGTTTCCGTGCTGTAATTGTTATATGGTTATATGGTTATATGGTAATTTGAAAGTGTATTATTGGGAATACAGAGAGGAACCCGTTTGCTCTGCTCTATAAAGCTTCAGTGCTGTTTGCCTGGACTTTATTATCATTATAATTGTTCTCTAGAAAATACACGTGCTGGAACTCAAAGATATTTGCATTTTCTTTATGGGGAAGAAATATTACGCGGGATCACAAATCTCTTCATGTTCGAGCCGTATAAGATTCTGTATTAGACACAAAATGCTGTAGTAACTCAACGGAACAGGCAGCATCTCTGGAGAGAAGGAATGGGTGACATTTCGGGTTGAGGCCCTTCATCTCAGCCCAATATGTCATGCATTCCTTCACTCCAGAGATGCTGCCTGTTCCGCTGAGTTACTCCAGCGTTTTGTGTCTATATTTGGTGTAAATCAGCATCTGCAGTTCCTTCCGACACAACGATTGTGTATTGTTAGCCCTCTGATGTTAGGCAGCATCTAATTTTACCCGCTAGTGGAGCAGATGCTGACATATGGCATTCATAATTCTCCAATCATTAACCTCAGTGGCCATTCTCCAGTCTGTGGTTGGAGAAAGTGAGGAGAGATTTAATATAGGGGTTGAAAAATCACAGGAGGCTTTTATAAGTCATAAGAATCTACTTCCGTCGAAGGAAATTTAGGATAATTGAGAAGAAAACTTGTAAAGAGTTAAGGGGGGGTATTAAAAAAATATATTATCTGATAGGCTGGGGATGCGATAAATTTCACCTGGGATATATGTGGATTTACATAAAGTAGATAGAATGCTGGCTACCAGAAAGCAGGGAGTAGACTGGGCGATCGTTTTGCTGACCATCTATGCCAATCCGATCTCGGAGAAAACCCATGTGGTCAGGGGACAACAGACAACACCCGTGGTCGGGATTGCACCCGGGTCTCCGGCGCTGCATCTCCAACCTGATATCCCATTGCTGAACACTCCAATTCCCCTTTCCATTCCCACACTGACCTTTCCGTCCTGGGCCTCCTCCATTGTCCGCGTGACGCCAAACACAAATTGGAGGAACAGCATCTCATCTCATCTCATCTCCACAGCATCTCATAATTTGCTTGTGCAGCTTACAACCCAGCGGCATGAATATTGATTTTTCTAACTTCAAGTTATGCCCCTGTCCCACTTAGGCAAACCTGAATAGAAACCTCGGGAGACTTTGCGCCCCACCCAAGGTATCCGTGCGGTTCCCAGAGGTTCCAGGAGATTTTTGTCGCAACCGGCTTTGAGTAAAAAAATACCGATTTTTAAAACGGTCGACCATTCGGGAGACTGACAAAAACCTCCGGGAACATCTGGGAACCGTTCAGGTTTCCTAAGTGGGACAGGGGCATTACTCTGGCATCCCCTCTCTCACCATCCCTCTCCCACCCATGTCGCAACAACTTCTTGGGTGAGCCTCTTCTTGGTGTTTTCACCAAGCACACAGCTAACATTGGCCTGATTTCTGTATCATTGTTACTTTCTACATCTCGAACCTGCTAGAAGTGTACAAAGACATGCTTCTAGCCGGCAGCATGTCAGACTCCATGAGAAAGGGCAGCATCACCCTAACCTACAAGTAGAAGGGGGAAATGAAGGATATAAGGAATTGGAGACCCATCACATTGTTGAATGTCCATTACAAGATCCTGTCTAAGGCCATTGCCAACCAGGTCAAGTCTGCCCTGGGACGGGTGATCCACCCGGACCAAACTTGTGCTGTACCTGGCAGGAAAATCTCAGACAGCCTAGCGCTGCTGAGAGATACCATCGCCTACGTGCAGGACAGACGGGTGGATGCCTGCCTAGTCAGCTTGGACCAGGAGAAGGCCTTCGACAGGATTTCGCACACGTACATGAGGGACGTGCTCTCCAAAATGGGCTTTGGGGAGGGAATCAGAAATTGGATCAATCTGCTCTACACCGATATCTGTAGTGCAGTCCAAATCAATGGGTGGGAATCAGACAGTTTCCCTGTCAGGTCGTGAGTCAGGCAGGGTTTCCCTCTCTCCCCCGTCTTGTTCATACGTTGTATTGAATCTTTTGCGGAGTCCAACAGGAAGGACGCGAGCATAAGAGGAGTGACATTGCCAGGCAGAGAGGGTACTCAGGTCAAAACCTCCCTGTACATGGACGATGTCGCTGCCTTCTGATCACATCCAGGGTCGGTCCGCAGATTGATCAGCATCCGCGACCAAATAACAAATAACAAATAACAAGTACAGCACGGAAACAGGCCTTCTCGGCCCTTCCAGTCTGTACTGACCATTTATTTTCCCCTAGTCCCATCTACCTGCACTCAGACCATACCCCTCCATTCCCTTCCCGTCCATATACCTATCCACTTTACTTTTAAATGTTAAAATCGATCCTGCCTCCACCACTTCTGCAGGAAGATCATTCCACGCAGCCACCACTCTCTGAGTAAAGAAGTTCCCCCTCATGTTACCCCTAAACTTCTGTCCCTTAATTCTCATGTCATGCCCTCTTGTTTGAATCTTCCCTACCCTCAATGGGAAAAGCTTATCCAGGTCAACTGTCTATCCCTTTCATCATTTTAAAGACCTCAATCAAGTCCCCCCTTAACCTTCTGCGCTCCAAAGACCTAACTTGTTCAACCTTTCTCTGTAACTTAGTTGCTGGAACCCAGGCAACATTCTAGTAAAACTCCTCTGTACTCTCTCTATTTTGTTGATATCCTTCCTATAATTAGGCGACCAAAATTGTACACCATCCAGAATTGGTCTTACCAATGCCTTGTACAATTTTAACATTACTTCCCTACTCCTATATTCAATGCTCTGATTTATAAAGGACAGCACGCCAAAAGCTTTCTTTACCACCCTATCTACATGCGATTCCATCTTCAGGGAACTATGCACAGTTATTCCTAGATCCCTCTGTTCCACAGCATTCCTCAATTCCCTACTGGGACCAGTTTGAGTCAGCCATGGGAGCCAGGGTGAACCGCAGGAAGAGCGAGGCCATGCTCTTTGGCAACTGGCCCGACCAATCTTCCGTCCCCTTCATCATCAAGCCTGACTTCTTGAAGGTGCTGGGGATCTGGTTCGTGGGGGCTGAGGCGTGTAACAAGAATTGGCTGGAGCGGATAGCCAAGGTGGGGAAGAAGCTGGAACTGTGGAGGCAACGCTCCCTCTCCATAACGGGAAAGAATTTGGTCATCAGGTGTGAGGTGTTCTCGGGGCTGCTGTACTTGGCGCAAGTGTGGCCTGTCCCTCCCTCCTACGCCACAGGGATCACCCGGGCCGTCTTCCAGTTCATCTGGGGGTCGAGGATGGACCAGGTGCGACAAACCACAATGTACAAGTCAGCAGACAACGGGGGTAAAAACGTGCCCAACGTCGCCCTCACCCTGATGACCACCTTCATGTGTGGCTGTATCAGGCGGAGTGTAGAGCCAAGGCACGTGGGCACCAAGTGTCACTACTTGCTGAGGTTCTACCTGTCCCCGGTGTTGCGAAGGATGGGCCTGGCGCAGATGCCACGCACTGTGCCAGTCAGCTGGACATTGCCGCCCTATCTGTCATTTGTGGAAAGGCCAACACCTTTGACCACATGTCCATTGGGTAGTGGTCAGCACGGAACATCCTGCAGGCACTGCAGGGAAATGACTCCATGGATCCGGTGGCATGGTTCCCAGAGTAGACTGCCCAGCTTGTCTGGCAAAATGCCTCATCGCTAGAACTCACCAACAAGCACCAAGATCTGGCTTGGTTGGCGGTGAGAGGAGCCCTCCCAGTCAGATCCTTCCTGCACCATCAGAACCTCACTACCAGCGCACACTGCAGGGTAGACTGTATTGAATAATTTGTACAGCCTCCGAAAATGTTGGATGAATTTTTTGCACCGTTCATGTATTGTACCTGAATATTACCTGAATAAAGTCTATTTTGGAAAAAAAAATCTCTCTATATCACTGTCTATATCTCTTGTTTCCCTTTCCCCTAACTCTCAGTCTGCTACTTGACCCACTGATTTACTCCAGCTTTTTGTGTCTGTCTAAGGAGTAGACATTAGTGGATCTTTCACAGCTGGCTACTGGGCACGTTTGTACGAGGTCACGGGAGATGCATCAGCTGAAGCATTAAGGGCCTGTCCCACTTGCATGCGATTGAATGCGTTTGGCGTGACCAAACGGAAGTGGAGTTCGCGCTAAGTACGTGGTAAATACACGCTAAATACGCACTAAGTATGCGCTAAGTTCACGCGTAACGTAATTCGCATCATACTCATCAATCAGCTGGGCAGGAGGCGGGCCGACACAATTTGGGCGTCGCACGGCGTCCACTCGTCTGTGTGGTTATACAGAATGGAAACAGGCCCTTCAGCCCATCGAGTCCACACTGACCAGCGATCCCCGCACATAAAAGGGCCTGCCCACAAACGCGACCTGTCAGCGACTGTCTTCGTCCTTCAAGCTCGAGGGCACTCGCCTGAAAAACCTCGAGCTGGATCGACCGTCAGCAATGAAACCGCGAGCTGGATCGACTGACACACACACACACACACACACAAACACATCGCAAAGGCGGGGGGCCAGGGAAAGTGGGGGAGCGCTGTCTGAAATTCACACCTGATCAACAGGAAGGTAAAAGACAGCTGGCACATAACGAGAGAGCGCGGAGAGGGGGGGTGGGGGGGGGGGGGGGGAGAGAAGGAGAGAGCAGGGGAGAGAAGGGGGGAGATATGGGTGGAGAAAGAGTGGAGACACTTTTAAGAAGCCAGACAACTTTTAATAAAGTTTAGCGGGCATTTAACATTACCGGTCGGTTTACTTACCTTTTTTTTGTCAACGAGCTTTACCTTCGACTACCCTCGATTACCTACGACTGACATGCCGACCTACTACGACATACCTCGACTAAACCTACGAGTAAAAAATATCATGGACTGCATTTACAGACTTACTACAAGGAGAAGGTGCTCTAGTACTTGATAAAGGCACTGGTGTCAGGTCTTGGTAAAGGGGGATGAAAAACTGTTGAGTTGGTCTATTCCTTTTGCGTGATGTTTATAATAGAGCAACTGTCTTTTCCTTTTTTCTTTTTTCTCTTTCTTCTTTTCTAGTGTCTATCTCTTAATTTCCTTTTTCTACTTCCTGGACTAAGGGGTCTTTCTTCTTTCCCTTCGTCACGCTTCTTCACTGTCACTATTCTCTCTCACTTTCTCTATTTTCTCAATCTCTATCCTTTTTTAATAGCTTTAAAAAATGAAGGGCTACAATAAATGTAATAATATATATATACGGGACGTGTATTGATGTAATTTTATTGTACTTCTAATAAATAAAAATTAATTAAAAATTTTTTAAAAAGATTATTTCCATGGCGACCTTTTTTTACTCTCGGGCATTTTTCAGCATGTTGAAAAATACACTGCAACCTAGCTGAGGCCTCGAGTACACGGGGCTAGTCTCGAGCATGAAGGAGAGTTACGAAGACTTCCTAGGACCTCGTGTCGACCATGCCGCGAGTATGAGTCGAGGGCAAGCTCGCGTATTAGGTCACCGCAGTGGGACAGCCCCATAACACTGTCCTACACACTCTATGGACAAGTTACATTTATACCAAGCTAATTAACCAACAAACCGGTACGTCTTTGGAGTGTGAGAAGAAACCGGGAAATCCCACGTAAGTCATGAGGAGAACATACAAACTCCGTACCCGCAGTCAGGATCGAACCCGGGTCTCTGGTGCTGTAAGGCAGCAACTCTACCACTGCGCCACAGATGCTGTCCATTATTTTGGATCTTAAATATGTTGGATGCGTGTTGAAATCAAAATGTAACCAGTGTGCTCAAAAAACATATTTGTGAAAGAAAATGATATGTTCAGAGAACGATTGTTGATTGTTAAAAAGATGGAAGTGTTATATTAAAACCGTCAATCAGCTTTCTACCAGTTGAACGATCACCTGTCTCTGTTGCCCTCCATTAAACTAAAGCAGAATAGGGTTTAGGACGGGCTCAGGTCCTGGCTCATAACTTTTGCAATCTAGACAAACTCACATATTTTTAAGGATTCAGCCCCTGGCTGTTCATCTTAAAGAATTGTTTGTAAATCTTAAAGCTCTGATGAAGGCACAGTTGCCAAAATGGTCTGACTGACCAACATGTGGGGAATGGATTGGATGTTTCATTCTGTGACCAGGCTAATGAGGTTAATTGACAACCAGGGCTACAAGTCAGGCTTTAAACCGAATAGAGGGATGAGTTCTGTGAGGGAGTTGGTTTGTAGATTAATGACAAAGGATGGGGTGCAGTGTAGTCAATTGAATCATGATAATAGCATGTCAGGAAAGGACAAATGGACATAACATAGAAAAAAGGTAAAGAAACAATTTGAATTTGAATGCACTGAGCGTTTTTAACAAAGTCAATTAATAGCACAAACAGAAATAAATAATCTGATGAAAATTCCAAAGACGTGGTTACAAATTGCTCAAAATTGGGACTTAAATATTCCGAAATGTTCAACTTTTAGGAGAGTTAAGCAAAACATTAAATGAGGAGGGGTACTCTTGACAATAAATGATGGTGATAAAGACTTTTATTAGTTTCAGCTCTCCTTTCGTTGAGGTAAATAGAAGAGTCTTTGTTAGTTAAGGGCCTGTCCCACCAGCATGCAACTCTATGCGATGAACGCGATCAAACTAGAAGCGGGGGCCGCGCGGAGGTCGGGTGATCCCTGTACAGGGCCGTTCCCACCAGCATGCGCCTGCATGCGGCAAGCGCGACCAAACTGGCAGCGAGGGCCGTGCGGAGGTCGGGTGAGTGGCGCAACACGGCGCAAAGTGAGGCAAACTTGGAGCGAAGCCTAAGGTAAGTTCGCCAGGACAGAGAGGGGCACACGGAGAGGGGCACAGAGGCACACACACAGAGGGCCACGGAGCCACACACATAGAGGGTCACGGAGGCACGATGTTGGGGCGGTGTGTCATGCGTCGAGGCGACTGCGAACCGACAAGCCGTTGCCGCGCGGAATTTTTGAACATAGTCAGTTTTTCGGAGCCCCGCGCGATGTCGGGACGAACTCCGCACAATTCCGCACGGCTCCGGCGATTGAAGTGGGACCGGCCCCGCGACGCCGGATGGCTCAAGCGACCACGTTAGGTCGCGCTCATCGCATAGAGTTGCACGCTTGTAGGACAGGCCCTTTAGTCAATGAACTTTAGATATTATCAATTCAGTTATCTTATCTCTAGTTTCCCTCTCCCTTAACTCTCTGTCTGAAGAATGGTCTCAAACCAAAATGTCACCATTCCTTCTCTCCAGAGATGCTGCCTATCCCGGTGAGTTACTCCGGTATTTTGTGCCTATCTTTGGTGTAAACCGGCATCTGCAGTTCCTTCCTACATCATTGTGCTTCATTCACTAATTTCAATTTCCATTAACCTCATTAAGGGCATGCTCCTTAAAGCACTGTAAGGTCAAAAGGCCATAAGTGATAGGAGCAGAAATAAGGCCATTCGGACCATCAAGTCCACCCCGTCATTCAATCATGGCAGATCTATCTCTCCCTCCTAACCCCATTCTCATGCCTTCTCCCCATAACTACTGCCAGCCATATCAATCAAGAATCTCGAGAATTTCCAGCAGGCTCCACCACAGAACCAAATAATAAAATCCTTTTCTTAAAGTATTTCCTTCAAGCTCCTATATGAAAAATATATAATTGGCCACACAGTCTGAAGAAGGGTCTCGACCCGAAATGTCACCCATTCCTTCTCTCCAGAGATGCTGCCTGTCCCGCTGAGTTACTCCAGCTTTTTGTGTCTATCTTCGGTTTAAACCAGCATCTGCAGTTCCTTCCTACACAGATAAATGTTGCAGAAAAAAAACAATGTTTATTAAAAAAGTGTGATGATGTTTCAGAGCTCTTTCCGTCCATGGTTAGAAACAAATAGAGAAAGAGAATAGTATTTAGTATTTTGGAATTGACTTTCCAGAGAATGTCTGTGGAATTCTCTGCCTCAGAGGGTGGTGGAGGCAGGTTCTCTGGATGCTTTCAAGTGAGAGCTAGATAGGGCTCTTAAAAATAGCGGAGTCAGGGGATATGGTGTATCTGGACTTCCAGAAGGCTTTCGACAAGGTCCCACATAAGAGATTAGTATACAAATTTAAAGCATATGGTATTGGGGGTTCAGTATTGATGTGGATAGAGAACTGGCTGGCAAACAGGAAGCAAAGAGTAGGAGTAAACGGGTCCTTTTCACTATGGCAGGCAGTGACTACTGGGGTACTGCAAGGCTCAGTGCTGGGACCCCATCTATTTACAATATACATTAATTATCTGGATGATGGAATTGAAGGCAATATCTCCAAGTTTGCGGATGACACTATGCTGGCGGCAGTGTTAGCTGTGAGGAGGATGCTAGGAGACTGCAAGGTGACTTAGATAGGCTGGGTGAGTGGGCAAATGTTTGGCAGATGCAATATAATGTGGATACATGTGAGGTTATCCACTTTGGTGGCAAAAATAGGAAAGCAGACTATTATCTAAATGGTGGCCGATTAGGAAAAGGGGAGATGCAGCGCGTCCTGGGTGTCATGGTACACCAGTCATTGAAAGTAGGCATGCAGGTGCAGCAGGAAGTGAAGAAAGCGAATGGTATGTTAACTTAGTATGTTGACATAGCAAAAGGATTTGAGTATAGGAGCAGGGAGGTTCTACTTCAGTTGTATAGGGTCTTGGTGAGACCACACCTGGAGTATTGCGTACAGTTCTGGTCTCCAAATCCGAGGAAGGACATTATTGTCATAGAGGGAGTGCAGAGAAGGTTCACCAGACTGATTCCTGGGATGTCAGGACTGTCTTATGAAGAAAGACTGGACAGACTCGGTTTATACTCTCTAGAATTTAGGAGATTGAGAGGAGATCTTATAGAAACTTACAAAATTCTTAAGGGGTTGGACAGGCTAGATGCAGGAAGATTGTTCCCGATGTTGGGGAGGTCCAGGACAAGGGGTCACAGCTTAAGGATAAGGGGGAAATCCTTTAGGACCGAGATGAGAAGGACTCTTTTCACACAGAGAGTGGTGGGTCTCTGGAACTCTCTGCCACAGAGGGTAGTTGAGGTCAGTTCATTGGCTATATTTAAGAGGGAGTTAGATGTGGCCCTTGTGGCTAAAGGGATCAGAGGATATGGAGAGAAGGCAGGTACGGGATACTGAGTTGGATGATCAGCCATGATCATATTGAATGGCGGTGCTGGCCCGAAGGACCGAATGGCCTACTCCTGCACCTATTGTCTATTGTCTATTGTCTATAAGTTTGGAAGTCAGAAAAAATTCTCCCAAAAACTTTGTCTGTCAGAAACTTTAGGCCTGTCATTCACGACCGTGAGAAGTTAATTATCTTCAGAAAAGTACAACTGAAGTAACAGCAGTGAATACACAGTAGGCTTACACTTGGCATTGGTTGAGCACCACAATCCCGTGTGTATGGTGAGAATGCACTTCAATACTTTTGGCAGATAAAGTGACTGTGAGAATTGTTTGAAAAACTGTGACCCCAGCCATCAGTTTTCATCATTAGTCCCTCTCATCCATCCCGATATAAATCAAACCGTGGAGGGATGTTTTTTAGTATTTGTCAGCGTGACTGTGTTCACTTGCAGGTTTGTGAAGTCAATGGACCACAATGATTTATGTTTAAATCTGGTGTCTGAGCTTTCCGTGCATGCATTTCTTTATTGCCAATGTTAACTGAACCTTAAAGGGCCTGTCCCACTTGGCAGTTTTTCAGCATCTGCCGGCGTCATTGACTGAAAATGAAAGCCCCCACTTTCCCCTCCCTCTCCCCTCCCTACCTTGCGTCCTATCCCTCTATCCCCCTGCTCCCCCACTCCTCACCTCCCCCCTATCCCACCCCCCACACTGAAAATCGCGATTTAAAAAATAAAATAAAACCTCCCCCCCATCCCACCCGCCACAATGAAAACTGCGGGGTTTTTAAAAATTATATTCTCAATGAAAATCACGCTTTTTCTGTAAAATAACCTAAACAATGTTAGTTGTTAATGAAAACGGAAGTAATTGATTAAAATTTTATGTAAATGGGATTCGGGATCCCATTGTGACTTCGTTGTGATGTCGAACATGGCTGATGGGCAGGGCAAGTGGAAAAGTGGTTTGAAAAATTATTTTTGTAAAGTTTGAAATGTCAATAACTTGCTTCATTTAACCATATAACCATATAACCATTACAGCACAGAAACAGGCCTTCTCGGCCCTTCCAGTCCGTGCCGACCATTTATTTTCCCCTAGTCCCATCTACCTGCACTCAGACCATACCCCCCAATTCCCTTCCCGTCCATATACCTATCCACTTTACTTTTAATCCCAGGACAATGGTGAGTAAGGTGGGCCCAAAATTTTAGCGCTATCGTGTACCGTTTTGGTGGGGTTTTAGGACCTCACACGCATGCATATAAGCAGACAAACAGAGAGTTTTAGTAATATATAGATAAGAGGCATAGATACGGTAGACAGTCAAAGACTGGAGAGATGGGGGTGAGACGGAGTAAAATTTAAAAGAGATATTTGGGGCAGGTTTCTCTACACAGAGTGCCTGTAACGCGCTGCCAGGGGTGGTGGTGGAGGCAGATGTGAATGTGCTTTTTAAGGGGCTTGATGATAGCCACATGGAGGGGCAAGGAACAGAGTGATATACGTCACGTGCAGGCAGGTGAGATTAGATTATCTTGGCGTTCAGAACTGTGACTGCAAGCTTTGATACCGTGATGTTATTTTTCATGGTCTATGTTTTATGAATGGCAGGACCAAAACTATAGCGCCACTTTTATCTGTACTGAGAGTTGCTGAAATGATTAACCCAAGTCATTCTTTATGTGAACACATTGCATGAAGACTCTTCAGTCCAGTTTAGTTTATTGTCACGTGGTTAGCGGGACAGCGAAACGTTTTTTGTTGCGTGTTATTGAGTCAGCAGAAAGACAATACGCGATTACAATGGAGCCATTTACAGTGTGTGGATACATGATCAGAGAATAACATTTAGTGCAAGGTAAAGCCTGCAAACTCCAATCAAGGATAGTCCGAGGGTCACCAATGAGGTAGATAGTAGTTCAGAGCTGCTTTCTGGTTGTGGTAGGATGATTCAGTTGCCTGATAACAGCTGGGAAGAAACCGTCCCTGAATCTGGAGGTGTGCTTTTTCACACCTCCGTACCTTTTGGGAGAGGGGAGAAGGGGTAGTGGCCAGGGTTCGACTCGTCCTTGATTGTGCAGCTGGCCTTGCCGAGGCATCTGGCACTGCCAATGAGGAGAGTACAGGAAGGAACTGAAGATGCGGGTTTAAACCATGGAAAGATTCAGAATTCAGAAATGGAAATAAGCCGATTAGTTGTGGAGCAGCGAAGGAGAAGGATGTATTCTGAATGGGTTAACACGACTGAAGGTTGAGAATTGCCGTGAACATTTTCTAATATTATAAACAGTTAGCAATTATTTTAGTAGAATTAGAAGCAGCTGTTTGAACATCTTGTCCCACCTAATTTTCCAACTACTCTCACCTCCTAAAGTTGCTCTGAGACAACCCGTTACACTGTGAGCCCATTCCATCTGCAAGTTGTAAAGTTATTAATTTCTATCAACAACTAAGTATTTCATTTGTATTCATAATATTAGGTGTTAAACCAAACAGTTATTCATCATATCAGTTACATTATGTATAATCTTTGCGTTAAGATAAAGTTATGAATTATGGTATTTTAATGAATTGTAATGAGCTAATGAGTAAGCCATTTAGAACGGAGACGAGGAAACACTTTTTTCTCACATAGAGTGGTGAGTCTGTGGAATTCTCTGCCTCCAAAGGATGTTTTTCAAGAGAGACCTAGATGGGGCCCTTAAAAATAGTGGAGTCAGGGGATATGGGGAGAAGGCAGGAATGGGGTACTGATTGGGGATGATCAGCCATGTTCACATTGAATGGCGGTGCTAGTTGAAGGTGGGTGCCGAAGGTTGCAGGTAGTGCAAGGTAAGACCTTTCTTTCACCCAGTTTTATTCTACCAGGGAGGTCTTACCTTCCGCTACCTGCAACCTCTGGCAACCACCTTCAACTAGCATCGCAACCGGCTTCGACTAAAAAATTACCGATTTTTAAAACGGCAACCTATTTTTAGTCACGGCCGGTTTTGAATTTTTTTAAATAATCACCGGAACATAGAAGAAGTGGAAAAAACTTTCGACCATTAGGGGGACTGACAAAAACCTCCGGGAACCGCACGGAAACCTCCGGGAACCGCACGGAACCGCACGGAAACCTCCCGGAACCGCACGGAGACCTCCAGGAACCTCCAGGAACCGCACGGAAACCTTGGGTGGGGTGCAAAGTCTCCAGAGGTTTCCGTTCAGGTTCCCTAAGTGGGACATGGGGCATTACACAGCAGGTCAGTAAAAGACACCATCTCTGGAGAAAAGGAATAGGTGATGGTTACAGTTAGTTACAGTTTATTGCCATTTGTACCGAGGTACAGTGAAAAGCTTTTGTTGAGTGCTATCCAGTCAGCAGAAAGACAATACATGATTTCAATCAAGCCATGTAATCGTAATCATATCTTAATGAATTTATTAGCCAAGTTTTGCAACATACAAAGAATTTGATTTTCCCATACAGTCATACCAAAATAAAAGCAACAAGACACACAACTGCATAAAAATTGACATAAACATCCACCACAGTGGCTCCACCACATTCCCCACTGTGATGGAATGCAATAAAGTCTAATCTTCTTTCCTCCTTTTCTCCCGCGGTCGGGGCAGTCGGACCATCTGCAATTGAAGCTTCCGCAGCCAGCGATCGAAGCTCCCGCGTCGGGGTGGTCGAAGTTCCTGCAGCTTCGGGCGCCCAAAGTCGTTCTCTAACCAGGGATTACGAGCTCCACGATAAGTCTGCAGGCTCCCACAGTTGGAGCTCCCGAAGTCGATCCCTGGCAAAAGGGACCGCCAGTTCCACGATGTTAGGCCGCAGTGCGGACAGCGATATGATACCAAAAAAAGTCGCATCTCCTTCGAGGATAGAGATAAAAAAAAGTTTCCCCCAGCCACCCCCCACATAATACAAAAACTAAAGATACACTAAAACATACATTTACCCACAGACTAAAAACAACAACGAAGAAAAGACGAGGCACCCATTGTTCGGCGCCAGTGTACAGATACATGATAAGGGAATAACGTTTGGTAATCATATTTAAATTAAGAAATGTTGCTGTAAGAATAGAGATTTAAGAGTGTGGAGTGATTGTGATATGTGATTGTAAATCTAGCACGCAAATAGCAGATACATTTGCAACTTTCAAAAGATGATTGAACAAATTCAGAACATGGATAGGAAGGGTTTCGAGGGAAATGGGTTAAACATGGGCAGAGTGGGATGGGCCCAGAATGCCAACTTGGTGGGCATGGACAAGAAGGTGGAAGAGTGTGTATCGATACTGTGTAGCTCAATGACGCGCTGATTCTATTCTTCTGTTCAAGAGAACAATGTCATGCATTCCTCTGGAGACATGCATTTAAAAATTAAATCTCTAGAAGCCCCAAAGGAGAGCATGCGATTCTTCAGATTATCTCTGCCTCAGATGATACACCATGCATTGTACTGCATGTGATAACACTGAAGGATGCAGGCAATTGGAATCTCCATGGATCACCCATGACTATAAGTTATAAGGTCATAGGTCATAAGTGAAAGGAACGGAATAGACCATTCAGCCCATCAAGTCTACTCCGTCATTCAATCATGGCTGATCTCTCTCTCCCTCCTAACCCCATTCTCCTGCCTTCTCCCCATAACCCCTGACACCCGTACTAATCAAGAATCTATCTATCTCTGGCTTAAATATATCCACTGATTTGGCCTCCACAGCCTTCTGTGACAATGAACTCCATAGATTCACCACCCTCTGTCTAAATAAATTCCTCATCATCTCCTTCCTAAAGCAACGTGCTTTAGTTCTGAGGCAATGACCTCGAGTCCTGGACTCTCCCACTAGCGGAAACATCCTCTCCACATCCACTCTATCCAGGCCTTTCACTATGCAATACATGTCAATGAGGTTCCCCCTCATTATTCTAAGCTCCAGTGAGTACAGGCCCAGTGGTGACAAATGTTCATCATATGTTGCTCCATCACCATTACACCATGACTCCATTTCAACTCACTCGGGCCCATTAAAGCTGCATTCATCACTATTACTACTTCTAGCTTCCACCAGCTGTGTGATACACATGTGTCACTGTACTATGTAATGCAATAACTATATTTCTGGTTAGACATGAAATCCTTCTTTCTGCAAGTGTATTGAAAGGATTAGCTCCTTATGAGTGATTTACATAAACACAATCTTCCGTTTGTTTTTAACTAACAAAATTAAAAGTTGCAGAATGAGAAAGATACTGGCAACTAATAATTTAAAAGTAATTCATTTAAATGCAGGGTACATGATTGAAAACAATTAAGACTGTCCTCATGATTAAATTAGCATTGTATGCTTCGTTGTCACCTTCCCCAAGCTAACAATGATCTAGTCTAAGGTAGACAAAAAATGCTGGAGAAACTCAGCGGGTGAGGCAACATCTATGGAGAGAAGGAATTGGCAACATTTCAGGTCGAGACCCTTCTTCAGTCTGAGAGTCAGGGAAGAGGGAGACACAGAGATATGGAAGGGAGAGGTGTGAAAACGAGAGGGTCTCAACCCGAAACGTCGCCAATTCCTCTCCATAGATGCTGCCACCCGTTGAGTTTCTCCAGCATTTGTTAGACTACCTTCGATTTTTCTGGTATCTGCAGTTCTTCCTTAAACAATGATCTGGTCCACATTTTCCTTGACCTCCATCCCCTTTGATCTGTCATTTTCACACCCCTCTTTTCCACATCTCCCATGTCTCCCTCTTCCCTGACTCTCAGTCTGAAGAAGGGTCTCGGCCCGAAAGGTCACCTGTTCCTTCTCTCCAGGGATGCTGCCTGTCCCGCTGAGTTACTCCAGCATTTTGTTTCTATGAAGATCAAGCTGCAGACACTCCAAGTGTAAAGAAGGATGAAGTTTATGGGTAAAATGGAGGTTGATGTGATGCAGCTGGGTTGTATATTTTAAACATGACTTTAATCAGAGGCGGTGAGTGAATATAGATCCGTCCTCCACAGAGGCAATAATGGAATATCACAGTGGAGAAGGAAATGAATAAATACTGGTGGAAAAGAATCGAAGTGCCAATAAAAGCACAAATAAATAAAAGTCCTGACATCTTGTCTAAAGTGCCGGGATACAAGACTTCAAACTGTAGAAAGCTATTGCATTACAATTTCCTTCCTTTCTTGGTTCCCTTTCCAGAAGAATGTTTCTGTTTCACATTCAGGCCAAGCGGATAGAGTTTGTTCCCAGATCCAAAATTGACTTTGCTCATGAAAATGCATTGAAAGCATGAATAATCTCCAGAATGAATGACATTGGCTCGAGTGGACGAAATAGGGTTAGACAATGAGACTTTTATGGTTGGCAAATCATTTATAAAGCATCCAGGCAAATCTGTTTGAAATCCAGGTTGTTCAGTTTTAAATAAAATGTAGATATGCAACACTTTGGGAAAAGAAACAGTGCTAATGTTTCAGGTCAACCTGCCCCTTTTCCGGGGTTACGTCCGTGCTCGCATGTCCCTGGAGAAGGAACACGCGGTGTCCACGGGGACGGTGGAGGCCTTCCGTGAACGCTGGTCACCGCAGGAGGTCGAATGTATTATTGATAAAAATGTTAATATTTTAATTTGATAACTTTCTTTGTAAAATGCCAATATAGGCATTCTCTGGTCGTGTTACAACTTTGTATTTGTTTGTTCTGAATAAAAGCATTTTGTAAAAAAAAAAGAAAAAAAAAATGTTTCCGGTCAAGGAGACTTCATCAGATCCAATTCAAATTTAGATGAGTGGATCCTGACTGAAGCAATATTTGTATTTTTAAAGTTCTCAGACAATTAATTGCTGTAGCAATTAGTTTAATTTAGTTTAAATCGAAGGTAGACACAAAATGCTGGAGTAACTCAGCGGGACAGGCAGCGTCTCTGGAGAGAAGGAATGGGTGACGTTTCAGGTCGAGACCCTTCTTCAGGCTGATGTGTTCTGATATATGTGTTGGATTTCAGGTACGTGAAGAAATTTGATTGAAAGAGGCATTATAACTCCCAACTCACCTGTTGAAAGCCTCACAAATGTAACACTCCTAGTTACAAAAGATAAACAGATACCTCTGGCGGTGAAGATAGACAGAAAATGCTGGAGTAACTCAGCGGGACCGGCAGCATCTCTGGCTAGAAGGATTGGGCTCTTCTTCAGGCTGAGAGCCAGGGGAGAGGGAAACGAGATATCGAAGGCTGAGGTGTGAAAGTGAGACCCTCCATCAGCATTTGAGTCTATCGCCGGTGTAAACCAGCACCTGCAGTTCCTTGCTACACATACCTCTGACAGTGAGTTAGATAAAGATAAGCACTCTTGGTTTGAAAGTCGCTTGAACATAGCTATTACTCTCCCTAGCTATCCAATTACAATGTTTTCTGGACTCTGAGGCAAATCACAGACATTTGATATCTCAGTAACTGAGAGCACAGTGTAACTAATGAAATAACTCCAGTCAGTTATTGATTTTGGCAGTTTTTAGCCATTTCTATAGTGGAATTCTCTGTAAAATAATACCGGACTGGCGGGAAATGTCTAGAGCGCTGTACTGACCAAAGAGCCATAAATCATAGAACTAAAATTCTGGGATAGTGTGACAGGTTGAGCCAGGCAGAAACGACAAGGAAATGAAAGCAGAAAGATTGTTTTCTTTTATAGATATTAAGTACATTTTATTGCAAGAGGAAAAAAGGAGATTACAAAGGGTAATGTATTCTGCAGAGTCAGGTCTCTTCATAGCTATTTATTGTCCATTCATTATTGCCCAGAACTGAGGAGCCTTTTGAGAGCCAACCACATTAGTGCAACTGGAGTCTCATCAAGACTAGGTCAGTGCACTGATAGGTATGTCATATTTCTCTGGTCTGTCTGACCAGTGTCTAGGTCTACATATTTAATACCCTGGTCTCTATGGTGGATAGTGCAGTTCCTATCTTGGCATTTGAAAGCCTTCAGATTGTGTTGTTTGCAGGTACAACAGATCTCTCCTGGTAATTTAGATAAAATAGATATAAAGTTGAACGCTGTTAGTGTGTGAAGTCCCCTAAAGACCTTAATAGTGCAACAGAAGGGTTTTTACAATAACCTGTGATTACAGTCACCATTACTGATATTAGATTTTTTGTAAATTTCAGATTTATTTCAATGTTTGATTTGAAATACCCCACTGCTGGTATTTAGAACACCTGTCCTTGGACATCTGGTAGTATGCCGCCTCCTTCACCATTATAGACAAAAACAATGCTGGAGGAACTCAGCAGGACAGACAGCATCTCTGGAGAGAAGGAATGGGTGACGTTCGGGTCTTCAGACTGAGATGCTGCCTGTCCTGCTGAGTTACTCCGGCATTTGGTGTCTATCTTTGGTTTAGACCAGCATCTGCAGTTCCTTCCTACCTTTACCATCATATTACCTTATCTATTCTTCCAGCTCCTATTCCACTTTGCCATGCAGAATCAAAGGCCAAGAAACTAGATTCAATCAGTTGGCATGCGTGTGCCTGAAGTGCCTATAGACCCATTGGTTCACTCATCCGCAACCCCTTGGTTCACTCATCCCTTCCCAACCCTTTACCAGGTACTTTATTCTGCAACTGCAGGAGATGCAACACCTGACCTTCACCTCCATCCAGGAACCCCAGCTCTTCTTCCAGGTGAGACTGAGTTTCATGTGCATCTCCTCCAACCCCATCTACTGTTCCCATTATGGCTTCTTTTACATCGGCAAGACCAAGCTGAGACTCGGCGACCATTTTGTCAAACACTTGTGCTCGATCCATCAATGCCTTCCAGATCTTCAGGTTTGATCTCCCCTTCCCCTGCCCATACTGACCTTTCTGTCCTGGGCCCCCTCCATTGCCCGAGTGAGGCCACACGCAAACTGAAGAAACAGCACTTCATATTCGGCTTACAAACCAATGGTGTGATTATTCAATTCTCCAATTTTAGGTAACATCCAACAGCTCGCCCCCTCCATGTCCCCTTTCTCCCCCACACCCTCTTTCTTCCCACCCCTTCCCCATGCCCCACATGGTCTTGCATGTATATTTCCCCTTCCCCTTCTCCTCCACATCCATTCCTTCCTCTGACTTCACAATTCACAACTCTTCAATCCTTTGGTCTTGCACCATCTCTTTTATTCATCTTTGGCCTTTGTCCAACCGTTTGCTTATCAAACCCCCTTGCCTATGTTCACCTATTACCTAGCATGCTTTGTCCAGTCCCTCATCTCTTCCAGCTTTCTTCACCAACCCCCCCCCCCCCACACACACATGGTCAGTCTGAGACGGATCCCAATCCAAAACACCACCTATCCATGTTCTCCAGGGATGCTGTCTGACCCGCTGAGTTACGCCAGCACTTGGTCTTCAGTAAACCAACATCTGTAGTTCCTTGTTTCTACCTTCCCCCATACTTCTTGGTTCATCTAATATCCATAAATCTACCAATGCCGTTTTGAATGCAATAAATAACATAATTCATGGGATAAAGTATCATGGGATAAATTATTTACTCCATCTGAATGGGAAAAAAATTCACTTCAGTACTTTAGTTTAGTCTAGTTCAGTGATGCAGAGCGGAAACAGGCCCTTTGGCCCACAGGGTCCATGCCGACTAGCGATCCCCACACAATAACACTATCCTACACACGCTAGGGACATTTTTTACATTTACCAAGCCAATTAACCTACATAGCTGTACGTCGTTGGAGTATGGGAGGAAACCGAAGATCTCGGAGAAAACATACGCAGGTCACGGGGAGAATGTGCAGACTCCGTCCAGACAGCACCCGTAGTCGGGATCGAACCCGGGTCTCTGGCGATGCAAGCACTGTAAGCATCAACTCTACCGCTGTGCCCCCGTGCCACCCTCGATCGCTAATCTTTCTTTTGAAATCGTGCCTCCTCATTCTACACTTCTGAATGTCCTGGGATGATGAAGGTGCGTTAGAAAGATTCCTTCCCTCTGTATGGTTTTGTCTGCCTTTTGTCCTTTCTGACCCCTTTTCTCTAGACTATACAGTTGCTTTTAATATTATTTCACTTGAAGAGTTCAGCAGAAGGTTTGTGGATATTTTAGCAATGGAATACTATGAACCTCTCATTTAGAGTGTGCCAGATATTCGGAGTTTCCAAAATGTCTACCATTTAGAGACGAAAAGGAAACCCACTTAAAAGAGTTAAGAATTATTGCATGAAAAATTTGTTACTCTTAAATTTTCTTCATAGCAGCTGTTCCTGGTCCCATTGAGTCATTTTGCTTCATACTTAGAGCCAGTATTTCACAATATCACGGACATACAGACAACCCTTATCCTCATACTGGCACCCATTTGCTGAATATTCAGGGAAGTGAGTTTAAGATTTTCTTTCTCAACCAAATCAGGAAATAACTATAAAGAAATGAATTGGAGAAAGTGTTTAAGAAGGAATTTCCAGAACTTTCCAGAGCTAAATGTTCAAATGGACAAAGCGTAAAACTTAAATAAATTAATCACTGGAAAAGTAGAAACTGCGTTTAAAAACAATAAATCTATTACAGTTTTAAAATATTGAAAGATTAGTCATGTGTCTGTGCAAATAGCATTTTGTTTTAACCACTCGTCTGTTTCTAAGAGAAAGGCAAGCTTGTATTTATACATTTGTTGCTCTTCATTATTGTAATGTATCTTTGGTGGAAACCAGCATCTGCAGTTCCTGCCTACCAATTATTTTCTGAATTCATCGCAGCTTCCTGTTCAAAAGGTGCCACTCACTCTGTGTTTCCTGCATCCAGCTTTACGCACGGCTGGTTAAGAATACTGCGCTATATCTGTTCATCCGAGTGCAGGTGACTCCCATGGGAAAACTGAAGTGTGCATTCAGCTTTGGAGCCTGTCATGGTGTTATTTCAGCACAATGGCACAGTGACAGAGTTGCTGCCTTACAGTGCTGACATCGCCATGGAAAAAAATCCATACTTTGTTTACTCGTAGGTTTAGTCGTAGTAGGTCGGCATGTTAGTTGTAGGTAATCGAGGGTAGTCGAAGGTAGTCGTAGATAGTCTTCATCATACTCGAAGGGAGGTCGAAGGAGATCGAAGGAGGTCGTCTTCACTCTCCGATATTCGGTGTGCAATTTTCCCGAAGTTAGTCGTAACTAGTCTTCAACAGTCAAAGCTGGTCTTCATCAGTCGAAGGAGGTCTTCAACATGACATTTGTTCAAAATAAGCTCTTCTAAACTCACCAATTAGGTCGCCCAAGTGGGACAGGCCCTTTAAGGAGTATGATTTAAAGCTCCTGCCTGTAATGTCTATTGAAGAACGGGACAGGGAATATTCCATTCTCACATGGGGCCATGAACAAGACTCCATTCTCTCTTTAACCTGTTACCTGTGTCGCGGTGGGGGGGGGGGGAGGGGGGGGGGGGGCTAGCTGGCTGCTCAAGTCTTAGGGAGGCCATCACATGCTGTGATAAGAAAGATTGCTTTTGTTATGACTTGCATTAACACTAAATTGCTTGCACAAATTGATCTTCAATAATATTTTCTCTTTTCATTGCTTGGCAGAATTATTCCATTCATAAATTACTGCAGACAGATCTATGAACCATGTGTGGAAAGGAACAGCAGATGCTGGTTTACACCAAAGATAGAGACAAAATGGTGGAGCAACTCAGCAGGACAGGCAGCATATCTGGAGGGAAGGAATGGGTGATGGTTCGGTTTGAGACCCTTCGTCAGACTGAGCTCACATCACCCATTCCCTCTCTCCAGAGATGCTGCCTGTCCCGCTGAGTTGCTCCAGCATTTTGTATTTATCTTGTATATGAACCAGGTGTTTTTGTTATGTGCACATATGTCCTAAACATTAATAAAAATAAGGTTCAAAGAATATCTCTGACAGAAATCCACAACACTCATTAGTTGTACAGGGTGTTAATAACAGGACACATTATTTCATACTATTTTCGCAAAATAACCTTATTTTGACATTACTGAGAAATAAATAGTGGCCGGCATCAATTCAATTATATCTGTCAGCAAACTCAGATTGTGAGGCGAAAATATAATGAGATGAGAACCCGAGGAAATTTCTAGTTGCCGTTCAGTGCTTCATTATGTGTTCTGCATGAACATCTTTGCCCCATTAGCTCTCCTGCTGAGAACTTGCTGAATGGCTATGCTCTGTTAAGGGCCTGTCCCACCAGCATGCGACTCCATGCGGTGAGCGCGGTCTAACATGGTCGCTTGAGCCGTCCATCCTCGCGGGACCAGTCCCTTGCAGGGCCGGAGCCATATTGAGTTGTGCGGAGCTGGTCCCGACATCGCGTGTGTTCAAAAATTCCGTGCGGCCCGCAGCCGCCTCGACGCATTACGCACCGCCTCGATGTTGTGCCTCCGTGGCCCTCTCTGTGTGCCTCTGTGCCCCTCTCTATATGTGCCTCTTGTGTTCCTCTCTGTGTGCCTCCATGTCCCTCTCTCTCTGTGCCTCTGTGTCCCTCTCTATATGTGCCTCCGTGTCCCTCTCTATATGTGCCTCCGTGTCCCTCTCTCTGTGCCTCTGTGTCCCTCTCTGTGTGCCTCCGTGTCCCTCTCTGTGTGCCTCTTGTGTTCCTCTCTGTGTGCCTCGTGTCCCTCTCTCTGTGCCTCCATGTCCCTCTCTGTGTGCCTCCGTGTCCCTCTCTGTGTGCCTCCGTGTCCCTCTCTGTGTGCCTCTTGTGTTCCTCTCTGTGTGCCTCCGTGCCCCTCTCTGTGTGCCTCCGTGCCCCTCTCTGTGTGCCTCCGTGCCCCTCTCTGTGTGCCTCCGTGACCCTCTCTGTGTGCCTCCGTGACCCTCTCTGTGTGCCTCCGTGGCCCTCTCTGTGTGTTCCTCCGTGGCCCTCTCTCTGTGTGCTTCCATGACCCTCTGTGTGCCTCCGTGTCTCTCTGTGTGTGTTTCTCTCTGTCCTTGCGAACTTACCGCGGACTTCGCTCCAACTTCGCGCCACTTCGCGCCACTCACCCGACCTCCGCACGGCCCCCGCTGTCAGTTTGGTTGCGCTTGCCGTATGCAGGCGCATGCTGGTGGGACCGGCCCTGTACGGGGATCACTCGACCTCCGCGCAGCCCCCGCTTCCAGTTTGGTCGCGCTTGCCGCATGCAGGTCGCATGCTCGTGGGACAGGCCCTTTACACTTCCTGTTATTCCTTCCTCGTCTCATTTGGGCGATTTTGGGACCTAATTACAAATATAAATTTTACTTTAAGTTATAGCGGAGCATCAAGATTTAACCAGAATAGAAGATAAGACACTGGAGTAACTCAGCGGATCAGACAACATGTGCAGGGAGGAACTGCAGATGCTGGTTTAAACCTTAGATAGACACAAAAAGCTGGACCTACTCAGCAGGACAGGCAGCATCTCCGGAGAGAAGGTATGGGTGACGTTTCAGGTCGAGACACATCTTCAAACTTCATTAACAATGAACCATTCTACATTTTCCTTAATCATTGTTCCTGAAACATCACCCATTTCTTCTCTCCAGAGATACTGCCTGTCTCGCTGAGTTACTCCAGCTTTTTGTGTCTATCTTTGGTTTAAACCAGCATCTGCAGTTCCTTCCTGCACATTTCACCGGAATAGGGCAATTGTGTACATCGGTGTTGAAAACTAACCGCAAGCCGTGTCATTCTGTGTGAATGAGGGGCTGCCTGCTGTGAACAACATGAGGTCCATTCTGCTCTTGTTATGTGTGCTCTCGGGAACCTGCCGATGACTAGAGGAATATTTACTGTAATAAGGAACCCATGTTGAGTGTGAATGCCCAAATTGGGTGAAATTGACATGGGACATGAAACCTAATATTCTTTCAGTACACGTGATAGTAAACTGAACTAACGAACTAATAGAATTAGCCCAATATAATTTATGTTCCCTTTGTCAATTTGGTTTTTGTTTTTGCACTTAGTACATTGACTTGAAGTAAAATTATTATAGTCAGGAACATAACACTACAAACAGAATTTTGCTTCTAAATGCTGAATTATGCAAAAACGATATAGGGAAAGGGAAATAACATTTTACTTACAAGCTAATTATTTTTTGAAAATAAGTTATTTTGACATACTGAGGTAACAGTTCTAAGATGGAGACACAAGAAACTGCAGATGCTGGAATCTTGAGTAAAACACGAAGTGCTGGAGTAACTCAGCAGGTCAGGTAGCATCTCTGGCAGACATGGTTAGGTGACATTTTAGGTCTGAAGAAGGGTCCTGACCAAACATTTTGCTTATCTAGGTCTTTCCCTATTCCCTTTCTCCAGAGATGCTGTCTGACCCGCTAAGTTACTCCAGCGTTTTGTGTCTATACTCTAGAGATGCTGTCTGAACTGCTGATTTTACTTCGGAGTCACGTGAGTGATTCCTGAAGACCCGCCAGGCCGCATGCGCACCAGTACGTCAGCCGCATTGACGCACGGAGGCTGCGAGGAACAGAGCTCCTCCAGCGGTAAGTATTCAGACTCCAGGTAAGTCAAAACTTTCACTGGAGTTCGAATCTGTGCTGGCCGGTACGCAATCTACCGAGTGCTGGCATGGAAAAAACAGGGAAGGGAAAGCAACGAGTAACAACCAGCCACGGCAGCTCAGGCATGGAAGCCCTGCCTCGTACCTCTGTACAGTCGCTAGCTACAGAGTTAGCGAATGCAGACTTAGAGCTACACAGCACAGAGCCATCGCCATTAGGGTGCAAGGCACTTGAAAAGTCTGCTAGGCCCACGGAGTCGGGGGATGATTCCTCACCGGGGCTGGATAGAGTGTGTTCACGCCTATTCCAAGTGGAGGAGTTGTTGCATACAGTCCTCCAGAGAACTTCACTCCAAGAGAAGGAGTGTCAGCGCTCAGAGAAAGAGGAGCCAGCAGCAACAGTGCTGCCAGATAACCCGTTCACTTTTGAAGGGAGTGCAATGGGTCAGATCAGTCCTGACCCCGAATCTGATGGGGAGGTTCAGCCAGGAGAAACAGTGGAGTTTCCAGATGTTCCACCACTAGCAGTACCATTTGCTGTCCTATCAGGAGCAGGGGAGCCGCTAGGTGAAGAGCTGGCTGCTACAATAAATTATATGGTATCTCATCAGCTCCAGGAGCTCACTATGGATGAGACAGCCAAAAAACATGAGCCTCCAAGCAACTGTGAGTTGTTAAAGGTCCCAACTGTGAATCAGGTTATATGGTGTCAGATGGGACCCGGCATGCGAAGTCAAGAGATCAAGATGCAGAGGATCCTAAAATTATTGGCTGCTGGCATTACGGCGTTCGCACGAACAATGGATGGTGGTTATGTGACCAGAGCACACCAAGCGGCACTAGGTTTGTTATGTAACATCCATTTTGAGATCAATTGTCTCAGGAAAAGGGCTATTAGACCCACCATTAGATCCACGGATGGTACTCCTTAGCCGGAGCACGAGCAACCATGGGGGCCACTGCCAGAGGCCAGAATCAGCAGGGTGCATCAGTTACCAAAGAGGTAGGTGGGCCTAGTTCTCATAAAAACATATTAAATGTAACACAGGAAAAAGTTGGTGGTAGATTATGGCTTTTTTTATGATGAATGGAAGCAGCTTACTTCAGATCTGTTTATCAGGAGTGTAATTCAAGGATTTCGGATTGAATTTATTCCAAATGGTGATTTACCTCTCCAACATGTTCCTAGCAGAACACATTATTTTTCACAAACAGAGGTAATAGAGGTTCAAGCTGAACTCGTAAAATTATGTAACAAAGGAATAATTGAGAAGACGGTTCATCAAGTCCAACAATTTGTGTCAAATATATTTCCCCGTCCCAAAAAGGACGGAGGATGCAGAATTATTTTGGATCTGACAAAATTAAATCCATTTGTACTCTATAGACACTTCAAAATGGAAACGTTGGTTACCGCCAAGCAACTGATTCCAGAGGTTGTTATATGGCAACCATAGATCTGAAAGATGCTTACTACTTGGTGCCTGTTCATTGCGAGCATAGAAAGTATTTTAAATTCATTTGGATGAATCAATTATGGAAGTATAAGGCACTGCCGAATGGGTTAACCTCAGCTCCTAGAGTATTTACTAAATTGTTAAAACCAATTTTGGGGCTACTCAGAGGTCAGGGCCATGGATGATATTTTAATTATCGGACAAACAAAAGAATTAGCTGAAACATCAATGGCAATTGTCAAATTCACACTTGAAAAACAGGGGTTTGTTAATTATTTGGGAAAATCTAAATTGACACCACTTACAACAATTGATTATTTGGGGTTCACAATTGACTCATTTAAAATTGTAAATACCTTACCCAGGGAGAAAAGTGTAGAGCTAATTGAAGATTGTATAAAGCTTTTAAACAAACATCAACCTTCAATTAGACAGGTGGCAAGGCTGCTTGGGAAAATGGTAGCAACCTTTCCAGCAGTCCAATTTGGGCCTTTGCATTATCAGCAATTACAAAGAGCAAAGGAACAGGCACTCGGGGTACAATTGGGTCATTATGATAGGCCCATGCAATTATCTGCAGAAGCAATACTGATATTTTATGGTGGCTCCAAGATGTCTCCAGTAGTTTCCGTACAGTGGTGCTAGAACAACCTTCCATGGTCTTGCTGACTGATGTCAGTGCACTTGGGTGGGGTGCCACGGATACAACTTCACGTTGTGGAGGAAGATGGAGTATGGAAGAAGCTTTGCTTCTGCAGACATGGGGAAGACATTTAGAGCTTTTAGGAGCATTGTATGGGCTCAAGGCTTTTTGTTCTAACAAAAGCAGTCTGCATGTTCAGCTCCAAATTGATAACACAACGGCAGTTGCATATGTTAATCACATGGGTGCTATCAAGTCGGTATCTTGTGAAAGACTGGCAAACCAAATCTGGATCTGGTGTATTGACAAACACATTTGGCTCTCAGCTATATATCTGCCAGGAAAATTCAATACTGTGGCAGACATCAGGTCACGGAAGTTCCATGACAACATAGAGTGGATGTTAAATCGGGATGTGTTCAAAGAGATCATTGTCAAATACAGAACGCCAGATGTCGACTTGTTTGCATCCAGACTTAACCATCAGCTTCCAAAATATGTGTCATGGGAACCAGATCCTGGGGCAGTAGCAATTGACGCTTTCTCGTTGAATTGGGGTGGTATGTGTATATATATATGCATTTCCACCATTCTGTCTCATAAATCGTTGTCTGCTTAAAATCAAGCAGGATGATGCTTCAGGGGCCCTGGTGATACCCGACTGGCCTACCCTGCCATGGTACCCATTGATCCTACAGCTGATGACACAACCCCTGATGGTTGTTCCCAAACGAAGGGATTTATTGGTGCATCCGGTAACTGGCGAATGCCATCTGTTGTATGACCGTATTGATTTGTTAATTTGAAGATATTAAGAAGGCCATATCTGGGGTGTGGATTGTCGGGTCGAACTGTGGACATGCTTACTGCATCTTGGAGATCGAGTACTCAAAAGCAGTATATTTGTTATGTAAAAAAATGGGAAGTTTACTGTGTACAAAATGATATTGACTATTGTACAGCACGTATTTCACATGTTCTGGAGTTTCTGTCAACCCTCTACTATGATGAAGGACTAAGTTATAGTGCAATCAATAAAGCAAGAAGTGCTTCATCATCATATTTAGTGATGAAGTCAGACAAACATTCTATTGGATCTCACCCTCTCGTTGTTCAATTAATGAAAGGGATTTTCAATACCAGACCTCCCAAACCTAGATATATGGCTATTTGGGATGTGAGTATGGTCCTCAGAATACTACGTGAGTGGTTTCCTGTCTCATCTTTGTCTTTGACCAAAATCACCATGAAGGTGGCCATGCTCATGGCATTGGTTTCAGCACAAACGGTACAGACGTTACAAAAATTACAGCTAGATAGAATGGAAACTGCTGCAGACAATGTTATGTTTTACATTTGTGACCTCCTCAAACATAGCAGGCCAGGTGTCACAGGGTTCAAAATGGTAGTTTCAGCATATCCCACGGATCCATCCTTATGCGTAAAAACACATCTGATGCAACACATTGCAGCTACAGAGGGCTTACGTAACATGGAGACAGGATAGTTTATCAGTTATAAAAAAACACACAAGAGAGTGTCAGTTAACACTATTTCGAGATGGCTGAAACAAGTCTTGATTGATGCAGGTATTAACACAGATGTGTTTACATCTCATTCCACTAGGGCAGCAGCTACGTCGGCGGCCAAGGCGAGGGACGTGCCCGTCGACCATATTTTGGCGGCCGCCGGATGGGAAAATGAGCTGATGTTTCAGAATTTCTATCATCGGCCGATTGTCGATCCAGGGCTGTTTGCCAATGCCATTTTAAGTGCCCTGGGATTAAGCATACTGTTGTTTGTTTATATTTTTAAATAAGCTTTATTACTGTATTAAATGCAATGTTACTACTAATGCATTAATTTCTTATTCGAGTCAACCAATGCAGTGGGATGCCGTGATTTGAAATCTGCAGCATGAAATCATAAAGCTTTGAACTCTTCACGGAATCACTCACGTGACTCTGAAGTAAAATAGTAAGATTAAACGAGAACTTACCAGTTTGAAGTTTGACCTTGGTTTTATGAGGAGTTACATTGGTGATTACGTGCCCGCCACGCCCAACCTTCTCTCATAAAGGATCATATGGTAGTTCTCGAGTCACTCATCTTACTATGTCACTTTGGTGGTGTTATTTGTGATTTCATACTGCTGCTTTGAAGATTGGTGCGCATGCGGCCTGGCGGGTCTTCTTCACGTAATCACCAACGTAACTCCTCATAAAATCAAGATCAAAGTTCAAACTGGTAAGTTCTCATTTAATCTTACTAGTTACTCCAGCACTTTGTTTTAACAGTTATGGGATGCCTGGCATGAACCTACAAGAAGTCAGGATTAACACAACCAATATTAATTTACTTAGCTATTTAATTTCACACTCTGGTATAGACAATAGACAGTAGGTGCAGGAGGAGGCCCTACGGCCCTTCAAGCCAGCACTGCCACTCGATGTGATTATGGCTGATCATCCACAATCAGTACCCCGTTCCTGCCTTCTCCCCATATCCCTTGACTCCACTAATCTTCAAGAGCTCTATCTAACCTCATATCCTCATTGAAACATACAGAATAGTGAAAGGCTTGGATAGAGTGGATGTGGAGAGGATGTTTCCACTAGTGGGAGAGTCTAGGACTAGTGGTCATAGACTCAGAATTAAAGGACATACTTTTAGGATGGAGATGAGGAGAAATGTATTCAGTCAGAGGATGGTGCATCCGTGGAATTCTTTACCACAGAAGGCTGCCTAAGTCAGTGGACATTTTTTATCGCAGAGATAGACAGATTCTTGATTTATATGGGTGTCAGGGGTTATGGGGATAGGCAGGAGAATGGAGTTAGGAGAGATAGATCGGCCATGATTGAATGGCGGAGTAGATTTGATGGGTTGAATGGCCTAATTCTGCTCCTATCACTTATGACCTCATATTTACTCTAAATCTCTTTAGCTTAAAATTAATTTCATTTTCTTATTGATGATTCTCCTCCACTCAAGGAATCTATCTTCCCTTTAGAGCCCATCTCCTCATTTTGCCCTGCAGCATTATCTACGAAGACTCCGTGCCTCTGAACTCACCAGTTCAGACAAACCATTTTGGGATCAGTGTTTAAGTTAAGTTTCTTTGAAGAACATTGGACATCACAGTGGCGCAGCGGTAGAGTTGCTGCCTTACAGTGCTTACAGCGCCAATGACCCGGGTTCGATCCTGACTAAGGGTTCTTGTCTGTACGGAGTTTGTACATTCTCCCAGTGACTGCTTAGGTTTTCCCCAAAAGCTTTAGTTTCCTCCACACTCCAAAGACGTACAGATTTGTAGGTTTGATCTTTATTTTATGAGGAGTTACGATGAGGGACTACGTGAAGAACCCCGTCTAGCCGCACGTCGTCAATCTTCAAAGCAGCGGTGTGAAATCACAGGTAATAGTGACTGAAGTATAATAGTAAGATAACAGAAGACTAGAATTACCAGATGATATTCATGAGGGATGGGAGCGGAGGGCACGTGGTCCTTCATCGTAAGTCATAAATAAAGATCAAACTTCAAATTGGTAAGTTCTCGTTTAATCTTACTATTTTACTTCTGAGTCACGTGAGAGACTACGTGAAGATTTCAAAGCTCTGCGATTTCATGCCCCAGATCAAAATCCGGCCTCTCACTGCATTGATTGACTTAACATAATTAAATAATCAAAAATGCATCAATCATAACTTTGTTCAAATGAATGAATGGTTTATTCCAAAGAAAAACACTAGCAACCCCTCTATCTCAGGGGGAAACTATATAACCGAACTTAAAACAGACTCGGCAAATACCCCCAGCCTTGCAATTGGCTTATGGTAAAATCTCTGGAAGGTCAGCTCACTGGACCGCGAGGGTATGGTCTATAGACACATCCATCGCCCTGGTAGCGGAAGTTGATGCCGCCCTGGTGGAATGAGATATAAATTTATCAGTCTCAATCCCAGCACTTCCCAGAACCTGCTTTAGCCACCTTGAAATTGTTTGCACCAACATCTTACTGTGTGGTTTTTTGTGGCTAATAAATAATGCTGATTCTATTCCTCTTAGGACTCTGGTAGCCTCAATGTAATTGGACAAATATGACACTACACACAGACGAGCATCTTTTGGGTATACTGAAAAAATAATCTTATATCCAGTCATGCCTATTCTACTCTGTTAGAGCAGATCATAAACATAAAAAGTAATGGCATCTGCTGATGGCATCCATTCTGTCTAGCCGTAGCTTCTGTAATGTCTGCACACATTGGACTGATACCAACGCCATAAGCATGACCACCTTTATGGTTAGTTTGGCAGGAGATAGGACTGTAACAGGAGTCCACTGGCGAAGGAGCATAAGAACTTCGCTTACATTCCAAATACCCGAATACCTGGGTCTAGGAGGATTATGATTAAAAACTCTCCTCATAAATCTAGACACTAACGGATGTGTCCCTATTGAATGCAACTCTGACACCATGGGCAAATAAGAAGACGGAGCACTTCTGGCTGTATTAATCGCACTATAGCTTAATTTTTGATCGAAGTAAAGAGTGGACAAGAACTCCAGCACGTCTGGGATGCCTGCAGTTTCATATGAGATATTCTGCTGTAATGATGAATGATGAACCCCAATCGCTCAAAAGTGAGTTTAACAACTGAAACAGATGATTCAGTTGCATTCAGAGTCTTCCCGACAATTAAGATATCATCCAAATAGGCCATTACAACATGCCCCTGAGCTCGGAGTAGTCCTAGAACAGGTTTCAACAATTTGGTAAATATTCTAGGAGCTGAGCTTAATCCATTAGGCAATGCTTTAAATTGCCATAACTGACTCATCCAGGTAAACTTCAAATACCTCTTATCATTGCAATGAACATTGAGTAATATGCATCTTTCAGATCTATGCTGGCCATATAACACCCTTTGGAAACCAGCTGTTTAGCAGTAGAAAACGATTCCATTTTGAAATGCCGACAGTGTACAAAGCTGTTCAAGCTCATCAGGTCCAGAATGATTCTACATGCCCCACTCTTTTTAGACCTAATAAAAATATTTGACACAAACTGATGGAATTGACTAACTGACTTCTCAATTACCCCTTTTTTGTGTAATATGTGAAGTTCTGCCTGTATCTGCATATTCTCTTCTTGTGAAAATATAAGTGGAACATGCTGAATGGGTGGACACACAGTAGGGTAGAATTCAATTTTAACCCCCTCTTTACTGCCCAGTATAAATGAATCTGATGTTATCTCCTGCCATTGTTTGAGAAACAAGTGTAATCTGCCCCCAATTTGAACATCTTTTTCACTTAATTTGTATTCCTTAGGAGCAAAATCTCTCACCTGCACATGTCCTGACTGCGCTTGTTGCCCCCGGCCCCTTGTAGGGAAATTTGTCCTTCCCCTTGTGCCTGTGGCAGGCTGCCAGCTGCGTGTGTGTGACTGAATGGCTCGTCCCTTCACCAGCATCTGTCATAGTACCCCGCCAATAGGGGAAACCCTCTTGCCTGTTTTGCCACTTGTTTTGATGAGACCTATGGTTTTTGTGTCCTCGTGCAGTTCCTTGACTCGCTTTGCGAGGTCCTCCCCAAACAGAAGGTTAGGCGGTTGTGCGCTACTTGGTTTGCATAGTGCTGCAAGTTTTGGATTGATGGCTGGGCGTATGGCATTCCTTCTTAAATTATTCATTTCGAAAAATGCACTGCACAGGAGCCCCAGCGCATCCTGATGTTGCTTCAGTCATTTGCCCCTTGTCCACTGTTGTTGTGAACGCAGTGAGTCCTGCTGAGAGCAACTTGAGATCTTTCTGTAATTTTAAATCCTGCGCCCTTGCTGTGACCCCCAATTGTGTCCATATAAGATGGTTAACCATTGGTACCTTCAATAACCCACAGTTAACTGGGGCTTCATATTTATTGGTAGCCTCATCCATTGCCAGCTCTTGAAGTTGATGGGAAATTTTTCAGCTAAGTTTGGTATTGGCTCTTGTTGCTCTACACCCTTGTGGCTCTGCCCAGCCGCTGACTCGGCATCAGTATATTCCTGAGCCAGCCGGTATACCCTCCTCCTTTAAGGATGGGTAGTCATGCAGCCCTATTTCAGGCGCTGCTGGCACAGGCTCTTCAACAGCCTGGCGTGGGCACCACTCCTCCTCCTGGAGTGCGTCCCTATCGAGCATCCTTTGCAATAGGACCTAGATCTGGGAGAGCCGTGAGCAAACGGTCTCTCTTTGCGGAGGTGAAACCTCCAGGCCTGAATCTGGGTCAATGGGCCTAGTAGACTTTGTTGGAGCCTTACGCCCTACCGGCGTGGCAACGCTGCTCACAGGGAGCGGATCTGGTGTCGCTAGCCCCCTTGCTGGCGACGGACTGGGTGAACTAGGCGGGCACCCGCTACCCGCACTCTTGCGGTCTTCCAAACTTTTTCCCCCGGATCGCCTCGCCATCACCTTTTTAACTTTCTGCATCTTGTCAATGGTGTAAATGTTACCGCCAACGCGGAAAGCAACCACATGAAGAGTGTTTTAAAAAACGGCCGACCTTCACCAATGCGTCTGAGGTAATGACGCACGTGCGGTTGGACGGGGTTCTTCACGTAGTCACTCACGTGAGTCCGAAGTAAAATATACTATTTTAAAGGACACTTTATGTAATGTTACATTCATTGACCAATCTATGACTTTCTTTAAAACTTAAAGCCAAACTTTTATGTGTTCTGCCAAGAAAGCTCAGATGTCTGGCTTATTAGAATTTGTTACAAAGGCTAATTCATCAACTTTCCCTTCTTTAACTTGGTCAATAATTGTAACAATGGCTGTGTGTTTGTTTGACATCTGTCAAAGCCAACTCGAATTCCAATTCAATTTCTCTAGCAAGTCAGAAGTTCACAATGACTTTATTCAGAACAGTCCTAAAACAGAACGACAGTAGCAGGAAATTGAACGGTGAGAATTGAAGACATGCAGCCAATTTATTTTGTTGAATGCCTGAAAATGTAATGCCTTATTTTATGGCAGGAAAAGCTCGCTTAAATGTTACAATTGGAAACATGGCCTTTTTGATCATTGTATTTTTAGTCACAGTGAGCTGACAAAAGGCTTTTGATTCCTCCTTTGCATTATAAGGGTTAGGGTAACCTCCTGCAGTCTGTAAAACAACACCGTAAATGTAGACTGGGCGATCGTTTCACAGAACACCTTTGCTCAGTCCTGGACCTACCTGATTTCCCGTTTGCCAAACACTTTAAATCCCTTGAAGTTCGGTCTCAACCTGAAATGTCACCCATTCCTTCTATCCAGAGATGCTGCCTGTCCCGCTGAGTTACTCCAGGAATTTCTGTCTATCTTCAGTTTAAACCAGCATCTGCAGTTCCTTCCTACAACTTTAAATCCCCTTCCCGTTCCCACACTGACCTTTCTGTCCTGGGCCTCCTCCATTGTCAGAGTGAGGCCAAACCCAAATTGGAGGAACAGCATCTCATATTTTACTTGGGCAGCTTACAACCGAGCAGTATGAGTATTGATTTCTCTAACTTTAAGTAATCCCTGCATTCCCTCACTCTCGAAACGTCACCTATTCCATCTCTCCAGAGATGCCGTCTGGCCTGCTGAGCTATTCCAACTTTTGGTAGTCTGTCCTTCAGTCACTGCTGTTTAACAGTGTTTTGAGAGATAGAATCATAGTCATACAGCAAAGAAGCAGGCCTTTCAACTCAACTCATACGGGCCGACCAAGATGCCCCATCTAAGATAGACCCATTTGGCCATACTTGGTCCATATCCTTCTGAACCTTTCCTATCAGTTGTGCAGGGCCCTAGTGAAACCACACCTGGAGTATTGTGTGCAGTTTTGGTCTCCAAATGTGAGGAAGGACAATCCTATTGAGGGAGTGCAGCATAGGTTCATAAGGTTAATTCCCGGGATTGCAGGACAGTAATATGTTGAAAGAATGGAGCGATTGGGCTTGTATACACTGGAATTTAGAAGGATGAGAGGGAATCTTATTGAAACATATAAGATTATTAAGGGATTGGACACGCTAGAGGCAGGAAACATGTTCCTGATGTTGGGGACTCCAGAACCAGTGGCCACAGTATAAGAATTAAGGTGTAGGCCATTTAGAACAGAGATGAGGAAAAACTTTTTCACCCAGAAAGTTGTGAATCTGTGGAATTCTCTGCCTCAGAAGGCAGTAGATGCCAATTCTCTGGATGCTTTCAAGAGCTCTTAAAGATAGCGGAGTCATGGGATATAGGGAGAAGGCAGGAATGACGTACTGATTGTGGATGATCAGCTATGGTCACAGTGAATGGCGGTGCTGGCTCGAAGGGCCGAAAGTTCCCACTCCTGCACCTGTTGTCTATAGTCTATAGTCTATTGTCTACTGTCTATCCAAGAACCTGCCCAAATGTCTTTTAAATGCTGTTATTGTACCTGTCTCAACACCCATTCTAGCAGCTCATTCTATTTACCCACCATCCTCTGCGTGAAAAAGTTGCCACCTTACATTTGAAACCTATCCCCTTTAGTTTTTGATACCTTGGGGAAAAGACTGTGTATTCGCCCCATCGATTCCCCCCATGATTGCATACACCTCTACACGATCACCCCTCAGCCTCCTGCACTCCAAAGAATAAAGTCCCAACCTGCCCAACCTCTCCCTGTATCTTAGGCCCTCAAATCCTGGCATCATCCACATAACCCTTCTCTGCACTATTGCAGCCTCAATAACATCTTATACAACTGTAACATTCCCCCTCATTTCAGAATCAAAGGCACTGCTATGATTGTACTCTATACAGCAACTTCTATGCTCAACGTCCTGACTGATGAAGGTCAATATGGTTCTGCACCACCCTATCCTACACCTTTCAGAGGACGATGTACTTGTACTCCTGGATCCTTTTGTTCTACACCATTCCCATTGTAATTCTTGATAACCATCGTCACAGTTTACAATACCATCTCCTTCAGTGTTATCTGCCAATTCACTAATCATGCATTTTTAAAGTTTGGTTTAGAGATACAGCAAGGAAACGTGCCATTTGGCCCACCATGTCCGCACCGACCAGCGATCCCCACACATCACCACTATCCTAGTCTAGGGACATTCTTACATTTATTCCAAGCCAATTAACCTACAAACCTGTACGTCTTTGGAGTGTGGGATGAAACCAAAGTTCACAGGGAGAACGTACAAACTCCGTACAGACAGCACCCAGAGACAGGATCGAACCCGGGTTTCTGGTGCTGTAAGTGCTGTGAGGCGACAGCTCTACTGCTGCGCCACCGTGCCCCCTTGCATATTTGTATCCAATGTATGGTGGCAGTTCCTGTTTTGAAAACCAAATGTAAGTGTGGACTTGTCTTCTGCAGCCATTCCTTGGATCAGAAATTGGGGGGGGGGGGGTGTTTAAAGCATTTAGTAGGCCCTTTGGCCTACTAAACCAGTGCTGACCATCCATCATGAACCCTAATCTGATGTTAATCCCATTTCCTATTCTCATCAACTCCTCCACTCACCGATGCACAGGGATAATTGACAATGGCCGATTAACCTCCCAACCCACATGAACTAGTGTCCAGGTAAACCACATAATTAGGACTGAGGATGGGGCTTTAAACTAAATAGTGGGAGGGGGTGATTCAACAAATTGGAAAAGTATGGATGAGGTTAAAGGGAAGGTGAGCACTGTAGATGTTACTCAGAAGAAGTCCGGAAGAAGGAACAGGACAGAAAGTTTAGAAAGGGATAAGAGTCTAAGGTTTGGCAGAGTGGGGACCAATTTGAGAAGAGGGGTGGGTGGTGAATGCTGAACTAAAGGTGTTATATTTGAATGCATGCAGTATACAGAACAAGGCAGATGAGCACATACTTGATTAGAAATTGGTAGGTAGACTGTAGGCGGCCTGGAGATCATGGCTGAGATGATCAGAGGATCACTGGATTTTATTTAGGGGTATCAGAGTAAAGGGGGCTGAATACCTTTGCACGCCACACTTTTCAGTTTTTTATTTGTAATAAAATTTGGAAACCATGTATCATTTTCCTTCCACTTCACAATTATGCACCACTTTGTGATGGTCTATCGCATAAAATCCCAATAAAATACATTTACGTTTATGGTTGTAACGTGACAAAATGTGGAGAAGTTCAAGGGGTATGAATGCTTTTGCAAGCCACTGTATAAACAGGCCTTCAATCATAGCATACAATTACATCAGGAGATGCAATGGGCACGTAAGAAAGGCAATGTTACAGTGGTCATGGGGGATTTCAATATGCAGGTATACTGGGAAAATCAAGTTGGTACTGTATCCCAAGAGAAGGAATTTATAGTGTGCCTACGGGATGCCTTCTTTGAGCCATACTTTTGCCATCGAGAACAAGCCTCTCCCCCTCTGGAACTAATCATTACACACGACCTTTTGGCTCATTCTAACATACCACGTCCAAACCATGAAAGCTTCTGATGGTGCCAGAACTGGAACATAATAATATAATCTAACAAACAGACCAACTCCAGGCTTGATTAAGATTGAATTTAAAATTTAAAAAAAAATCATTCTGCTTTTCCCTTGTAAGGTGATTGATTTCTGATGGAGTCCTGACACTCCTGGAGAAAATCTGACTGTTGAATGATCCATTTAACTCAGGTTAATACAAGACATCTTGTATTAACAACCGTGGTTTAAGGGCACACTGGAATTTCATTTTTGAAGTTTTACCAAGTTATACCAATGAACCATTTTTCAACTTATCCGTCTCTCTGCAGGACTTTGATCATCAGCTTTCTATCATTTTTAGACCCATAACCTTTTTTATTTTACTATCAGATTTCAGGAAGGTCGGAAGCTTGTAAACTTCAAAGGAAACCATATCTGATCAGGCAACGACTAGTTATTGATATGACCCAGTGTTGTCCATTTGAATTATTGCTACATTATTTTTAAAGATCTATTATTTACTGGCAGCACATATTAAAAAAATGTAATAATTAAGCTAATTTCTCTTGCATGCACTTCAAAGAAATCTTGTGAGATGGAAAGCAAAGACTGAGAATAAAAAGACCCTTGTAAGGTTATCACACGATTAGTTTTGTTTAGTTTACTTTAGAGATGCAGCGCGGAAACAGGCCCTTCGGCCCACCGAGTTCGAGTGGGTACTAGTTCTTGATCATAATCACACTTTATTCGCCAAGTAGGTTTTGCAACATACGAGGAATTTTACCACACAGTCATACCAATAAAAAGCAACAGAACACATAAAATACATTTCAACATAAACATCCACCACAGTGACTCCTCCACACTCCTCACTGTGATGGAACGTCAAGAAAAGTTCAATCTCTCCCTTCTTTGTCATCCAGCGGTCGGGGGCCTCTAACCTTCCGTTGACGGGACGATCTTACTCCCGTAGCCGGTGGCGGGCCTCCTCATCGGGGGGATGTCAGCTCCCCGCACCAGGCGACCTGACCCCGGGTCAGGGCTTGTCGAACATCGTGCGGCTTTTGGACCTCTCACATCGGTCTATAGTTGAGGAGAGGTTTTGATAGGCAGGTGTTTGGACCAAGGCCAGAAATGACAAGACAAAAAGTGTGAGGTAAGGTTAGAAGAGGTCCTAATTGTCAAGACAGAAGAAGGAATATAGGTGGAAGGGGAAGGAGAGAAATGGGTCCTACTCCAGGTTTGGCTCAGAGAAGAGTGGGGGAGGGGAAGAAGGAAGGGTTGTTTGTCGGTAGGTTAGTTTACATAAAATTGGAGAATGCAATGTTCATACGGTTAGGTTGTAAGCCACCAAAGTGGAATATCCAGCATTTTGTGCTATCTTCGTTGTAAACCAGCATCTGCAGTTCCTTCCTGCATATGGCTCGGATATCCCCATGTTTGATACAACTTGCTATTGGCGCTGATGAATATAAATTAGTTGAAGTGCTACGAAACCATAGAGAGTCATAGAGTTCAGACCTGGGAGAAGATACAATGTAAAGAATTAGGGCTGCACTGGCAGAGGAAAAAGAAATGGATGAATGATGAAACACCAACTCTGAAGAGAGTGTGTACATTACGTTCTGGGATTCTAATGAATCCAAAACTGGAAGGAAATAGATTTTCCAAAAAATGGAACAGATCCCCCTTTCCTCTTAGATTACTCTGCCATTGTCCTTCGTGGTGATAAATGAAAGCCCAAATCCTCCATCTACACAGATGCCAAATATAACATCAGAAGCTTTCTGGGCATATAAGAAGATTTGGGCTATAATTTATCACAATGAATGCCATGAATATAAATGGTACTACTCAAATACAGTAAAAATAATGGGCTTATTTTCACTATACAGTAGGAAAGTGTTAATGAGAAGGGAGACATCCTGTGTTAACTCAGCGGGACAGGCAGACTTTTGAAATAACAGAAGATAGACACAAAATGCTGGAGTAGCTCAGTCTGAAGAAGGGTCTTGACCCGAAACGTCATTCAGTCCATCTCTCCAGAGATGCTTCCCATCCCACTGTGTTACTCCAGCATTTTGTGTCTATCTTTGATTTAAACCAGCATCTGCAGTTCTTTCCTATAAGTTAATGGGAAAGGAAATTGGTTTGCAGACAGGTTGATTGCTTGCCGATCCACATTGGGGAATAATTCAGAGTCCATGGTGAAATGTGACAGGATCGTCCAGCAACTGTTTGCCGTCTCTGTCCTGTTGAGTTTACGCTCGGCATCCCACCGCATCTTCCTGTTCCAGTCTTGAATGGGGACTAGGAACTGTGCAATCTCATTGCAGCAACGTAGTTCTCCACAGCTAGTAAGCTGATGGCTTGGTTCAGATTTCACCATTCAGCGGGACAGGCAGCGTCTCTGGAGAGAAGGAATGGGTGAGGTTTCGGGTCGAGTCCCTTCTTCAGACTGACTGAAACGTCACCCATTCTTTCTCTCCAGACAAGCTGCCTGGCCCGCTGAGTTACTCCAGCATTTTGTGTCCATGGTTATTTTAAATGTCTGAAGAAGGGTCCCGATCCAAAATGTCACCTGTCCGTTTTCTCCAGAGATACTGCCTGACTCTTTGAGTTACTCCAACACTTTGCATCTTTCTGAGGTTATTTTAAACTTGTAGGCAATATGGAGTTTGCTAGCAATGCTAGCATTTATTGTTCTCCTGTAGCTGCCCCGGATTTATCAATTCCAAGTGTATATAGTAACTTTAATTTTTTATCTTCAACTGTAATTCTACCTCATGGCCCCGGTTCATTAGTTCAGCCCTCTGGGCTACCTGTCCAGTAACTTAAACACAATACTGGCATACCATTAAAGTTACAGAAAGAACTGCAGATGCTGGAAAATCAAAGGTAGACAAAAATGCTGAAGAAACTCAGCAGGTGAGGCAGCATCTATGGAGCGAAGGAAATAGGTGACGTTTAGGGTTGAGAACCTTCTTCAGACTGATGTGGGGGTGGGGGCGGGGGCGTGGGAAGAAGAAAGGCAGAGGTGAAGACAGTGGGCTGTGGGAGAGCTGGGATGGGGTGGGGAAGGAGGGAGAAAGCAAGGACTACCTGATATTAGAGAAGTCAATGTTCATACCGCTGGGATGTAAACTGCCCAAGCGAAATATGAGGTGCTGCTCTTCCAATTTGCGGTGGGACTCACTCTGGCCATGGAGGAGGCCCAGGACAGAAAGGTCGGTTGCGGAATGGGAAGGGGAGTTGAAGTGCTCAGCCACCGGGAGATCGGGTTGGTTATTGCGAACTGTGTGGAAGTGTTGGGCGAAGCGATCGCCAAACTTCCTCTTGGTCTCACCGATGTAGAGCAGCTGACAGCTAGAGCAGCAGATGCAATAGATGAGGTTGGAGGAGGTGCAGGTGAACCTCTGCCTCACCTGGAAAGACTGCTTAGGTCCTTGCATGGAGTCGAGGGGGGAGGTAAAGCAACAAGTTACCATTTCCTGCGGTTGTAAGGGAAAGTACCAGGGGAGGGGGTGGTTTGGGTGGGAATTGACCAGGGAGTTGCGGAGGGAGCGGTCTCTGCGGAAAGCCGAAAGGGGAGGAGATGGGAAGATGTGGCCAGTGGTGGGGTCACGTTGAAACAGCCCACAGTCTCCACCTCTTCCTTTCTTCTTCCTGCCCCCTCCCTACCCCCCCACCCCCACATCAATCTGAAGAAGGGTCTTGACCCGAAACATCACCTATTCCTTCGCTCCATAGATGCTGCCTCACCCGCTGAGTTTCTCCAGCATTTTTGTCTACCTACCAGTAAAGTTATGGAGATTGGTGAAGTTGTGAGGTATATTTATGATAGGTGTCCCACACAAACGTAGCCATCACATCTCATACGGCATGTTAAGAAATCTAGCTACTTTGCCTTTCAAATTTCCTTAAACTGATTTTAAAAAACCATGGTCCTGAAAAAGTATTTCACCTCTTATGTGGTTGATTGACAGAGAGATTAAGTATTTTTTTAACACAGAGGGTGGCAGAGGGCTGGAAACCAGAGGCTGAGTCCCTCATCATCACATTTGTGCAGTGCGTACATATGTACTGACCAACAGTCATAGACAGACACCAAATGCTGGAGTAACTCAGCGGGACAGGCAGCATCTCTGGGGAGTTGCAAACCATAATGAATTTGCTTTCATATTTCAGCAAGAATGGTGTACAACCATCCCAGGGTAACATAAGGATGTCATTTCTGAGATATTGGTTTCTGTAAGTTTGAAATAAGCAATTTCAATAAGAGTGAGATTGACATGAATATTTATTTGCAGTTCCTTCTTACACATGAATATTTATTTATTGTCTTCTCCATGTAGATACAATGGAACAGATTCAGAATGTCCTACATCCAATGGCTAGATTCGATAGTCTTAATGAATGGTACATTGCCGTGTCATTTTCTAAACCAAATCTCTTCAGTGGCTTCTAGCTGTGAACAGGTACATGTATAATTAAAGTCACTATTTCTGATTGATTAACACGAGGTTAAGGGGTTGGACATGCTAGATGCAGGAAGATTGTTCCCGATGTTGGGGAGGTCCAGGACAAGGGGTCACAGCTTAAGGATAAGGGGGAAATCCTTTAGGACCGAGATGAGAAGGACTTTTTTCACACAGGGAGTGGTGGGTCTCCGGAACTCTCTGCCACAGAGGGTAGTTGAGGCCAGTTCATTGGCTATATTTAAGAGGGAGTTAGATGTGGCCCTTGTGGCTAAAGGGATCAGAGGGTATGGAGTGAAGGCAGGTACGGGATACTGAGTTGGATGATCAGCCATGATCATATTGAATGGCGGTGCAGGCTCGAAGGGCCGAATGGCCTACTCCTGCACCTAATTTCTATGTTTCTATGTTTCTATGGGCACAGGTTTATTTTGAAGACTTTGTCTTTTGAAGTAACAAGCTTTTATCCTTATTACATAACTTATGAAGATATTTGCATATCACTCACTCACTATTTTTAAGGTATTGGTCTAGTGCAATTATATCTGCGAAAAATGATTATTTATAATAGGAGATAGGCTACACCTTCTTATCCCCATAACACTCAATATATATACAAGGTATATACACAAAGTGTAAAGTGCTAGAGTAAATCACGCTATATTTCTAAAGGACATAGATAGGTGATGTTTTGGGTTGGGTCATTTCTTCAGATTGATAGTGGTCAGCTTAATTTTGGTGGGATGGGATGGGGGGGGGGGGGGGGGTTATACTGTGTAGAAGGGTGTCCTAAACTTCCTGAGGCGCAACTTCCATCATTGTTCAGCTTCTGTCAAGGAGAAGCTGTATTTCGCCCTCGTTAGACCTCATCTGGACTACGCAGTTGCAGCTTGGGACCCATACACAGATAAAAACATTTCATCCATCGAACGTGTCCAAAGACAGGCCGCTCGATTTGTTACTAACACCTACGAGAGAGAAGCGAGTGTCACCAAACTTCTGAATTCTCTGGGGTGGAGCCCTCTCCAAGACAGACGTGAAGCTCACTGTTTGACCTGTTTTTACAAAATGTTAAATGGTCAGCTAGACATAGATCACAAGACCTACACCAACCCCAAACCAATTAGGAGCAGACGAGGGCATTCGATCCAATTTGTGGTCCCAGCCTCAAAGACAGATGTGTACAGCAATTCGTTCTCCCCACGCACTATTAAAGCATGGAATAATCTCCACCAAGCCACGGTTGCCCAGCCAGATGCAACTCAATTTAAAGTGGCACTTTCTTCCCAATAACCCTCTCTGGCTAAACCCCTCCCTTCACCACCTCCAGTTTAAATTCCAGTTGGAATATTTTGGAGGACCAAGTAACCAAGGGGATTTAGCACCATCTAGATTGGATGTTGTTGGGATCTGTATACTCACTCACCTGCTAAATTGAGACTGGGTGTGAGTCTAGAATCTGCAGGGTGTGCTCCATCAGCAACTAACTTTAATGTCCACAACAATTAGCTCCTCCGTGACCACTGCCGAACAAGGGCAGCATTGTTACAGGACCAGCACCACCCCCCAAATCCCCATCCAAGGCACACATCATACATGAGGTATGTTGGACATACCTCACCAACCACTGGGAAAGAATAGTGTTCCCCAACTAACATGGCAGTGGCAGTATCATCCACACTTGGAAACACGAGAACAACCAACACATCTTCCTTAGGACAATTACAGAAGGGGAATAAACAGAGGTTTATTTGCCCATAAGAACAAATAGCAATACAAGATAACATAAAATGCCCCAGGATGATTGTCAGCCGTGAGAAAATGAATATGTGTGTATATGTAACGGGATGCTCTGGAATCATATCTCACTCCTGCTGTTCTCCGACTTGAGAACAAGGACTCAGAGTCACTAGCAGGTGCAACCTGTCTGGTAAGTATAATAAATAGTGATTTATACCGACAGAGTGCCGATCTGCACAGCTAGTCCCAATTCAGCTCCTAGAGGGAGCAGCTTGGCACCCCGAGTCGGGGCAAAGTCAAAGCCAAGTCTGTGAGACAAGTCCTGTCGGACGAGTTGGGTCAAGGGGATTCTGTCCCCACATCTATGGCAGATGTGATTGGCCATTTGTCTCAATTGGAAGATCTGATGAATCAGATGGTGGCACGAAATATGCTCCATGTTACGGAGGCATGCACAGACTGTTTGAGTCATATGCCCGTAGGAACTCCTGGTTCAGGGTTGCAATATTCCTCCCACTCGGATGAAAGGAGTGTTGGAGATGGTGCCAAATAATATGCTCCATGTTACGGAGGCATGCACAGGCAGTTCAAGTCATAAGCCTGTAGCAACTCCTGGTTCAGGGTTGCAATATTCCTCCCACTCGGAAGAGTATCAGAGATGGTGCCAAATAATATGCTCCATGTTACGGAGGCATGCACAAGCAGTTCAAGTCATAAGCCTGTAGCAACTCCTGGTTCAGGGTTGCAATATTCCTCCCACTCGGAAGAGTATCAGAGATGGTGCCAAATAATATGCTCCATGTTACGGAGGCATGCACAAGCAGTTCAAGTCATATGCCTGTAGCAACTCCTGGTTCAGGGTTGCAATATTCCTCCCATTCGGAAGAGTATCAGAGATGGTGGCACAAAATATGCTCCGTGTTATGGAGGCATGCACAGGCAGTTCGAGTCATATGCCTGTGGCAAAGCCTGGTTCAGGGTTGCACTATTTCTCCCACTCTACGGGAGTGTCAGAGATCAGTATGGAGCTGACTCCGAACATGAGTATGTGCCTGAATCCCATGCTTTAATGCATGATGTACGAGAGTCGCATAAGGAAGAGCTGCCTTGTCTTGCCTTTAAATTTGCTGTTCCATCGGGGACGGTCAAGCCACTACAAGAGGAGTTGGCCAGCGGCATCAGTTATCTAACAGCACACCAGCTGAAGAAATGGCAAGCATGACAGACAGGGTCTGCAAATGGCACTTTGCTGAAGCTCCAACAAGCAAATCGACCCAGGTTCAGAGACGCTGGCAGGTAAGGTCTCTTCATTAACCTCCGTAAAACTCCGAGATGGAGCAGTCTGTCGGCCCAGGTTTGGGTCTACTGGCAGCATGGGCTGTCTAGTTTTTTTTCACTGTGTCTGGGAGAGATCAGGTTGATGCAGAGACATTGGCAGGGTGCCTTGCATAGTAACCTCTGTAAGTTCCAAGTAAGAACAGTTTGTTTACCCTGGTTCAGGGTAGAACTGGCTGGCCATATGGGTCATATTGACCAGGGAAGCACTGCCTCATCATCGGTGATTGAGGTTATCAGGCTGCTCAGTTGAATAAAGTAGTTGAAGTCTCCCTCAACACATGTTTAAATTTCTGCTCAGTTAGTAGAGTTGCCGTTTCATTGGAAACATCATTGCCATCCTCTCTGGGACAGCTAGCTACTAGCTGGAAGCTGGTCTGGCATATAATATTTGTTTATCTGAACCGCAGGTTCAGGTTGTGAATCAACAATGTATTTATAATAATCCGTAGGCTCTCAATACCAGTATTCCTGATTGAATGGCGGGTCGAAGAGATTGTGTTGGGCACTCTGGTGACTCCGACTAGTGGTTTCTGAAGGATTGTGAAGCATTTCCTGATTCAGGTTTGCATTATTGTCAAATTGACAGGGAACTTGTATTCCCACATTAAGGGGAGTCTGTGGTTTCAGCTCCAGCCACAAAGTTCCGTCCGTATGGTCAATAAAGGAACGGTGGTTCCGAGTGGAATCAGTGACATCTCATCGGGGGATGAGTGGTCTGGCCAAGAACGAGCGGGATATATTTCTGATACTTCTCAAGATTACAGAAACAGGGAGCATGGCGGATCAGGTCAGCATTTGGCTAATCTGATCATGTGTTTAGTTACTCAGTTTAAGATGGATGATTGGCTTTCAGCAATTTAACTGATTCAGAGAATCGATCTTGAAGATGTATACTTTGCCATATCTATACACATGAGGCACAGATTATCTGGTGTTTTGATAACAAAGCCAGTGGTGGAAGCTAATGCTGCCCTACTCAGATCAAAGGGCATTGTGTCATCGAGTTTGAGATAATATGCAAAATTTGCAGCTGATAATTCTTGGGAGTTATCAGCAGATACCTTTTGCGATATTAAGAATGCGGCAACATGAAATTTAACAGTGACAATTTTGCCTATTCATTCAGGCCATCATAAGGTGGCTGAAGTAACTCCTATTTACTCGGTCACGAGTGATGGCTGGGACAGCCTGTCTTCCTGGGCAGCTAGCTCTGCACGATTGTATGGGAAGTTTGTGAACAAAATATGTGAGTTACTTTTAAACGGAAGTAACGGAGGTTTTGTGTGGTTTTCGGTTTGAGCCTAGAGAAGCGATTATGTGACAGCACAATTGACACTGCTTGTGCTGTTTTGTCATTCTCTCTAGTACCATAAGTGTGACAATAAATGATTGGTTATTCACCCGCTGTTCACTAACGTTATGCAAGGTGTCTTTTATATGACCACTCCAATAGCCTACACTCATTGTAGTGTGCAATGTATATCAGTAAATTAGTATATACATTTATTCTACTGTATTCCTAAAGGGAGCAGTATTTTAAAGATTATTCTGCTTTCAGCAACTGATCCCAGCACAAAGAACAGTCTTCACTCAATCTGGCTCGTTCTCTAGGTCATAACTGACATTAGGGCAGTTTGTTATGAGAATTATCTCATAAGCAAAATGGGCATGATTGCGTACATTTGAAGTTGACACTTTTTAGTTTTTTATTTGTAAAAAAATATGAAAACCATGTATCATTTTCCTTCCACTTCACAATTATGTACCACTTTGTGTTGGTCTATCACATAAAATCCCAATAAAATGCATTTACGTTTGTGGTTGTAACGTGACAAAATGTAGAAAAGTTCAAGGGGTATGAAAACTTTTACAAGTCACTGTATTGTCTAACTCAAAGTCAATTGGGACTATGGTCCGGTTAAGAACAATGGCCATGTATGCAAGTTAGCATCATGGTATTAATAACCCATGTTTTTTCTACCATTAATGGTTTATCTGTTTAAGTGTTTCACACACAGATTGGGTTACTGCATGAAACCACAGAGCTTTGAAGACTTCACGTAGTCACTCACGTGACTTTGAAATAAAATAGAAAGATTAAACGAGAACCTACTGTTTGAAGTTTGATCTTTATTTTATGAGAAGTTGAAGAGAGGGAATGCGTGCCCTCCACTCCCAACCCTACTTCTCATAGAGATCATTCGGTAGTTCTAAGGTCGTTAATCTTTCTATGGCTATAGTTCAGCAACTAGTCTGTGGTTTCATACAGCTGCTCTGAAGATTGACATGCATGCGGGCTGCTGGGATCTTCACGTAGTCCCTCACTTTAACTTCTCATAAAATAATGATCAAACTTCAAATGGTAAGTTTTCATTTAATCTTTCTATTTTATTTCAAAGTCACGTGAGTGACTACGTGAAGTCTTCAAAGCTCGTTTACACATTCTATTTTCAGCAGCTTATTACATTTAATCATTTATATATTTTGGTGTGAAACAATACCTTGGATTCATGGCTCGTGATTAAAAACCTCATGGGACAAGTATCCACACATTTCTCAGCTCCTATAAAATATACTCTTGACTCAATCAACCAGCGTAAGTAAAGCATGTCACCAGGTCCCCTTTACTGACATTTGTACCAGATGTTTTGTTAATTCTGGTTAAATTGGAGAGGCCAGGACACTAAAATTGAATAAAGGCTTCTGGGCTGCTAGGCCAATTTAAATGTGCCTTCTGCAGAAATGGGACAGGCTGCAGAATGGTGCCAGTTTGTCTAGAGCCTAGATAAGAGCTGCAGGAAGAGAATGGAACATCTGCAGAACCTGACATTTGGTGCAAATTGCATGGAATGGATTGGATGAATGCAAACCAGCCATCTATCTATATTACTAACAGTAAGATATTGACCACTTCCCATTTTCTGTTTCATGTTTTAGAAAAAACACTGCCACTTGTGGCTGTGATTTTTGGCCATCTTACTCAGAGTCCTCCTCCGCTGGGCAGGACACAAAGATTTTTCCCATAGATGAAAAATAAAAGAGTTATTAATGTTTA